>JACEEZ010005552.1:11545-14045 GCA_016584305.1 Chionoecetes opilio | reverse complement strand
TCTAGGTTATATGTAAATGGTGGCGGGGGGGCACTAGAAAGAGAAAGAGAGGAGAGTATAAAAGCTTCAAAAGGAAATACATAAAAGAAATGTCAAGTCTCAACAGATTTAAGTCTTCCGGCGTGTGTGTATGTGTGTGTGTGTGTGTGTGTGTGTGTGTGTGTGTGTGTGTGTGTGTGTGTGTATGTGTGTGTGTGTGTGTGTGTATGTGAGAGAGAATGAGTACACTTGCACCGACTGAAACTCATCCCTCCCTTCCTCTCTTCCTCCTCCATGCCCTTCCCCCCCTCCCTCCTTCTCACCACAACGCTCCCCCTCCCTGCCATCTCCTGTCCCGCGCGAGTATGTGACTGTGTGTGTGCCAGAGGACACTAAAACCCTATCAGAAACACCCAAATATCTTGTAGTACTGATATTTATCTCTTGTGTTTACGTACTTCGGGATCAGCGCGGGGAGACGAGGCTTCCGAATATGACGTCACCGAGCCTGGGTGCGTCGTCTGCAAGTCTTGAGGAGCATTTTGGAAGCTTGGGGAATTTGCAGATTTTGATTGCGGATTATTTAAAAACGGCTGACTTGCTGCAAAAAGTGACAACATATTGTTGATATACTCGCTAATGGCTATAATTCAATTGCATTAAATCAGGAATGATGAAATGGTCTGGACGATTACTTTAGGCCTCTTCCATTTGCGACATTTCATGGACCAGTTCACGGAACCCAAGAATTCAGGCGTTCCATTTGTGCACGAAAACCTAGGTCCGAGGCGACCCGCGTAGTGACTCAGCATAACCCGTGAACTCTCTCTACCCACATCCATTCGTGGGTAGAATTTTCAGTTCATCCAGTTCATAACAGAGAATGGCATGGCAGAAAGTTAAATAAACAGGGGAAGAGTTAACAAGTTTTGTTAACGAAGGAGACGAAGTGGAAGAGGACCTATGAAGCAATAACAACAACGGTCACAAGAAGAAGAAGAAGAAGGCCGCCGCTTTATTTATATGTCGGTCACAAGAAGAAGAAGAAGAAGGCCGTCGCTTATCAAAGCCGACCATTCACAGTCACAGACTGGGTGATATGATGTAAACTATCGCCATGCTTAATTTGGTACCATTTTACCTCATACCTCACCCAATACCTCATCATATCTGCCAAAGATGCCAGCAGTGGATGGTACTGGTACATAATATCTTCCTCTTCATCACTAGAATCGTCCATCATTGCGAGAATAGCCCCAGACACGGCAGGAATAAGCTCTCCTTCCTCTTGCCTTGCCATCTTGGTTTGTTTGTAAACAAAAAAACGGGGTTTTTGCGTTCCATTTGTGACACGCGAACCCAACCCTGAACCCAGAACCCAACCCTGAACTGAAAGAACTGGTTCATGCAACTTGGGCACAAATGGAAGAGGCCTTTTAACGATATTCCTCGAGCCTCTGTAAGAGGTAATTAAGTGTACGACACTTTTACTCCCGGCAACATCTAGAAAGTGCTTCGGCAGCACTACAATCGTATTTTGTGATGACATGCAGGGGCGGAGCTTAAAAGAGTAAAATATTACACAATTTTTCCGCTACATAATACGCCTATACATACTTCCAAATACTATTTCTTCAAACCAATGCTCATGATATGGACATGAGTATATCAAAACCATTGGTTTTATTAGTGAAAACTTGATATTCAACACAAGAACGCTTAAAATAATCCTCCAGACCCATTTTTTCTTTGCCTAATTATGTTAAATGTTCATTCAAAATACCTAATCCACAAAAATAATTCATTTTCACGCCTTATTTCCCTAAAAATATGACTTGTAAAAACCGCGGGAAAAACAACAGCCCCATTCCAGCCGTGGGGGGGAACTTGCTGATGACGGTCACGGCAGGAAGCCCCCAGCCGGTCTGAACAAAACACGTAAACTCAAAAAAAAAAAAAAATTATATATTGAAGTTTTTTGGGCGTTTGAATTTTTTTTTGCGAAGGCAAATTTGCATCCTTTAGGGTCAAAAAGCTGTGCCTTTCCGAGAGCTTAGCACCCCTTTTCGACCTATAGGGGCCACGATATGTGAAAGAGCCCCGGGGGAGAAAACGGGGAGAGGGGCGCAGCAAGACAAAGCCTCACCGCCCCCCCTCTCCCCAGCGCTTTCCCAAAAATATACCAGTGGTAAGACAACCAAGCGAACCCCTGTGCCCACACCAAAATCCCCAAGGAGCACAAATCCTAGAAAGGAAAACCAAAAAAAGACCCTAAATTACTTTTGTATTTTTACGTATTTTTTAAAAGAGCAATATTACCCTATACCCAGAAAAATTGTGATATGGAAGGGGGAAAACCTTTTGATGTTACAATAAATTGCAAACAGAAAATATTAAAATTGTCTTACCTTTGGTTACTGGCAGGGGCAGGTGAGTGTGGAGTGGTCGTGCACACAGGGCGGTTGAGGGGAGCACCTCTTCGGTCTTTTTGTCTCCCTTCCTGGTACACTCAAGCTGCATA
>JACEEZ010005551.1:0-71722 GCA_016584305.1 Chionoecetes opilio | reverse complement strand
TTATTAGTTTTGTTTCTTTTTCTATTTTTTTTTTAACGAATATTAATCCTTCCGCGAATTTTTTAAAAATTTATGGTTTATTCTAGTTTTTCCCCATACACCCCCTCTCCCCCAAAACAACTTGGGGCCTGGGGGAATGCAGGTATATGGCTGGGGTAAAAAAATTGCGTCGCAAACCCATATTTTTTTGAGTTATGGAAATTAAAAAAAATCTCTAGATTGGGGGAAAATTCAGGGTTTTCTTCTGAGTCCAGAGCGTGTGAACTGACGATCCTCACGAATGATGACGAAGTTTTAAACCCCCCCAAACCCCCCCCCCCCCGCTAGGGGGTTGGGTTAGGTTAGTTGGTTAGGTTAGGTTGGGTTTGGGTTTATCGTGGGTCAACCCCCCCTGGGTTTGGGGCCTGAAAAAAATGAGGAAAAGATGATAAAAGATAAAAAGCATCCCCAGGGAAATATAGGAGAAGAAAATGCTGTTCATTGTTTGTGGATCGGGAAAAGGGATTGACAGAATTCCAAGAAAAAAATTGGATGGCATTACGAAGACAAAAGGTACCAAGGGGCTTTGTAGATGGAAACACTTATGAAGGTTTAAAGATAAAGGTGAGAGAAGCTGGAGGAACATGATGCTTTTGAGATAGGGGGGGGTGTTCAAGGGGCCCAGTTCTCAGTCCCTTTGTTTTTGGTATGAGGGAAAGAGGCCAAAAGGAATGCAGAACAGAGATCAATGGGAGCTGCTATATGCAGATGATTTGTTTTGACAGCGGACAAAGGAGGAATTTGAGAGGAATTTATAGTTTTGGAAACAAGCAATGGAGGAAGGGGGTTTGAAGGGTGATTTGCCAAGACGAAGATATGGTAACAGGAAAGAAATGAACAAATATACAAGGGGGAAAGGTTTCCCGTGGAGTGGCGGTAGTAGGTGGAGAAAAATCTATCGATGAAGGAATGTGACAAAGTGGGCCCTAAAGAGTTTGGGACTACGAAACCTAAATGGATGGTAGATTTTTTGCGTCCAGTTTGATAAAAATAATCAAAAGAGGGGCCGCCAGAAGAGGGAAAAGGTGAAAAAGAAGGAATGGGTATGTAATAGAAAAAAAGTTATACATTTTTTCTATCTTGGTGACAGTTTAAAACGAGGGTGGATGGGGAGAGCAATAAAAAAAATGAGTAAAAACCCACATGGAGAAATGGAGAGAGATATGGGACTGCTAAAACCAAAAATTTCCCCTGAAAAACAGAGGAAAAGTATTTGGCATGTATAAAATCAGTTTGCTGACGTGCTGATCAGTTTTGAGAATGGGTTTTGACAAAAAATTTTGGGGGATGGTTGGGTGGGTGTGATCGGAGAATGTTGAGATATATGACGGGCCCCTGGAGAGTGAAGTGCCGTGAAGAGGGGAAAAAAATGTGGATTAAAAGAGCTGAGTACGTGCGAAGTGGGGGCGATGGATTTGGTTTGGGACGTGAAGGGGAAGAGAAGGGGGTTGAAAATTTGGGAGAGAGCTGTTAGAGGGGAAAATTTCCCAGGTCGCGCCACGGGCAGCCCAAAGGAAAGACATGGAGCAGTGTGTTGAAGAGGATTGGCAGTTTTGGGCTTTAAAAGTTGGGGGCAACGGATAGAGTATTTTGGAAAAGCGTATAAACGAATGTTAACCCATAAAAATATTAAAAAAAAACTTATGTTAAACGAAAAAAAAGCTCTGAAAGACAATCCGAAGAGTTTGTACCGTAACACCGTGTTCAAAATATCTCTCCTCCTCTTCTCTCTCCTCTCTCTCAGAGAGGAGGAGATTTTGAAAGTTTTAGTAAAAGAGCAAAAAGGAAAAAACTGTAAAAATTTCCCCTTCTCTCATATGTCTGGGACATTAGTTCCCCCTTCCACATCTCTATTTTTTTTCATCTTGCCACGACACACACTGTGTACCAGCTCAGGTTAATTCTCTTCCCCCCTTGATGTAGTTGACTCACCACAGCGGAGTCTGTACCACGTACCAAAAAGATTCCATGGGAAATTTCAGTCATTAGGTATTTCTAGCACTAAAAAACCTTTACTGAAAGCATTGCGCTTGTTCTAAATTGAGGGTTCCTAAAATCCACTTGTTGTGCCGTGCTCATTAGTATGAGCTAGTTTCTTAGTAAATTATTCAGAATTTCATTTTTTTCATGAATATATTTAAAAAAATAACTTTTTTTAATTTTCACCCTTGTAATTTTTTTTTATGCTTTTCTTTACCTGAACTATATTTGAAGTTTTTGGGGAAATTGACATCCTTCATTATTATGTTTTTTTAAAATACTATTATATGCATATTATGGTATAATATGGTAACATATTTTTTTATCAAAATTTTTTTTTTTTGTACAAACCTAAATATAGAACAAAAAAGAAATGTTTTATCTATATGTTTCTCTAATGAAGATATCCTCCTCGTGTGGGGTTGTGTATCGATTTATCAGTAAGCAAGATACCCGGGTATACCAATTAGAGAGAACTGCAACTCGAAAAAATCCCAGTGGTCGCTGGCATTTTTAACTCAAAGGTTGGTCTCTGTTTTTTTGGCTCCGGATAAATTTTCAAAAATTAAAATTCGCGAAAAAATTTTGATGCCCGCACTGAACCCCAAAAAAATATATTTTTTCTGTTGTTCTACTAATTATATGGATGAATGCATTACGGGGGAACGTTCTATAATCCCAATTTAATGCAAATTACTGCCTCGAGTAGCAAAGCTTATAGTTTTTTTACATGTATTTTGTGGCATGTAAAATTTGGGGCGATGTTCCCTTTTTTCTAAGACAGTACTGCTGCGTCTGAAAACGTTTGAAAAAATACAATAAGCAATCCCTTTTGGAAAAACGAAGAATAAAGAACCGAAATCCTTGTTGCTGGGGACAATGTGTTTTTAATTGTGGAGGCGACGTGGCGGGGGGGAGTGGTGGGCGGGGAGTTGTGGGGGGGGAGATTTAAACAAAACTTTTCCATTCACGCCTCGACTCATTGCACTTTAGCTTTCTATCGATTGATACACAATAAAAAAAAATTAGACTGCCCAGATAGATAAAATTCTAAACTTCGTTTTTGACTTAAAAAAATCATAGAGTTTCATTTTTCCTCGCCTCCTAACTATAAATTTAAACCCACTTGGTTATTTGGTTATATAAAATGTTTTACAGAATCAGGCTTCTATCAAAAATTTCTATAGAAAAAATCGTTCTTAAAATTTTACTTGTGGTTTTAAGTACAGTGGGGAAAAGCCCAATTTTTTTTTTCAAGTTTTACCAACTTTCACAAATTGGAGTTAAAACTACCAGGACCACTTGGGATTCGGAGTTGGTTCCTCTAATTTAAATCTTTTATTCCCTTTTCTCGTTTGTATTATTTTTACTTTTGAATTTTTTGCACCTTTTTTGCAATTAAATTCTTTCAATACATTCCATACATCAAATCTTCTTTGGATAAAGTGTGCATACTGTGTTTTCAACAGCTTCTTTTTCTACACTTTTTCCTTGTGCCCTTTTGAAAACCCACCCTCTTTTTTCCCTCTTGAGGGAGGTAATTTCTGTGGTTTGGTGTGTCTTTTTTCACACTTTCCCCCGCCCCTGTTGTTCCTCATTCTTTAAATTGCTCACCCGTGAAGTATTCTGATCATGGGGGCTTGAAGAAAAAAAAAAACCCCACTCAGGATGCTAGTTCCTAAAAAAGATAGTGGGGGGTTCCAGGAAAAATCCCAAATTTTTTAAAAAAAGGATCTAGAACTCTAATACTTCTCTCTATGAAGAGTTGTTATAGGAAACTAGGGAAAACAACCATAAAAAGGGGTTCAAATTTACAAGCGAAAGGGATAAAGGAAAAGATACTGGTAAAAATTTTAAGCGGGACCCCCGAATAGTTGCAGACCCTTTTTCCTACTATGTAAAAGTATTAACTGTAACAGACATCATTTATGCTTAACAAACCTTTTTAAAATCCGCAAGACAAAAATTTCTTCAATAGAAATTCATTTTCACAAATAAACTTGTTTTTAAGTAAAAAAAAAACAAAAATTTTTACAAGAAAAGGGCCGAACAAAGCATTTCAGTACCCCATCCTCCCAAAAAATACATGAAAAAATTAGATTACATAAAAAAACCGGCATATCTCGAAAAAAAGGGGGAAAAATTTAAATAATAATACTGGTTTTTTCATTTGAAAATAAAATGAATTCATCATCTTTTGCTTAAAAGCAGGGGCTACTGTCCTCTGTCGGGAAAATAAAAAGGGTTTTTTTTCCCGGGGAGCAGTGCAAAAAACGCTCCAAGGTATTCAAACTACCTTAAAAAGAAGACAGAATCCCCCGGCATCCTCCCGCCCCGCTCCCACAGCCCTAGACAATGGGTCCCAGACAAAACTACCCACAGGTTTATGGGGGCATGGGGGTAAAAGTCGGGGTCGCTGCGGGTGACCTACAATAAAAGGGGAAAAATACGACGAAAAAAGAATTTAGATTTGTTTGCCGCGATTTTATATTCCAGGTGCTTTTTTTACCATGTCGTTTTTGCTGATAACACTACAGAAGACCTAGTGAGTGGTAGGGTACTCCCCAGCACTTTCTTACCTCTTTAGAGGTCTGCGTACTCTGTTTTTCCCGGTTTTGAAGCCTTGCACATCGCAACCTAGGGTTTTTTCTAATTTGTCAGCGTAAAAAGGCAGTAATATGCTGTAGCCCTGGAAAGTATTTTTTGCTCAAAAAAAATCTAAATTCTTTTACGTCATGTTTTTCTTCGTAAGGGTGCACATTTTTTTTGGGTTTTGTTAGTTTTGGGAGGGGGTGGGTGAGTGGTTAGCGTCTTTGGATGGTGAATCAATGTCCGAGTTTGAATCCTGCCGGGGGAACTCTTTCAAAGCCGGTAGGGGGAGAAGAAGGTCCCGAGTTCAAGTCCCACCAAGGGGCAACTTCAAATCCTCGTTTAGTGGTGAAAGAAACCCGCATGTAGCAATTACCGGGGCCCCCTTGCGAGTGTGAGGAGAAAAATCTAGGGGCGCATGAGCCTGACTGAAAATCGAAATCCAAAAACGGGGTCTAGCTTCACCTAAGACCACGGTGTCACTATAAAAAACCCGCCGCGCCACTAAAAGGTGAATCAAACCCAATCACGAATCTCCATAAACCCCACAGTCACTATAGGGTTCAACATAAAAAAAAAAAAAGAAAAAAAAAAAAAATTAATGGTACCTTATTAATTGAGTTCCTTTTGCTGTCTTTCCTCTGAATCAGTAGTAAGGTATACATCATTGTTTAAGTGTTACTTGACGAAATTCCAATGCAATAAGAGAAAATTGAAGTTAAATGAGTTTCCCAGTTTACTAACCATTAGTCATACAAGTCTTGAATAGGTATAGACCTAGGTATGTATGTATATATTTATATGTATTCCACAATTTAGGTACTGATATGTTAAAATTTGCGGGTAAAGGTGTTGAAGTAGATGCATGAAGGCAGAAAAAAAAATGAGGAGTCTCCGTGAAGCACTTATGTCACTGTAGTTTTGGCATGTGCCACTTGTGCGGTGAAACAGTTCAGATGTAGGTATTGCATGCAGTATGAATGATCAGTTCAGGTACCCCCATACAATAATGATGGTTTAATTATTAACTTATAATCTTTATTAGGTTTATGTAGGTTGAGTTAGTTTTACAGAAGAAATGTCTTTGGGTAGTTTCAGGGCATAACATTTTTCGGTTAAGATTAATTTCAGTGACGCAGCCTTATTCTCGTTGAACTACTTTATGAAGGACTAACCTTTTGTCATGTATGTTTTCTACTAACCTCAAACCTCTTGGAAAACTGTTACTTCGGTCAAAATCACAGGCAAGAATTATCTGGGGAGAATAAATTGATGAACTCCGCCGCTGCCATCAGCGCAGCGGGCCGGACACTTCTCCCAGGCCTGCCTCACGGACAGTAACTAGTTTAGGTTAGGTTTAGTTTAGTTTTTATTCGTAACCTATATTTTTTGGGTAGATGTTGATGTGTTTTGGAATAATCTGGTTTGTTTTTCTTGGAAATCACTAGTAGAATATCACTAGTTTTTCACAGGTGGGGTCAAGACGGTAAAACAAAATATATTGATTACCAAGAAAAACACAGGTCAGATTCTTTCAAAGCACATTAAAATAAACCAGAAAAATATAGGTTCATCTGAAAATGGAGAGGGTCATTAAAACTAATCTTTCCCTATTTTTCTTCTTTCTTGTCTTAGTCAGAGCTGGGCAGTATTTAAATACATTTGTATTTAAATACGTACTATTTAAATGCATTTGTGTATTTAGAAATGTATTTATAAATTCATTGGTTGTCATGTATTTAAATACAGTATTTAAATACTTTTATGAGTATTTAAATACATTGTACATGTATTTAAATACATATAATATAAAAATGTAAATACGTACTTTTTATCAGTTAACCCTTTCACGTACAAATGACATCTTTGAGCGTCATCCGGTACGTGTAGGCCATACAGTAAATGCCTTATAACTCGGCACGATAGGGGCTCTGGCCCTTGCCGAGTTATTGAATGTGCCGAGTTATGCAATGTCCTCCTTTGATATGGGTAAAAAAAATAAAAAAAATAAAAAAAAATAAATACAGTACAGTAAAAGCATAAAAACTACACTTACCAATGAACGGGTAGCAGCAGGCATGTAATCCAAGGAGAGGGAAGCCTTGTTGTAACATGTAGAAGATGTTAGGCGGACTCAGTCGCATTTTAACACTGGTATCACTTTAATCACTTATAATCACAACTCTGTAAGTACTGTATGTATACAGTACTGTACCTGTACAACTTTATTTACATCACTTGAGCACTTAGTTACTGCAAACACTATGCCTGTCATTAACTCTCTTCGACTGCGAGTGCATGGGAGGACACAGGGAGGGTGGCTGAGCCTCTAATCACAGGCGTCACTATAACACAATCCTGCCTGACGCCACCACGGGCGAGGGCCAATCATCACAGCCCTCGAGTGAGCCTCCAGGGCCTACCATCCACCCCTGGAGCTCACTGCCTACACGCGCTATAGGGCATAGGTGTAAAAAAAAAAAAAAAAAAAAAAAAAAAAAAATTAAGAAAAGAGAGAAAAAAAAACAACCTTGTCTTTGCCATGCCGAGTTATATCAAATTCCGAGTTATACAGTGCCGAGTTACAAGGCTTTTACTGTACGTACAAATGACTGTTTGAGCGTCATCCAAAAATAATATTTTAAAATATTTATTAAAAATCTTAAAAAGCACGCGGTTGAACATGAGATTCACTTGACCGTTGGGAGCGAATTACAATATATTATATTAAAATATATTTTGTATAATATAATATTGTATAATTATTATTATACAATATATTTATTAAAAAAAAACCTTTACGCTGCCTTTCACTCGTGTATGGCTTTATTTTTGAGCGAATTACAATATATTATACTTCATTGGAAAGGAAATTTATTCAGCTATGTCATGGAATGTAGAAAAAATCTTCTATGATGATAAGTTGATTTTGGCATATTATTTTTGCCGCAAGGTGTTATTTATTTATTTTTTTCACTTCTAACTCGAGGTTTTGTAAGTTATTTTCACGCTAGCGTATTTTTTTTAACATTGTATGATATAGGAAATGATCTTAGCTTAAAAACGAAACATAATTGAACTCGATACCTTGATTGTTTAGTTTCTAGACGCAGTGGAAGTACAACTGTTTTCCCGCGCGTGACATTTCGGTTGACAATGGGTTTACGCGGGACAACAAAAAGTGAATGTCAATGGTGACGTGAAAGGGTTAATTTGGCCATAAAACCCGCCCAACTATCTGGCAAACCCTGATGTTACAATGAACCAGTGTTTCCATTTTAAAGGAAATTTCCTTATTTTAAGGAAATTTAGGCCTGAGAAGGAAATTTCTAAGGAAACACCAAAATCTAAGGAATCCTAAGGAAATCCATTTTTTTTCGGACATGTTAAAATTTGTGTGTATTTAAAATGTATTACAAATGTATTTAAATACAAATGATGTATTTATTATTTAGTATTTAAATACATTCGTAAAATGTATTTAGTATTTAGTATTAAATACATTTCTCCCATGTATTTAGTATCTAAATACATTCAATGTATTTAGTGCCCAGCTCTGGTCTTAGTGAATCTTAATTTTCTAATGGGTTTGCATGATCCATGTCATATTGAATTTATTTCCTTTGTGGTATCTGGTTATGAACTGGAGAGGAGTTTCTGTCTCTATCCATGGTTGGTCACAGTAGATTTCGTGACAAAGTCCAGGCTCTGATTTGCTAGATTGTCAATATTGTTATCAGGTTGGCTTATATTTAGCTTCATTGAGTTATCATGTACTCCACAGTGATGAGGCAAACTGTATGGTAAAATCTAATTGGAAAGAATACAAGAAATCACAAATGGCAAGGATAGTGAGGAGCAGGCAGATTTAGAACTGTAGAAAGGTTGTGTAGATCAGATCGTTGATTAATGAGAATGATAATAAGAAAGGATAGCAAAAGACAATGAAGATATACGGATTTAGAGACGGCATGTGACACTGTGACAGAGTAGACTGGGGGGAATGTGGGATATATTGAGGGGTTAAGGAGTGGGTGGAAAGTTGTTGGATGTAGGAAAGCGTATGACTACAACAGAGATGCGAGTGCATGTGTCAAAGTAGGAGAGAATAGTTAATGCTGCAAAATAAAAGGGTTTGTGAGGCAGGTTTATGTACTCTCGTCCCCAGCTTTTACCCGTGATTACGTATACCTAACCTAACTAGCCTACCCTGTTACCTACCTAACGGTAACCTACGCTAACCATTCCGCGTTTGACCGAGAGTTCCCATTTGTGTCGGGTATTCAGATATTTCCATGTGCCGAGCATGCAGACACAAAAGGTATCGTTCCAGCGAGTAGGCCAGTGCATTATAGTCAGGCATGCTGTAATTTCAGCCGCTGGTTATGCACCTGTTATGATGGTTAGGCTAGTAGTCGCCTAAATTGATAATGGCAACAGGTGGTAATGTGTGAGTAGTATTAATGAGTGTACGTAATCGTCCAACATGAGCCGAGATGCTAGGCAAAAAATAAAAATCACATACTCATTGGTTATGGGGCGAATTGTATGACGTCCTCTAACTAATGGCATATACCTGGTACCTCTACTGCTAGGCGACTGAGATAGCTGTCCAATAAGCACGTGACCTTTAAAGCTATGATTATACTGTAGGCTGACCATGCTGTTACTATATATAGAACGTGTATTGGTGTGTGTGAGGAATGAATCGAGGAGACCGTTGAGAGCTGCGGGGCCACTCTAGTGTACTTAGTGCTCGCTGTCCGGCTCGACTATTGGTTACGAGTCTACATGTCAGTGTTTTGTGTTTCATTATAATATTTGGACTGGCTCAGTCTGGTCCAACGGCGGCAATCAGCGGCTAAACTATCATATGGCAGCAGAATAACTGAGGATAGCATCTATGGCACGCAGCGCTTCTACCCTAAAAAAGCCTGGACATTCTACAAAAATGCAGCCTGAGGATTTCCATGGGGGCAATGAGATCCTCGCCATTCTCGCCCTTATATATGATATATAATATATATAATATATTTATAATATATAGAATTATATACTATATATATAGTATATAATATTAATATATGATATCTATATGATATATACTAGTATATATTTATATATATATATATCTGTATATATGTATACTTATATATATATAATATATATATATATATATATATTATTATCGTTAAAAGTGATTAGGCGGGATAGCTAGTTCAGCGTTTATTAAATTTTTCAAGATATTTTCTCTTTGTCTTAAGAGGGTCTTATTCTCTTGTAATCATTGTATGACTTCTGCGTCCTGTAGCTTGTCATTACTGTATCGCGATTCGGGTCTAAGAACGGTCCTTCTGCAGCAGGGGCATGTGGCAGATTTTTTTCGCTCAGTTGTAGAGGTGAGCATGATTTAATTGTAGTTTTTATTGTTTTTTTCTACTACTTGGGCCTCCTAGCAGGGGAGGAGCCACGGGCTAGACTTGAGTCGACGTCAGAGAGACAGCCTACTGCGTAGTATAACAGTAAAGTCGGCCACTGCAGTCAAGTGCGCAGGCGTCCATATATTTACGGAATTATAGCATTACTACTGATATGGTATGTGCCAGTGAGAGATGATACCTATAGTTTTATATCTCTGAGCTGTTATCTAACGCCTGCTTCAGCGTTGTTTTATGCTTTGTATCTGCAGTTATACGGATCGTTTCAAATTTCGCTACGCGTTTTTTTCACTTCGTGCGTGGGGGGGACGACAGCGGTACACGACACTTCATAACATAAACACTTAGATGGCGACTCTACTGTTGGTAGCGTCACGTTGTAAGATATTCTTGTATTGTGTCACTGTTATGATCCATACTATGACAAGATGAGGACACAAAGATGACGCAGACTGTCTCAGATAGGCCCCTTTCTGAACTATTCCTGAAATCATGGATTAGAAACTCAGTAAGTATTAACGCCACCACACTCTGTAAACAGTAAAATAAAAAGTGTCGCTGGCGACATTAAGATGGGTTGACAAAGAACACTGGAGAATTGATTTGCTTGTAGGATTTTTTTTAATACTTGGGGGGAGAGGGGGGGGGTTTTATTGTTGGGGAGGGGTATCCCTTTTTGTTATAATGTCAACTTCAATTTGAAGTGGGGAACACTTTAAGGCGTTGCTTAAAGCTCTAAGGGCTTTTACCTTGGGGGTCTGCCCTTTTGGATCGTTTTCAATTCCGTTTTTGGTGCTGTTTTGCTTTACTGTTATCTAGCGTTATTGCGGCATGGCGCTAGGCTTTGCTGGTCAAAACAGACGGTAGGCTAGGGGCTGCTAGGCAACTACACTCGCGTTCCGCAAGTAAGAAGGAGTGTGCGTGCTGCTGGCGTGCGGCACGAGGACTGGCTTGTCATCCTGACGAGGAGTGCGGGGCGCTCCGCAGGATACTCTCCTCCGTGTGGGGGCGGCAGCATGGCTGGCTAGCGTCGTCGGGGATGCGGGGGAAGAGTGGCCATGGGGGGGGGCTGCCACGGCCTGCTGGGCCATGGGGGTTGGCGTGTTATCGCCGCCAGGAGATTTATGGTTTGGTTTTGGGGGGATATACAGTAGGGGGAAAGAAGAATTAGTGAAGAAATGTAAAGCGAGAAATGAATGAAATACAGTATAGAGTGTGGCAAATAGTATGGTGGGGCGATCCACCTTGCTTTGTTATATTAGATTATAGGATATTGCCAGCGCACTGTCTACCGACATTTGTTTTGTTGTTATATTGGAATGGCATTGAATATTATATATAGTATATTAGCATATATATATATCTATATATATACATAAGTATATACATATATATATACTAATATGACATATATATATGATATTATACATATATATATATATACACTATATAATAATATATGTACATATATATATATATTAGTATCGATATATATATGTATATACGATATAGATATATAATACATATAATATTATATATAAATATTTAAAAGTGATATAGTATATATATATATATACATTATATACATATGATACATGATATAGCATATATGTATATATATATACTATATATACTACATATATATAGCGACATATATATATATATATTATATTTTTTTTTTTTTTTTTTTTTTGGGATAGTCAACGTTTTTAACTTTGTATTTGATTAAATGTATTAATTTACCACCCACTGTCCTTAAATAAATCCACAGGTACCACGTATTCAATACTATTATTTATTTTAATTATTATTATTATTATTATGATGTATATTTTTTTTTTTTATACATTTAATATATTAACTTTACATATATGCATCTACCGCATTTCCATACAACATTCATTAACATAGAGAAACATTATGATTTATGGCGATTTTCTTTCTTCTTTTTTCAGTAATTCATTTTGGCCGGAACGATTGGATCGTTCTGCTATATTTAGCTTTTGGAGAGGTTTCTAGAACGCATCATGCTATTATTGTCTCTTTCTACTATTATTTCTAGTAGTGTTTATCTTTGATTATGTTCGTTAATCTGTCTCTGTTCTTATTGCCTTTTCAAAAGTGCTGTAATTTATTGGTTTTATTTATCAAGGTATGGCATTTGTCAGTAGTTAATATTTTTGATGGGTAATTTTTAAGAATTCTTCTAGAGTAAGCGAAGAGCTTGTTTTGAATTATTTGAGTTTGAGCAAGTTCGTTCTTGATAATGTGAGCAATGGGTACGATGGATATCTTCTAGTATTGATATTATTGCCTTTGGGCCTAACTAGATGTACTTTTATTCTTTGGACTGCGATTAAATTTTGATCAGGTTGCATGCTTGGTTTCTTTTTGGTGGTGTGTTTGACGTGTGGAAGAATTCCTCGTTGTGTTTAGCTTTAATCCTAAAATCTCTCACCTGCCTAGATAGGGAATGATGTTTTCCGGTTATTGAGACAGTGTATGTGTTTTCCTAGCTGTTAAGGGAAAATCTAAATTTTAGTGGTGTTTGTTTGAATTATCATTTTTTCTCATAATTGTTTTAGTGTTGTTATTTGTTTCTTACTTTGCTTCGGCCAGCATTCTTTTCGACTTCTTTGATGTGGGATGATTTGTGTTATACTCATTGGCTATACATGATGTTAAGGGCGATCCATAGGAAGATGTTGTGATTCTGATGTAGTATATTGTGTATGTTGAGAGAGCGCACTTCTTTCGGAACACCGATCCTTGTTTCAAAATGTAGTTCCTGGTACTCCATTCATTGTGATATTGTGTTCTTCTATCAAGGAATATACATAATAGTCTCGAAATTACGTCAGGGGTCTATATTTAGTGATAAAATTTTGTACTTCGGGACCTTCATGCCATACCTTATCGAATGCTTTTGAATACGTCAACGAAATACTATTAGTAGACATCTGATTGTTTCTTTGCTATGGGATTGTGCTATTTTCTGCAAGTGATTATGGTCAATGGCAGAGTCAGTGCAAGTTTGATTTTCTGGATCTGTGGTTGAGTGTCGGTAAGTTTATTGTTTATATTTCTAAATGAATTCTTTTAGTCTGTGGTTTATTAAATTTTTCGAATTTTTTTCTCTGGAACCTTCTAGTAAAGATATGGGTCTAGTAGGTTGATTGGTTTGTGCTTGTTTTGATTTGGGTT
The DNA here is from genome assembly GCA_016584305.1 of Chionoecetes opilio. Taxonomy (NCBI): domain Eukaryota; kingdom Metazoa; phylum Arthropoda; class Malacostraca; order Decapoda; family Majidae; genus Chionoecetes; species Chionoecetes opilio. The sequence goes on along the minus strand of JACEEZ010005551.1, from coordinate 58,472 downwards.
TAGGTATTAGGTTTTTATTGAGGCGTGCTTAAAAAAATTTGTCTGGGAAGTATCCACCATAGAAAAGGAATGGATAAGTATCTATCTCTATATATGGATTCTATGGCATTATCAGGTATTTTGAAAATTATTATGTGGTTATTTTACTTTGCCCATGAGGGCATTGTTTTTCAGCTTTTTTGAGTATATTTTCATTTCTTGGCTTGTGTTATTGACCTTTGTCATGTAGTTCGTTTTCATCTATATCTCTTAGGTCAGAGTGATGTAATTTGTAATCCTATTCGTATGTTCTTGATTGTAATTGTTAGGCATAATTTCATTTTGTCTGTCAAATTATGTTTTCTTGTGGACTGGTGTAAAAGCAATTTCCTTCCTATATTTATAGAATATTTCCTCCCTTCTCCTCCTCTAGTATAGCTTTCTATGTTATTATGGATAATGTATGGTGAAGTATTTTTTGTTTCCTTTCAACTGATTAATATTTTGGCAAGAATGCTAGGTTCTTATATTTATTTTTGAGTTGCAGAATTTTAATCTTGCCAATTTATGTTCTGTTTTTTGCATTCTTCTATTAGAGCTTTTTCTTAATTGTTTAAAGCTAGGAAACTTGGCCTTGTCCACACCTCTTTCTTTTGCTTCTATCAGATTACAAATATAATATTGATTACTTTAATAACTGTCCTTATTTAATATGATTTGAGGTGGAATTGTTTGTGTTTTGACTTGGGTAGCTATAGTCCTCTATTGGCTTTTATATTGTTTCGTACCAGAATTGAGAGCTGAGTCTATTTGTTGTTTTTGATAGGCATTATTGGTGAAGTTTTGTGTGTGTGAATGTTATGTTATTTGTTGTTGTATTAGATCCCAGATCTGCTTTATTAAGTTAAGTCTTGGTGCGTTAAAGCTAATTTGATAGCTTGAAATGATATGTGAATATTATAGGTATGTTGTTCTGAGGTTGTCATCGGTCCCTGCTTCCATTGTGTAGTTATGATATGTTTTATTGTTGGCAGAGTATAATATCAGGTGTAGTTAGTGTACTATTGTTTATAATAAGGTATGATGATCAGGGCCGAATGATGGATTATTTAGTTGTTGATCTATGAGAAGGTGTTCAGTCGCCTTTTCCTACTGTATTGTCATAATTGTCTCCGAAGGATCCTATGTTTAGCTTTAATCTCCTAAGATATAAGTTGTAGTTATTTGTATGCTATCCTAGTAAAACCTGCTTGCCGGATAGAAGATAAGGTCATGCCGTGGTGGACGATATAATGTGTAACTAGGATTTATTGAGCGCTGTGTCGGTGTCTATTGTATTTGGTATAATCTCTGTGATGTAATCATCTCTTAATTTTATGTTTGATATGTTTCGATCAGAGATTGGCACTACGCATCGTGCATGTTCATTAGCTAGTATGAGTTTGTATGGTGGTATAATTGAATATTTTAAGTATTCATGCATTTTTTAAAACCGGGACTATTAATAAGAATAAGATCGGATCTATGTCTTTGTAATTTATATTAGATGTATTTGTTTGTTTCAATGGGCTAGCGTTGTGCTGTATATGACTCTAATTGTATCCATATTGTGGCGTTACTTGCGCTTGGTGTCTTTCCGTCTTTGATGTTTGGTGGTGGTGGTTTGGTGTGTTTTTTGTTCATGTAACCCTGACTCTTAATTTCTGAATTTAGAATTTTTCATCACTCTGTAACTGCTCGCAGCAATTTGCTAGAAAAAGTGGTGTAAGTCATTTTGTTGTTTATATTAATTGTAGTATTTCCTGTTCTCATATCTAGTGGTTGGTGTAAGCCATTTATACTTCTTTCTTCTAGTGGCTTCACTTATCATTCTTATAGTTAAGTTACGTTTCCATGCCTACTTGTGAAGTCTGGGTGAATTATATTGCAGGAGACATAAATCTTGCTCTTTTACTCCTGTGTGATGCTGTGTATGTTGGTGTGTCTTGTTGGCATTTCTTGTGGTGTTTCAGTATTGTTCCATCCCTATTTAGTGTCCTGTTCTTCTGTATATTGGTAGGCGGCATATCTATAGATGATTTTTGCTGATTTGGATTCAGGTATTGTTGATTCTGTACTATTTATGTTCATTTTAGTGTCTTTTTTAAGGGTATCTCTCCGTATGTGGCCTGGTTCCTGCGATGTTTGGCCAGGTGTGCATGTAGAGGCATGCATGTCAGTATTTTTGGCTGGTGTATCTTTTCTAAGTTAACTGTTAAGGTCTGTTTTCTTAGATTTGACTATATTTCAGTTCTATGTTTTTTGTTATGGTTTTTAGAGAGCTGAGAGCGCTTGGATAGGTTTGGACGTTTATTTGTTTGGTTTGTTGTTTCTTTGTCATTGTTACCTTCCTTTTACTTTCAATGGTCTTTTTCCTGAAGGGCATTTCATTGCTAAGGTTGGCTATGTGGTCCCTCGCAGATTTATATGAATTTTTTTGTCTCACTTATACACTGGGTGCAGGCCACTGCCAGGAGTGACCTCTCTTCTGCACATTCTGAGGCATATTTTGTAATCTTTTGGTTGTGTGCTTGGTTTGTATGTGTTGTTCTATCATTTAGCATCATTCGTACATGATATTATGTGTGTAGATATTCTTCTCCTTTTGATTATGTTTATTGGCATCGCAGACAAGTAGAATAGTAGAAATCCTGAATTTACGGGCTTTCATTTGCTATGTTTGTCTGGAGAAGTGTTATTTTATGTTTTCGACTTGGGGAATTTGTACAGGTCATCTACATCTTCTTTCCTCTACCCCATGTATTTTTGTTTATTAATTTCGTATTTATGTCATCCTTTTCGTTGGCGTTAATATGGTCATCCACCCTGTTAAGATTACTGATCTTTAGCTTTAGTTCAGGGTGAACGATGGGTACAATAGGATGCGCTGGTTAATTGCATTTATTGTCTTTTCCGATAATTAAGTCTACATGAGGGGGGGCGGGCAGTTTTGGTATTCCAATGAAGTCCTTTCATTTATTGGATTGATTTTTTGTTGGCGTAGTTACCTGTGTTCATGAGAGTATCCTTAGTTTCTATTTTGGTCGGGCGGTCTTGTGATGATTGTGTGGCTTTATTTTAACTCTCGCCGATGTTTAATCTATCATATTTGAAAAGAAAACCTTATTACTATAATTTCCTACGCGAGACTGGCTTCGAGCAGAACCAGCTGCTACGCTATCCTAATGCCTGCTAAGTCGTATCGTGGGCCCCGCATACTAATAGGCGTCCCCCGTAGGTCTTACCGGACCTGCTGCCCGTGAGGGTTCTTAGCTAGATGTAGTACCTATTTGTCTGAGCTATGCCCTACCCTCGTGCTTCCTATAAACATCCTCTAAGGGCCCCCTTTGGGTCAGCTGGCCTTCGCCAGCGACTCGCCGGTTACAACAAACAAGACTGCCGAGGCGGAACATCAGCTAAGCAGCTAACAACAACAAGACTTCCGAGTGTCAGGCTACTTACACAGGGCTAAACAGGCAACCACCAAGCGAAGACTTGGCTGCCGAGCAGAACGACAGCTAACAGCAACACATCAAGACTGCGCGAGGCAGGAACCCAGGGTCTAACAGGCAACAACAAACAGACTGGCCGAGCGCAGGAACCAGCTAACAGCAGCAACACAAAGCCAGACATTCGCGATGCAGGAACACAGCCAACAGCAGCAAAAAAAAAAAAAAAAAAGAAAAAGAACAACAAACATGACTTAACCGAGGCCCAGGAACACAGCGTACGAAGTAACTAGTAGCACTATGACAACGGCACGAGACTAAAAGAGTCGAGCGCAATATTTAATCTACTTATATTTAAATATTAACTAATATTAAATATCTTATTATTATTATTCCTGTACTTATTTATAACAAAGCAAAGCGCTGGCGCACAAGTGCGTCACTGGGCGGGCGCGCCCCGGTGGCTCATGTACCGCTCGCGCCAGACGACCCTGTCTACCCCTTGGATCGCCCCTGCATACTCCCTGATCAGGATCAGCATGGCCCTAGGGGATAGAGACAGAAGCTCAGAGGGCAGCGGCCAACTCCTGAGGTCTACAACAACCCGTGAACTAATGGACACAGAGCGCAACGCAGTACAAGGCAACCCAAGCGTATTAAAAAACAAGGCAGGCCCGCAGGCTGGCACAGCCACTGTAGGGGTGCGCAGCGGTAACTAGCGTGCCAGGCCACCAGACAACTACTGAAATGTTATTTGTGGGTATCTTGTCTCCGCTGAGCTCCCTGACAGAGCAGCTAAGCCCCTATAACATTGCCTAGAGTCAGAGCAAGCTCAAGGGCAAGCCTATGAAGGGCAGAACTGAACGTCTGGCAACTAAGGAGAGGTGAGGTGGGGAGCGCGGGGGTGAAGGTCCTCCCTCTCTGAGGAGGGCGACGTGTAACTGTGCCAAGCCTTTCATTAGCTCTCGCTGAACTTACCCTAGAGTCAGTGCTATTCTGACCACTAAATTGCATATAGTTTTTATCCTAAATAATCGGCACGCGCTGTAACTTCGATTGATATATATATATACGTATCAATGTTCAGGTTGTGAGAAGATGATGTGTATGGGGTCCGCCATCAGCAAAGGGCCCATGTCACCGCGGTAAGAAAGGTGACCAATCTAACTACAGCAGAACGGCACTGTGAGAAGATGCTTTCAAGTGTATCATGATATATTGCATTTAATAGTCACTTATATGTTTTATTTTCAAGAGAGAATCAGAGAAGTTTTATTTAGATTTATTTGGGTAAAAAACATTATCCCCGCTGCATTTGAAAAGGGTATTGAGAAGAAGTGGATATGACTGTGGGAATTTATGTCAGAAAAAAAAAAAACAAACCATACATATATTTAATGTGAGGTCTTACCAATCATCAAACGGCCATGCCTATCTCCCGACACATTACGCCGAGCTAATCACTAACTAAGATACTTATCGGTGGATACGGGTTGAAATGGCCTGTATGTCTTGTTTAATACTGCGATGACGTGTGATCCGAAGTGGTCGGCCAGGTGATCGAGCCGCCCGTGAATGACTAAGAGATACGAGGGCTGATTGAGGGCGGTAGTTGTATCGAGCCTAGGAGAGGGGCGTCAATCGGTTAGGCACACTCGAGTACGCTTGACGACGCGGGCAATATTCATGTGTGTCGTATAGCCTATGATTAAGTTTTGGTAAATACGCGGTCGCTTGGTCCCTACACTGGAAACTTTCGTAAACATATCAAATGCTACCAAACAAAAATACAGTATATATGGGGATGATTATGAGAACATCATAGCTAACATAGATTATATAAAATTGTTTTTACTGTCGCAAATTGCAATTGGCGGATTAATAGTAACAAAAGCTTGTGTTAGAATATATATATAATGTAGTTCATAAACTATACAATTGAAGAAGACACTAAAAGCAATTTCGAAAATGTATTTATATAGCATCTAAGAAAATCTCGCAATGATATAGAAGAAAAAAGTGGATTAAGTGTATTACTTCAATAAACATTCATTAATTGACATCATATACATGGGGTGGATGTTCACGAAAGAGTCTGTGAAGTATGACTGATCAAATAAAAGAGTCAGTGTGGGCAATTTTTATGTAAAAATTCCAAACCAGCAAATATAGTCTTGTCGTCATCATTTTGTGTTCATCGCTATCACAAAGGATGCACAGGAAGATGCTTATATCTCTATTGTAAGCAGAGGACTGGTAATGCGTTAAAAAAAAGGGTATACTTTACTTATAAAGCTAATAAAGGTTCTGAATTATTCCACCTTCGGAAAGCAATGGGATGATTATGATAATATTGGGAATAACTTTATGCAGCTTGCATCGTCATGTATTGACGCCTATGTTCCACAAATAAGACGCAATGTACCCATTGGTAGCTGAATTATAAAAGAAAAATAACGAACACTAAAACAAAAGGAGGCAGGAGCTAACAAGTTATGCTAGCAATTATATCGAGGATATAATATATAGCGAAAGTGTTGTGTGTGTGTTCCTCCGCTCCATGTTGGCCGCTGCCCACCTGTTGGGCGGAATTCTTCATCGCCTCATAGGGGCTACGTTTTGGAACGCGTCTTGACAGGGGAAGGTTTAAGCCGCATTTATGAGATGATCTCGATCACTTTTTTCTTTTCTTTTTATAGCAGCCTATTAGCGAGGAATTGTGAAAGAAAAAGTGGGTTGGCGAGATATGAGGAACTTGATGTAGGGTGATGGGTAAATGGGTGAGTGAATGGGTGGTGTGATGGTAATGGGTGTGGGTGATGGGTATGAATGGGTGTATGGGTTGAGGAATATGTATGGGGGGTGATGGGTAATGTGTGAGTGTAATGGTGTGTGGTGATGGATAAGTGGGTGAGTAGAATGGTTGGGGGTGGTGGGGGGGTTATTTATGGGTGATTGAATGGGTGGGGGGTCGTGATGGTAATGGGTGAGTGAATGGTTTGGGGTGATGTGAATAATTGGCGATTAATACATACCATTTCTACATCCATGATTTCAGGAAAGCTAGAAGTGGCTATCTGGAGAGTCTGTGTTTGGTGGTGGCCGAAGGCCCACCAATAGCCCTCCCTCGCGCAGGAGCTAGCCAAAAAGTCTCCGCCCGTAGGGCGGCTTTGGGGGGGGCGGCTAGTTCTACTACATATATGGGATAGATCAGTGTGCAAATATTTTCGATGAATATCTGTTAGCGCAGAAACGAGTAAAATAAGCACAAAAAGTGTTTATTTGGTGCCATCACATATGTTAGTTGTTGGAAAAGGCATATGTTTACAGGCGAAAAAATTCTCGCATGATATGGGACAGTTTTGTGTCAGCAAGTAAAATCAGCCCAGTGATAACTATTTGTCATAAATGTAGGCCATAGCTATTGACAATAATTCATATCTACTTAAGGTTATCAGCCAGCATAATCATATTCCTATTGTAGATAGCAGTCCAGGCACTACGATACTCGCATTACGTCATGTTACTAAGGGAGGGTGGTGGGTGCTACTATAAAATAGCAAGAATAACAACTAAGGCCTAAATTAAACGCAGTATCCCCCCCCCCCAAATTGATAGTCATTACAAACCTCCTCAAAGAAATTATCTTTGGTCTAAGACTATCTATCTTTGTTTTTTATAAAGAAAAACTGTCGTAATGCTTAATTTGCTGACTATAAAATAGAAACCAAAAAAGTATGGGGCACAAAAAAAAAAATAAATTGTCTGCTTTCTTCTCCCAGATTTGATTCACAACTGCATGCACGCGTCATCAGAGACTTAAAGTAAGTTACTTGTCTTCCAGTTATCTTCTCCCGCCATCCAAACGAGAATCCAAAGTTAGGAGGCGTCTTCTTAGAACTGCTGAGTTGTCAAGGAACCTCCAGAACCATCTAAACTCTACCTACCTTTTTCTTTGCTACCTCCATACCTTTCTAGAGACGAGCAAGGTATGTATTATTGGCTAAAATTAATATGCTAAAAACTAAGGTGAATAAATGGTATAATCTATCCTATTTCAGATCTTATTGCATTTATGTCTATGTACATGTTGTGTGTGTGTGTGTCCTAGCTCTCACTTCGGGGTCGGAAATGGCAATTTGCTGCCGAGTTATTGTCACGATTCAATGAAATATAATCATAGCGCGACTTCAGCCTGGGTGACCTGCGAAATTTATAGCGCAGTCAACTTCGAAGTATTGCGAAGGACGAGCTGATGCAAGGCAATATTGTCCTGCTGGAGTTTGAGCGGTGCCTTGAAGCGGCAGCAAGGCTGAAGTTCGTTTGTCTAAGACATTAACATTGTTAGCAAGGACTAAGCGCAAGATATAACGACTTCAGAGAGTAATACTAAATAAGGAAGATTGCTGAGTAATGCAGGAGGATTATTTATCAAGGTAAAATCATCATGAAGGCAGCAATATGCTCCTCAGCATAAATTATCGGAAGGAAATGGAACTAACATGGTGGTGCTTGTGTTCCGACAGTCAGGATTACACCTCGACGGGCCGACCAGATGGACGAGGATAAGCTGGGGGAAGATTTGGTTGTTTTATTGGTGTTAAACATCTCAGAATGCCATGTCCTTCACCACCGGCGATGCTTTTGATTGTCAAGTGTTTGTTGGCGCGGCCCGTCACATCCGCGGCATCCCGTGTGGCTAGGGTAAGGAACCGAGGATGGGGGTAGCCTAACCACCTGCTGACTGACCCTCTCCACGCCTAGAGCTAAGGCAGACAGGCCAGCCGGTCTCACACGACGACACCACTCCCACCAAAGCTTCTGTTCTCATCCCTTGAAGGCCTTCTGAAGACTTGGGTGCTCTCCAGACTGCGCTCTTTCTCGTAGGGGAGGCCCACTGAGTTCATTTACACTTTGGGAGCGAAAGGTTTGATCATTTTAATTGGTTGCTATTAGATACGGGAATGAAAAAACTGCATTTCTTTAAGTTCACATTCCTGTGGTTTAAGAGGGGCAGGCATCTAAGACCTCTCCCGCAAAATAGTTTCTTATTTACACTTGGAGAATGCAGTACTGAATTTTATGTGAAGTACCATTATACTACTGAAGTGAAATATGGCAACTTGAAGAAGACAAAATGTCTTGGGTTTCCATTTAAGCAAGGGTTCTTTTGGAGGTCATATTGGTTTCAATTACACTTTCGAGAACAGAGTTTGAACTCGTACTGGTGAAGTGACATTACATAACCTATCCAAATTTCATAACTTAAGAAAATATATTCCCTGGCATTTTGCTAAGAAATGTCTAGACAGGGTCAGGAAGGGTCAAAATAGGTTATAATTACATTCGGAGAAAGCAATGCTGAATTTCGACATTGCTTATTCTTTTGGGGCATCCCGGAGTTGAATACACAACCTTATTGAAACAATATTTTCAGGGGTTCATTTAAATAAGATTCTTTTGAGGTCAGTAGGTTTTGCACTGTTTCATTACAAATTTTAGAATGAAGGTTGAAAATCATGCTGGGTGAATGACGAATAGCATAGCTTATCTCAAATTATCATAACTTATGAAAATATATTCCTGTCATTTTTGTTTTAGAGAATGAAACAATATTGTTCTGGTATTTCATTTAAGAGTGCCTTTGTGAAGGGTGTCAATGATTATTACACTTTTGTAACAAAGTTGCAACTCATACTGATGCCCGACTTTAAATTAAATATGCTGTAGAATTCAGAAATAAAAGGGAAGAAGAAATAAAATACATAACGCTTAGAAAACATATCTGCTTTAGATGGGCAGCACATGGCGCATGAAGAACTATCTCTCCGAGAAACTATTTATAGAGAGGAGTAAATATGATAATCACGATAAAATATCATACTGAATTATTGTTCGTTTTTTTCCTTCATGATATCTGCATTGTGGGAAATTAGTGCGTATAATACGCATGAAGGGTGTAATAATTATAATTTCCTAAAGAAATTTGCCCGAGAAGAAAATAGCTTATATATGTTCGGCATCTATAGTAGGGTCAGTCAGTGACTGTAACTCCTTGATAAAAAAACCAAGGACTCGCCAATAAGAATATAAAGAAACCGACCTAGGCGACACGCTTTAACTTACACCAGCAGGATCGATATTTTGTTTAGAAGTCATTTTAGTCAGCATTCATCATCGTCTCACTACATTACATCTCTTCACTACATACATCTACACTCATTTTCATTGTCCATCGAAGTCTGAGTCGAAGCAGGGCTCTGGAAGTCTCAGCATCACTGTCGTCGGCATCGTCGTGGATAAGCAGAGTCAGGGAAGAACAGAGTCTGGCATCTGGGGAACCGGTGAAGCACAGACAATTTCATAGGGGCATTGTCCACGAGTTCCCATCCTTTAAACGACTCTTTGGGGATCGCCTTTGTCACATGTCTGCATGTCATTTCATTGCCTGAACATAAGTTGCTGCGATGTCCATTTCTGCTTGATGACATTTTCACAAGGTAGAAGACTGCTTGCCTCTACACTCGCTTCATGACTTGCTAAACGGCCCCTATGGGCCTTTCTTTGGTCGCGAAGGATTTCTCAAACATAGGTCACGCTATGCTTGTTCAGAAGTGGCATTTCTTACTTCTTTGTACGCATATATCTTGGGCAGTATACTCCTCAAAAGCTTGCATGTTGGTTGATCTTACTTCACACCTATTGGCCAGTGCAAGAGAGCACCAAGGTAGAGCTTTGATTGCCTTCAGCAATTTTCAGAGGGTGTTTTTTTCTCTTTCCTGGATGAAGGATTAGGTGTAATCTGGCATCCTGTGTAAGCATGAAACCATGGCAGGGCTTCACAGACTTTGACCCAATCTTGCTGCTAAGGCGATCTATTGATGTAGGCGCCTGTTATTTTGACCTTGGTGGGCCACGACGCATCCTCCACACAATGGTTTTCATACGATGGCTAATGGTTAAGAGAATACAGGCAACATCAGTATCTGAGGCCTTACAGGAACTGTTGGAGAGATATCTGCATCAATTGCGATGGAGACAATTCTTGTCTGCCTCTGGGTGGTTACGCATCCAAGCGAGTAAGTGGTGTATACTTCACGTAAATCCTACTGATTTCCCTGAACCGCAGCACACACAATCTTGTGTCTACCCAACAGAGCTCCCTACGCCTTCGACTCTGGGCAAAATGGCCGCTTGTCTGGCCCTAATCTTTCATACAAGAAAGCGGGGGTAGTTGTTGTTTGAAGGATCGGCATTAAAATCTTTTTGAAGGTTGTGGGGCGAATTTGTTCTTGGCTCGCAGTGATGAAATAATGGTGTTCGCTTCCACCCCACGGCGCTCATGTGGCATTATGCTTAATGGATATGTTCTTTCATATGTATCAAAGACAATTCCTGACCCGGTTTGAATTTGTTACAATATATTGTTCGGCATTTAAAGACAAAATGTTTTAACATAAGTACACATCATTCTCGAATCTAATTGTTTGAATTGTCTACAGCCATCACTCATTCACTAAATTTTCTTTAGTTAAGAAATTAAAGTTTTAGAGGGAATACTATTTTAAAATTACTAATGTACCAGAGTAATATTACTAAAATAAGCAGCTGCTGGAACTAAATAAGAACCTGAACATTGAACTCCAGAGTGTAAATCTTGATGTACTATGAACACACTCTTGCTTCTTATAACAAAAATGCGCTAGGGAATATATTTTCATAAGTTATGTATTTAATAAGTTGATATAGGGTGTCATTCACGCAGGCATGAAGTTTCAACCTTATTCTCTAAAATTGTATTCAAAACCTTACTGAAGACGCCATCCAAAAGAACTCGTATTAAATGGAAACTGCCCTTCAAATTTTGTCTCAAGGTTGTTATTTCAAATCAGTGGCGGTAGGGGTGGGGGGGGTTGGCGGGATCAAAGATATAAGTCATATGTGAATCAGATTGTTCTCCGAAAATATAATTTATACCTATTTTTGACCCTTCCTGACCCTTGTCTACCTTTCTTACGCAAAAATCCTGCCACGAAGATATTTTCTTAAGTTATGAAATTTGGATAGGTATGTAATGTCCATTCACCAGTACGAGTTTCCACTCTGTTTCTCGAAAGTGTATTGTAAAACGCAATATTGAAACCCTCCAAAAGAAAAAAAAAATCTTAATGGATGAGAACCCGCAGGACATTTTGTTTTCGTTGAAGTTGCATATTTTCACTTCAGTAGTATAATGGTATTCATACCATATTAATTTGCAGTCTTGTTTGCTCCAAAGGGTAATATAAAGACCTATTTTTGGGGGGCATTGGGCCTGCCCCCTCTAAATCCGCAGGAATGTTGGCTCTTTAAGTAATGGTTTTTTTCTTTCCGTATTTGCCGTAGGGGCAACCCACATTTAAATATTATGCAAACCTTATCGTTCGCCAAAGGTAAAGACTCCAGTGGGCTCCCCAGCTATTCCTGACGCACCCGGTTCAACGCTTCACTGCTGTATGAAGTCGTAAGTGGTATACTACGTATGCTACAAATTGCTGCTGCATTCTCCGACTCTCTAAGTTGGGCAGTACTATTGAGTTTCTTAGGAGGGTTAACATACCCCTCTCTGATATCACTATTATTAATGCTGCAGTTAAGCTGTTTGGTTTCCGTGTTGTGACTTGTGGCTAGCCATTATTCAAAATTTTTGTGGTGTACATATTTATTCGGTTAATCATACTCTTTGACTTTCTCCACCTTTCTCGAGATTGATTGATATTAATTGTATAACCTACCTCGCCGCTGACTGGGGACTGATAGGGCTCATTAGCTATTTATTCTTCGAAGGGCTCAGGTGGTTGGCCCTAGCACCTATGGAGGTCATATGTATTGATTGATGTCATCAGTCACATATTTTAGCCAGCCAAAGCTTTATCTTTGCAGCAAGTATCAGCATATGCATAAATGCCACATAACTCTTAATATTAAAATTAATGTCAGTACAGTATCTGCATAGTTTTTGATTGAGGCACTTGATTTCAGGCAAATAAGGGCAGTATGCGTCGGCATACTTCTCAGAATTGGTTTTCACTCTACTAGTCATTCTTAGACATACACGTTGTAGCGGTGTTATATATATATATATATATATATATATATTATTATATATATATATTCTGATATATATCTATATATATATATATATACTTATATATATTTATGTATATATTCTTCATATAATGAAAAATATATTTGTCTTCATATAATTCACTTTTCCATAATGGAAATGTTTTGTTTCTAGGAGATTGGTTTAGATGAACCTTACGGCTATCTTGATTTTCTAGTTACCACATTATTTTCATCTTTATGGCTGATCGTATCATGTGGGTAGGTCAAGATTATCTCTTGTATTTTTTTTTGCTTCACACTTTAAAGAGTGTATGACAAGCCAGATTACTCCAATAGGTTTCTTTCTCCCTCGATCTAGTGGTGTACGTGGCCTAGGAACCCTGCGTGACGTGGTGTGTCTCGCTATTATCACGCACCAGTGTTCCTTTAGCATGCGGCCGACTTCATAGGCAGTTTCCTTACTTGCTGGTGGCCGAGATCTGTGTAAGAATTTTTCTAACTTGAGCTCCTGACTCGGGTGTCTCACTACATCGTAACCCTATTTAGTTCTTATATTGTATGATTATATTTCAAACAGGTCACGGATATGCTTATGTTTGCATAGGTAGGGAGATAATGTCAGTCTTGTTGTGTTTCTGGCATTCGCCCTTATAATTGCTTTCCTGGGCACATTAATGTTTTACATGTTTGCCGATTCAGCGTGGCCTATTCAATTTACTACCTTAAAGATTATCATTACGTGCATCATCAAGCTCCTTCATTGCGGATAAAAACGTGTTCATGTATAGTTATTTTTTTTTTTCATTAACCTTCTAGAAGAGGTATCATAATAATTTAGCTATTTCAATTTTAGTACGGTCGTCTCATGCTACAACCTTTTCCCAATCGACTCTCTAAATCTTTCTAAAAAAAAAATACTTCATAGATGTTAAAAAGGAAGGTTGTCTCACAGCTAAAGATGACTCTTTTAAAAATGTATTCAACGGTTTGTCAGGCGCCTTTTGGAAAGCACCTGAAGGAGGGCATGGGCAAACGAATCACCCGGGGGGGGGGGGGGGGGGGGACAAAAAAACATTTCTTTTTTTTTTCCTCTTCTACGAGGACATGAAAGAAATCTAATTGAGAGAGACTTAAGCGGGCCTCAACGTCTTCCTTGGTGCGGGTCTGACTGAGCACCAGCTGCAGCAAGGCGGAGCTATACGCAATATTTCGCAAATGAAAAGCGAAATCTGGGGGGCAACGAAAAATCGTTAACCAAGGAGGGTTGGACCTTCCACCCGAGTCTTATTCGAACGTGTCGAAAAATGAGGGGACGACAGCGTACTTCATCAGTTGAAAATGTATGTTAGCAATGTGAAACAGGATATGCATCTTGCCGCAATAAATGCCAAAATACAAACAAAAAAATCTTCAATATACAATGTATGGTCGGAGCTTTATTGGTAAACGTATGTCACAGTTTCAGGACACTTTCTGTTCCTTTACAATGCTTCTCGTCGGTCAAACAATGCGCGCGCGTACTCTTCACAAGTTAATATTGTGATTTGCAAGAGGGTAAGTAAAGCAAGATAAAGGGCTAATGTTCTATATATATTATAACTATATATACTATATATATTATATATATATATATATATATATATAATATATAGTAGTAAGTATAGTATATATATCGACTATATGATATATATGCTACTAATATAGTATCAACTAATATAAATATATTAGACTATAATACTATCTATATATATATATACTAGTATATTTATATTATATATATATATATCGTATATATAATATATATATTTATATATAATAATAGTCAACGAAAGTGGTGTCGTCTGTCTGTCTGTCTGTGTGTATGTGTGTGTGTGTGTGTGTGTGTGGTGTGTGTGTGTTGTGGTATAGGGTTCCGCCCCCCGTGGCGCATCACCTCACAATGGCACATTTTGGAACCAAGGTCGACCAGGGGAAGGTTTTAAGGCTGCACTTATGAGCATTATCTCGATCACGTTTTTTCTTTTTTTTTAGTCCCACCTATTAGATTTGAGCGAATATTGTGGAAAATAAAGTGGGTTGCGAGAATTGAGGAAACCTTGGATGGTAGGGTGATGGGTAATGGGTGAGTGAATGGGTGGGGTGATGGGGTGAATGGGTGTGGGTGATGGTGAGTGAATGGTGGGGGTGATGGTGTGGTGAGGGAATAGGTTGGGGGTGATGGGTACTATTGATTGTGTGAGTGAATGGGTGTGTGGTGAGGGGTGAATGGTGAGTGAATGGGTGTGTGGTAATGGGTAATGGGTGAGGTGAATGGGTGTGTGTGATGGGTTATTGGGTGTAGGTGAAATGGGTGTGTGGTGATTGGGTACTGGTGAGTGATGGTGGGGGTGATGGGTAATGGGTGATGTGAATGGTGGTGGTGTGATGGGTATGGTGAGGTGAATGGTGGGGGGAATATCATACATTTCTACATCCATGATTTCAGAAATTAGTAAGGGGCTATCGCTGGAGAGATTCCAGTGTTTGGTGTGGGGGCCCTGGGTCCACTCAAACACAGTTGGTGGGCCGCAGGCCTGCACCAAATACCCTTCGCAAGCGAGGCTAGCCAAAAAGTCCGCCCGGAGGGCGCTTTGCGTCCCTAAAGTATATGATATATCTGATATATATAATCATATTATATATTATATATATATATTATTACATGATACATATCTATATCTATACTATTAATTATATTGATATTATATATAATATATAGATATGATATATATATATATATATATATTATATACATATATATACCAAAGAACTTATTCAACGGGCATATATATATATATAGATATATATGATAATATATATATATATATATATATATATTAATATATATTATATATATAGATATAATGACCCACTTGAATAAGTTCTTTGGTTACTGTTACTGAAAACTTTTCTGATACTGATGTTGGAAAAACCAAAGAATGTATTTCAGAAAGAAAAGTTGTTGCTTCATATTCAGTTGTTATTAGCATAGCGTTTTTACACGGCTCGATCTCGTAACAAATGATTTAGGGATTTGTCTGAAGCAATAAACTTGTTCATGTTGACAACGTTATGAAGAAGGCATAGATTAGTAGAATGTAATGCATGAGAAATTACACAGCCTTTCTATGTTAATCGACGAAAATGTTAGCGATGTTTTATAGTTCAATATATGTGGTGTGTTGGCGGTACTGAATCGTTTAGGGTCACGAGTAAACGCAGTAAGACTGATAAGGACCCGAACTATAGTCCGGAGCATAATCGGTAATCACCTGATGGAGCGTTGACTCTCCATCGCTGGGCCTTTTGTCCAGCATATCACTCAGCTACTAGACCTCGCTGTGGAAGCACAGTACGCATCGCACTTACATGACGTGCCTAAACATATTTGATTCCCATCAGCTAATAGACTCAGGGCTGCCAGACAATTTTGTACCAAACCGTCATCTTATGTCGGGCTTTATCCTCAAGCAGTGCAGTCTTCACAATATGAAATATGAAAAAGGTAGATATCACCCACGCACATTATATATTACAAGACTGATGTGATGTGATGTGATCTTTTTCTTCTTATATCTGTTTATATCTAACTGTTGGCATTTTGGTGTGAGTGATTTTATCATTGGGGTTTTCAACTATCTACTATGCGAGCAATGTAATTTCCTCATATATGGATCAATGGATAGTTAACTTGATCCGGACGTGCTTACTGACTTATCTCTCTCTCTCTCTCTTCTGCTTCTCTCTCTCTCTCTCTCCGCTTTTCTTTCTCACTATCCTGTTCAGATGTATATTCTTTGCATTCTATTGAGATATGATGAGTTTATTGTACATACTTTGTCATAATCACACATTCATACATAGCATTAAATTAAGCTTAACTCCTTATGACTTCCTCTATGGAGCAACGCGGGGTGCTGGGTAAAATTTATCACTTGTGCACGCCGATCTGGATACACAAGTTATCAAGCATGGATTAAGAGGGGAGCGGGGAAATTCGCGAGGAGATTCGCTTTTCAGTTCTGGCGCGGACGCAGGGGAGCGCGATGAAGGGCTACAGAAGTAGTTTCCTATGACTGCCGGACATGGCAAAAGAGCTTGGATATTGGAGTGACTGGCCTGAAAGGGGACAGCATGCTTATTCAATATTTTCATCTAAATCATGATTGGTGTTTTATTTACTATTCTAGGGACACTAGAACACTTTTAATTTTTTATTTCCTATTTGGTGAAAATGATGTAGGGTTCCATTAACTTTATTAGCCATAAATAATGGAGGCGTTTGGATAAAGGAAAAGGTAAAAGAGTACTACGTACTCGGCCAGAATCATTAATTTCTCTAATTATTTTGTGGATCCTCGGGAGATTGCTCTATACGAGTGGTTGTTCAGACATTTTTATGTAGATATTTTTATAATTCATTTAAAGTTGGTTTCGTGCCTTATAATGAGGTAAGCACATATTTTGTGAAGTTTTGTTGATGTGGCCATATACTTCTAAGGGTTGAATCATAGATAGTATATATGTATATATATCTAGTTATACTATATAAGTATAGTATATATTATATAGTATATCGGTTTATATGGACACAGGTGGAATTACACCATGGTATGGAATAGTTTCTTGATCTTATACTAGTATTTGAATACTCTCAGGTGGTCACCAGCAAAGGTATGAAAACAACAATCAAGATATTCGTCAAAGAGATTACGCTCCTATCGACAGAGGCACAGGCGCAAGGACAAATTTGGCAACAGAAGGGTTATGCTTCGTCTCTTAACTCATGTATGCAGGAACTATTCACTATCGAGAAACAAATAAGTGTTTAATGTAGTCCTAATGTAGTTTTATTACAGATTTATAGCGCGTAAAACTGGCTTATATTGCACAATTACCAACCTTCATACACCATTGCCAGAATATGTTTAGCGTAATGAGGGTACATAACGATGCCGCACGACTAAGGAACCTATTAATATTATTCCCTATGATGAACTCACACCATCGTAAAGTCATGGGATATAGCTGTCGTCAAATAAGGGCAATTTATCTGCTTGTTAAAAATTACAGAATACGGTCATGGGTTTGGGTGCTTGGTCTGGAATGACTCTGGGCTCAGACTCTGGGATTCTTTCTTTTAATACCTTTGCTGGTGACCACTGGAGTATTTAAAAGATACAATATAGATATAATAAATATTTATACACATTTGTAAAACAATATTATATCTCATCCCTTGGACGTATCACATCATATTGATGTGGGCATTGCCACATCACAAAATTTCAGCAAAATATTTGTTACCAGTCATTATAAGGATACGAACCAACTAATAAAATGAATTATAGTAATATAGTACATAAGAATTTATGAATCTAACACTCTATATGAACAATCTCCGAGATCCATCGGAAAAAGAATAAACCATCTAGCCCACAAACAAATTCGGAAAATTAAAATTCTGGCGGATGTAGTTACTTTTTTCCTTAAGCCCAAATCGCCTCCATTGGATTTGTATTCCATTATAAATGTATTTTTTTTCAGGTTTAGCGTGGGGGAATGTAGTGTTCACTGTAACCTAACTTGACTTTTTCGGGAATATTGAGCTACTAATCAAATTCTAACAGACGATAGCTTTGTCAAGTATGGTTGCTGAAATTTTCTAATTGTCAACTCCAGCTCAAAAACTCAATTTGAAAATATTAAAACTTTCTTTCCACCAATAATTTACATGTAGCATTTAGGGGCTATTTCAAGAATGCTCGTCAAATCCAGCCGGTGGAGATTCTCCACCTGTCGTACGCTCCACTGGTGACTTGCTACAAGAATCCCTCGACTGGTGGATATTTAATGGCCGTACGCAACACAAGCGGAGTCCAAGTTGGCACAGTATTTTGACTGTTATACATATCTAATGACATTTTACTAGTGAAATTGATCATGTTCTGAGCATTGAAATGATAGCTAAGTTAGTGTTCGGTGGTTCGCCACTTGTCTGAGGCGTTGGTGCAGAAAAAATGGGCTCCGAGTTATGCTTGCGAGTACATTTGAACGGCCGCGCCAGTACTGCTCCCACATGGCTGGCCTTCCACCCTGCCTTCCGCCGCCTCGCTTCGCTGAAACTACAACTTCACACACCTATATAAGGGCCTCCTGGCGCTGATTTTACCTAATGATGACACGTGTGCAGTTCACAAGGTATGGCATGTTCTCTCGGTTGTGTTGAAAACTCACCTGTAATGGTGCTGTGGGTAAGATAGGGAATGAATATAGTGCACAGCGGGATGAATGTGGGATCTGCATGTTGTCGCGAATGCAGCTTGACTCAACCTCACCCCGTTGCGTTACCTCCTGTTGATTCTTGTATCCGCGATTCGGCGATGGTCAACGGGTGAGAAAGTTTTTGATATACCCCTTAAATGGCAGAAAATTTGGTGATGCTTATACGTTTCATGGTTATGTTGTTCATTGGCTCTAGCGTTAAAAAAGAAATATTTTGGTACACGACTGTTTATTTTTCGCATACAGGAGAGAGAGAGAGTAGAGAGAGGAGTAGAGAGAGAGAGAAGAGTAGAGCGAGAGGAGAGTAGAGAGAGAGAGTAGAGAGAGGGAGAGAGAGAGAGAGAGAGAGAGTCCTCAATGTGTAATTATATTGGCTGTATGGACTATCTGTAAGTAAGGAAAGCAATGTAGCCTAATACGTAGAATTCTATAGTTTATAATATAGGTGGCCTATGGAACAATGCCTGATTATTGTTTATCAGATTTAGTTTACTATAGTGTGAGGACGTTTGAGAATTTACCAGAGTCGAAAAATAATTCTAAATTCTTTCTTTTCAAAATTTCTAAACTGGTTGTATTGACAAGAAGTTTCATATCTTTAAGGAAATTAAATATATTCGCTATATATTGGGGACCAAAATACAATATGCGTTACTGAAAAGTCTCGTGCGGTATTGTGGACTAATGGACATATTAATTTACATGACTTACTCTGGTATTAGGCTAGTAGATTCTACACGAGTTTATGAGATTACATTTTGACAATTAGTAGTGTGGGCTTGGACTATTTCAAATATTTCATACATAAACAATACAACGAAGGAGATTTATGAAATATATTTACAAAAATCTAGAATTTTATTTTTAGAGAATATGCAGTAGACTGTTGCAAAATCACATTTACCCATAGCATATATGCGTCGTAAAACAATTATGTTTTGTGGTATTAATTAATTTGTGTAGGATCGGCCATATACAAGCCGTACTTGACACTCAATAATCGAGTAAGAATAAACACAGTGGATTAGTAAGTGCTTAACACAGTTTCCTTGTTGAGAGATGATATATATCTTGTACAATTTTCAAACATCTTAGAGAGTTTCAAGTATTCACGTATCCATATGAAAGGGAAAAATTTTTTTTAAAAACATATTTTTTTTTTCCGGCCCTAAACCCTTTTTAAAATTTTTTTTTCCTATTTGGTGAAAATGAGTGGGTTTCCCATTAATTTTTAACCCATAAAAAATGGGGGGTTTTGGGGATAAGGAAAAAAAGAGTACTACGTACCGCCAAAATCTTTTTTTTCCTTTTTTTGTGGATCTCGGGATTGCTCTATACGAGTGGTTGTTCAACATTATTATGTAGATATTTTTATAATTCATTTAAAGTTGGTTTCGTGCCTTATAATGAGGTAACAACATATTTTGTGAAGTTTTGTTGATGTGGCCATATACTCAAGGGTTGAATAAATATATATATATATATATTATTATATATATTATATATATATTATATATATATTTATATAACGGTTTTACACATGTGTATGAATATTTCTTGATCTATATTTATTATTTGAATACTCTCAGTGGTCACCAGCAAAGGTATGAAAACAACAAATAAAAGATATTCGTCAAAGAGATTACGTTCCATGACAGAGGCTACAGGCGCAAAGGAACAAATTGGGCACAGAAGGTTATGCTTCGTCTCTTAACTCATGTATGCAGGAACTATTCACTATCGAGAAACAAATAAGTGTTAATGTAGTCTAATGTAGTTTTATTACAGATTATACGCGTAAAACTGCTTATATTTCACAATTACCAACCATTATAAACCATTGCAAGAATATGTTACGTATAGGGTAAATAACGATCCGCACGACTAAGGAACTCTATTAATATTATTCCTATATGAACTCACACCATCGTAAAGTCATGGGATATAGCTGTAAGTCAAATTAGCAGATTTATCTGCTGTTAAAAATTACAGAATAGGGGTCTGGGTTGGGTCTTGGTCTGGAATGACTCTGGGCTCAGACTCTGGGATTCTTTTTCTTTTAATACCTTTGCTGGTGACCATGGGAGTATTTAAATAAACTATAGATCAAAAAATATTTATACACATGTGTAAAACAATATATATTCATCCCTTGACGTATAAACATCATATTTTGATGTGGCATTGGCCACATAAACAAAATTTCACAAAATATGTTGTTACCTCATTATAAGGCACAAAACCCAACTTTAAATGAATTATAAGAATATGTACATAAGAATTTATGAACAACCACTCGTATATGAACAATCTCCGAGATCCACAAAAACAAATTCGGAAATTAAAATTCTGGCGGTATGTAGTATTTTTTTCCTTAACCCAAATGCCTCCATTGTTTTTCCATTATAAATGTATTTTTTTTTCAAACTTAACCTAACTTGACTTTTGTCTGGAATATTGAGCTATAATTTCCACTTTGCAAGTATGTTGCTGAAAATTTTCTTACATTGTCAATTTTCCCGCTCAAAAACTATTTTAAAATATTTAAAAATTTCTTTCACCAAAATTTACATGTACATTTAGGGCTATTTCAAGAAAGCTCGTTTAAATCCGCCGGTGGAGATTCTCC
The DNA here is from genome assembly GCA_016584305.1 of Chionoecetes opilio. Taxonomy (NCBI): domain Eukaryota; kingdom Metazoa; phylum Arthropoda; class Malacostraca; order Decapoda; family Majidae; genus Chionoecetes; species Chionoecetes opilio. Next base: position 36,944 of record JACEEZ010005551.1, on the reverse strand, counting down.
ACCGTCGTACCTCCACTGGTGACTCTAACAAGAAATCCCGACTGGTGGATATTTGAAGGCGTTTCCAACACAAGCGGGGTCCAAGTTTGGGACAGTATTTTGACTGTTTTATACAAATTTTAATAATTTTACTATGAAATTGATCATTTCTGACATTAAAATAGTAAGTTTAGTGTTCGCCCTTGTTCTGAGGCGTTGGTCAGAAAAAATGGGCCGAGTTATGCTTGCGGGGTACATTTGAACGGCCCGCCAGTATGCTCCACACAATGGCTGGCCTCCACCTGCCCCGCCGCCCGGCTTCCTACAAACTTCACAACCTATATAAGGCCTCCTGGACTGATTTTACCTTTAAAGATGACACGTGTGCATTCACAAGGTATGGGATTTCTCCCCGGTTGTGTTGAAAACTCACCTGTAAGGTTTGGGAAGAAATAGGAATGAATAAGTGCACAGCGGATGAAGGGGGATCTGCATGTTGTCGCGAATCAGCTGACTCAACCTCACCCGTTGCGTTACCTCCTGTTGATTCCTTGTATCCCGATTCGCGATTCAACGGGTGGAGAAAATTTTGATAACCCTTAAATGGCAAAAATTTTGGTGATGCTAAAACGTTTCATGGTTATGTTTTTTCATTGGCCTCTTTTCGTTAAAAAAGAAATATTTTTGGGACACTGTTTTTTTTTTCGCATCAAAAAGGGGAAAATAGGGGGAGAGAGAGAGAGAGAGAGAGAGAGAGGAAGGGAGGAGAGAAAGGGGGAGAGGAAAAAGGGGAAAAGAGTCCCAAGGTAATATAGCTGATGGACATCTGGGAAAACAATGTACCTAAAAATAGAATCTATTTATAAAATAGGTTGCCATGGAACAAACCGATTATGTTTAAGATTTTTTTTACATAGTGTGAGGAGTTTGAGAATTTACCAGAGTAAAAATAATTTTAAATCTTTCTTTTCAATTTTAAACTGGTTGTATTGACAAGAAGTTTCTACTAAGGAAATAAAAATTCCATAAATTTGGGGGCCAAAAAAAACATATGGTTACTGAAAAGTCTGTCGGGATTTTGGACAAAGGACAAAATTTACATGACTTCTCTGGTATTGCGAGTAGATTCTACAAGTTTATAGATACATTTTTTACAATTAAGTGTGCTTGGACTATTTCAAATATTTTCATATATAAACAATACAACAAGGAATTTATGAATATTACAAAAATCTAGAATGTTATTTTTAGAGAATACAGTAGCTGTTCAATCACATTTACCCATGCAAAATATGCATCTTAAAACAATTATGTTTTGTGGTATTATTAATTTGTGTAGATCGCCATATACAAGCCCGTATTGACACTCAATAAATCGAGTAAGAATAACACAGTGGATAGTAATTGCTTAACACAGTTTCTGTTGAGAGATGACTATATATCTTGTACAATTATCAAACATCTTAGAGAGTTTCAAGTATTCAGTATCCATATGAAAGTTCCAATTCAAATTTTCGTCAATATGGACACCAAGAAAATTTATGAGAGTTACGTTATGTATATTTCCACCTTCTACTGCAAATAGAGCCATATGAGTTTTTATCTAACTGTTTCGAAAAATTCTATAATTGGTATTGGATTTATTAAGTTTTATTTGTGTGCTTTTGACTTGTCAATTAGTCAATTCAAATTTCTTATCATAAATTAATGCAAATGATGTATATCCCTATCATCTAACAGGAAATTTGTATCATCTGCACATATAGTAAATTTGAATTTAGAGCTGGCGTTTATTATCTAATGTATAAAAGAAAAAGCAACGGTCCTAAAATGTATCCCTGCGGTACACTTATAGTTATAGATATTATACAAGAATATTGTGAATTATAATATACAGTTTGTGACATATTTCTAATATGATTCTCAAATAATTGCAGTGTTTATTTCTGATTTGATTCCAATGTATTTTGATTTATTTAGTACTATGTAGCTTATTGAATAAAAAGACTTAGATAATATTGATGATAGATAGATATTATAGTTTTAAGGCACCGCAACTGCGGAGTTATTGACGCCTGCTCACAAAAGATACAGTAAAGTAAATTTATTAAAAAAAAAATTTTTTAAGATGGAATCAAAATTTTTAAAATAACAAAATATAAAAAGAAAAATAGAAACTTTAAAAAGCAATAAGAAATTTGAAAAAATTAAAACCCTTGTTGAAAAGGGCCAGCCCCTCAAAAAAGGTTGGCCCTTCAGGTCCCGAAGAGAAACAATTTCTCTCCCAATGCCGGGGAAAGAACGGTAGGCACCGCCCCGCCCCCCCGCCCCGGGGGAAAAAAATTGCTACGTAGGTCCCCAAGACTGGGACACTCGACCACCCAAGGGCCCCGAAACGGGTTAAGGGGACCAAGAAAATCATCCAAAAAACCCCCTCCATGGGGGAACCCAGGGAAATATGGGTGTGATCAAAAACCCCAATCGTGCCAAGGAAAGTCTCCCATCTCCGGGAGAAAACCGGGCAGAGGGCTCCGCCCCTCGATAGTTTGGGGGATGGTGGGGTAATTTTTTTGGGCCCATTTATTCCACGTTCCTCCCAACGGGTTGTAAAAGGATCTAGGGATTCCCGGGGACCCGCAGATCTGTAGCTGGCACTGCAAAATGTGTAAAAGCTGGTCTTCTAGCTGCGGGCTTTTCCCCAAGGCATCAGTTTCCCTCTTTACCGGCAACCCCTACATGTCCCGGGAACCCAAAAACATAAGCTGCCCCCGGTCCCGGCCTCCCCTCTTGAGCGATAAAGCCTTTTCCAGGTTTCCCAATTGGCAACTCCCCCCCTTGACCAGCGGATGGGGAAATTTTAAAATTACATAGTGTTTTGAAAAGCACTACAAGAATCACAAAAAAATTGAAAAAGGAGACATCCGGAAGGGTAAAAATAGCCATGAGGCAAAAAAAATAGCACTTTTTTCGGGCCTTTTAAAAACAGATGAAACACTTGGAAGGCGGACCCCCTTTTTTAAAAAGTTCTTTTCACCCTTCTAAAGGGCTGACGCCTTGGGGCGGGACGCCTCATCTTGAGACCCACAAAGGGTTTGGGAAAACCCAAGTGTCTTTGCCCAAAAAATAAAGTCCAAAAAAACCGGGCCTCTTCCCTACATGGTTTCTTTTCCCCATAAAAGGGACACAGGTCTGGGCCCGGGAAAAATCCCACGGGTTCTGAAAAAATTTAAAACCCCACAGTCTTCGCTAGAAAAAACCCGGGAACCCAAAGGGGATTCGTCGTCCATTCACAAATTTGCCCAAAGCAGGTTGAAGCTTCTCTCTGCACCCGAAAACCCCTGGAACCCCACCCCAAAAGAGTTAAATCACCCCACTTTATAATTTTCCAAACCCAACCCCCTTTTTGGGCAGTAAAATCAACAATACCATTGAGGGCCCCCAGCAAAACAGTGGTACACTCAAAAACGCTCCCTTTTGGGGGATGCCACCTGGAAGCGGGTTTAAAAAGACAGTATATTGCCAACTCGAACTCTAAAAACCCCGGGTTTGGGTTAGGAAACTTGGGGGAACACGGGCCCAAACGATCTTTTAGCCCAATTTCTCATACAGAGATTTAAACCGTGTCCCCCCAAAGGGGTGTGAAAAACCCTTTCTCAAGATGGAAAAAAGGGTTTCCATGGTTTTTGCGAGGGGGCAAATGCCCCGCAAGGGATCTCAAAGGGAAAAGAAGCACTCCCGTAGTGGAGTGATGCTTAGGAATCCACACTGAGAAGGGAGAACAATTTTTCCCTTTCCCAAAAAAAACCATTTTTTTTTCGAAAATTTCCCAAAATTTTAAAAAGGTTTAAACACACACTTTTGGAAAAGGCTTGGGGCCCTTCCCCACCCCAAAAACCCCGGGAAAACTTGGGGTTCCCCTTTTTAATCCAAAATCTTTATTATTTTTTGGCCCAAAAGGGCCCGGGAAACCTTTCTCTTAATGACAAAGTGTTTAGGTTAAAAATCTTGTCCAAAAATTCTGGCCCCGGGAAGTGGTTCCCCCCCCGCAAACCCTTTTGGGGGCGGCCCAAACCTAAAAAAAGGGAAAAAAATTTCCCCCCGGTTTAAAAAAATTCAAGGGGGTTTTGCCTGTGGTTTCCTCCCCTAGAAAATTTGGGGGATGCAAGGTCTTTTTTTTTCCCACTTTTCCAAATTAAGGGAACCCAAACCCCTTTTCTTAAACCCTAAAGTAAGGGATTTTCCTTTCCCCATTGACCTTTAAAACGGGAAAGGGGGGGAAATTTGGGGAAAATTTTTTTCCCCCAATTTTTCCTCCACCCCCTTTCCAAAACCACAGGGGAAAGGCCGGGCCGAAAAAACCCCTAAGAAAGTGGGGGGAGCTTCCGGGTAAAATACCCGAAAAAAGAAATCAACCCCCTCTTTGCCGGGGAAAGTTATTTTTTTAAAAACCCCCAACCCTTTTTGAAAGCCCTCCCTTCCCCACGAAAAGGGCCCATTTTGGGAAACATTTTGGAAGGGGGCAGACACTGCTCTTAGTAGTAGGGGGATAATGCCTCAAGGGAAAATGGGCCACCTCCCAATGAAAAGTCGACGGCGACCTGGGAAATTTGCAGAGGGGTGGGTTTAAATAAAAAGTCAATTTTTTCCCGTCTCCGAATAAAAAATGGGGTGGGTTTCCCCCTTGTGTTTTAATAAAATTTTATTTTTGTTTGCCGGGGGGGGGGGGGGAAAAAAGTTTTGAGAAAATCAACGCGACGATTTCTGGTGGAATCTCCCCCACAGAAAATGCCCCCCCATTCAGTTCCCCAGGAAAAAAAAAGGGGGAGGGGGGAAAGCTGGCGGGATAAGTTTCCTTTCCAAGATCTTGGAGTATTGCCGTCATATGGAGGTTAGAAAATTTTTAAGCGGGACATTTGTAGGTCTTCTGAGATAGGGAACGACCTGATACAGCCTGAAAGGGGTGATTGAAAGCGGGATGACAGAAAAGGGGAAACACCCCGGGACGATGTAAAGGCCACAACCACCACTAAAGCCCCCAAACCCGCTGGAGGTGGTGTGGTACAGGGAAAAAACCCTGTCGGGGAGAGACATCTTCCCCGCCCCACCATTTTCTTTGTAAAAAAGATAACCCAAATGGGCCCAACTCGGGGATGAATAGGACCCTTTTCCCAGTTTGACGTAAACCACCGAATATTCCATTTGGGGGAAAGAAGGGCTTATTTTTTTTTGTGAGAAGCTGGGGTTTTGAAGCCCCACCGGGTTGTTTGAAAACCCGCCCGGGTTTTTAAAGTCCAGATCTTTTTTCTTTATGTAGAAGGGTGGGAAACTACTTTTCCTTTCTTTTTCCCGGGGGGTTTATTGGGTTTGTGGGATATTTTGGTGGTGTAAAATTTGGGGGCCCCACACGAGGGCCCGCGCGGGAATTTTGATACCGTATGTCCCACCAAATATGCGGGGTAAATTGGTTTAAAGCTTTTAATGTTTTAAAATAATAGCTCCCTCGAAGGGGTCCCTTTAAAATTGCGCATTTTGCATGGCTATCAACTACTTTTTTTTTTTTTTGGGCTATGTTGGTTTAACTTTTTCCCCTCAGCGTGGGTGTATAGCCGTGTCGATAGCCCCTTTAAAAGGCGGTAACGCGGCCCTTGGGTTTTTTTAGTCCTGACAGTACTTTTTCACAACTCCGCAGTTGTAAACTTTACTCAATTCTCCCCCCCGCTCACCATTAGAGATTTTAGCCGGGGGGGGACGCCCCCCTGACTCTAAGGACTCAGTTTGGGGCTGCGAGTTCGCTTTGAAATTCCCCTTTGTAAAGGGTGGATTTTTTGGGGGGCCTCTTAAAGGGGGGAGTCAATGTTAAATTTTTTGTGGGGGCGACATGCACTACCGAGAGGGGGATGGAGGCCATTATGAAGGGGGTCAGCAGACTTTTACTAAACGCCCGGTCAATAGCGAGAAGTTTTTTAAATTTACTTGGGCGGTTGATAGGTTTAGGATAAGGGGTTGGAGAAAAATCTGGAAAGGGTTTATTAAAGGAAAATCCCTTTGTTGATCAGCTGCCTCCCGGGTGCGTAGGTTTCCCGCTTCCTTCCCCCCCCTGCTTGTCTGTGGAAAAAAAGTTCTCTTCTGGGCAGACATTTAGAGAGAGTTAAGGGGCCGGGTTTAGCTTAACTAAAAACCCCTATTTCTACCCCCGGAGCTCGTGGGTATTCCCGTACGAGATATGGCCCGTGGCGGTACAGGTTTACTTGGGGGGATCTTTTTCCCCTTGATAATCTCTTTTATTCGTAAACTGGTTTTCCTGCCATTTGGGGGGAAACAAAAAAACCCCGGGGGGCGGGGCACAAACCCCCGGGTTTAAAAAAAAAAACCCGGTACCCACACGGGGGGATGGAAAAAAGGGTTGGGTTTTTTTTTAAGGAAAAAAGGGGGCCATTTTACCTTCAGTCTGATGCGGAGCCTGCGCGTGGATGTTGGTGGGGAAACTACCCGCCGGGGTGGTGAGGCGAGGTGGGGCTCGGTGAGGTGCCGCCGTTCACCACTCGGCCCTCACCCCAAAAAAAAATCACCACGAGCGCAGGGGGTTGTTTTATGGCCTAAAATTTTTTTATACTTGCCCTGTTTAGTTTTTTTGAGTCAAAAAAAAATCATATATACTCAATTTATGAAATATTTTTTGTTTTTTGGGGTGGGTCCACAACTGCCTGTAGGCAGTTGCCTGTTTTTGGGCAGGGCCCAAAGGCTTTTAGGGGACGGGCATCAATCTGGCACGCTGAATGCCAAAACAGGGTGTGGATTCGCTTTTTTGGGGGGCGTGAAAAACATGGACGTTAAAACCCTTTGAATGGGGGGCCCCCCCTTTTTGGGGTCCCCAAAACAAAAAATTGGGAAATTTTTTAAATTAAAGGGTATTTCTTAATTTGTATTCCCCACCCAACTGTTTTTGAAAACCTTCCTTTTGGGTGAAGGAAAAACCAAAAAGGCAGTAAAAGGAGTTGGGAGGTTTTAACCCCTTTAACCCCCCACCCTTGTATGGTCCAAAGCCGAGCAAACACCCAAGCGGAGGAGGGGATTTACAGGGAAATTTCTTGGGCCTTTAAACTGTGGCCGGGATAAACCACTTGTTTTATAGGGGGTTTTTTAAAAGGGTTTTAAAAAACCCCCCCCAAAAAGAAGGGGGGAAAAGAATTTTTTGTGGAACGGGAAACTTATCCGTTAGAATTGTAAAACCGTCAAAATTTTTTTCCCCCCTCTTTTACCTGTTTTAGAACCTTTTAAAAGGGAAAACTTTTTTTTTTCCGGGGCCCCCATTGGGTTTTAAATTTTTTTCTTCCTCGAAAAATTCATAAAGGGCGAAGGGTTTTAGACTTTCGCCTTTGCTGTAATTAAAACTTTGGATGAGGTTTTTATGGATTTTTAAAAATGCCCGTCAAAGGGGATGGGGGATGGAAGGATCTTGAGCCTTAAATAAGGTTCCCCTTTGGGTTTGGAAACAAAACTCCTCTTTCCCATTAAATTTTTTAGGGGCCTGGGGTTTTTCCCAAATTTTTTTTTTAAAAAATCGCGCCGCACGGGGAAAAAATTTTCCTCTTCTTTCCTTTTTAATAGGGCCCCGTCCCAAAAAAGGGGTTTGGGGGATCGTTTGGGGAGATTTTTTGTGTGTCCCCGGAAAAGGGTTTGGGAAAGTAGTCCTCGGGGCCCTTTTGCAAAATTTAAAAGAGCGGAAAAGTTGGCTCTGTAATGTTTTTTAAAACCCAAATTTCCCGTGTTGTGGCTTCCTCAGGGCAGGGTGTTGGCCCCCGTCTGCCGTAGAAAAAGTATGTGCCCCCATTCTGTGGTCATTACCACATAGATCAACGGATGCGGGCGAACCACCCCATATCCATGAAAAATAAAATGTATTGCTCTGTAGGACCCAAAGCCTGGGAACTTGGGCAGAAGCAAGGGGTTCCCAAAAGTAGAAGTGGCCCCCCAGGGGCCCGAAATCTTTCTCTCAATCCCCCGTCCCGCGTCCCCCCTTAAAAGCGGGAAAAAACCAAAACGGGGGGGCTGTGGGGAAGGGGGGACTGCCCGCTTCGTGCCACTACGTTCCTAAAGGCGCCAGGGTGGCAATGAAAAAGAGGATCCAGTGGGAGATGTCAGGACAAGCAAAAATCAGGGGGAAGAAGGAGGGGTAATCAAAAAAGCCTATTATAAAAGAAATATTCACTTCCCCACGCCCCCACCCCACGGAGCCACAGAGGGGAAGGGTGTCTTTTGGGGAAAATACCTCCCCAACAGCCCAGGGGGAGCGGGGGGAAATATACGCCCTTTGGGTCCTGTTTTCTGGTGGCAGCCGCGGGACCGAGCGGTGCCCACCAGGGAACCTCCCGCTTGGCCCTAAAACCCAAAGCATGGGCCAGCCAAATTTACCCGCCAATTTTCCCCGGGGGCCACACTTGAAACCCCTTCCCTCTTACCCCAACCCCCCCCTACCCAAAAGGGGGTTTTTGCCCCCCGGGGGGGGAAGGGAACTATAAACCCCCCCCCGGTGGACCCTTTAAATCCCAGAAGAGGGGGGGCGCGGGGAATATACGGGGGGCCACGGGGCGGCCAAAAACCCTTTGGGGGGGCGGGAAATGTTTAGTTTTAAAAAAAAAGCGTTTAGACGGTAGAGAAAAGGGAAAGGGGCTCACCGGGGCCCAGAATCGCCCCCATGAAAGGGGGGGGGGAAGTAAAAGGGGACATCACTGGCAGGCTCCACCTTCCCCGTGGGCGAAGGGGGAAACGGGTTGGTTTTACCGGGGCCGACGGGAAAAACCGAACCCAACAAGGCAGGCAGGCCGCCCCAAAATGGTGGCGCCGTCGACCACGTTCAAGCCCCCCCACCAAGACAAGGGGATCCCCACAGCGGGGGGGAGAGAGAGATTGTTTTCCCTTTCCCTTTAGGTGTCGTTGTTTTTTAAAGGTTTCCCCTTTAGGCTCCCGGGCGGGGGAGAGAAATGTAGGTCCAAAAAAGGGGCCCCAGGACCGCGGGACGGGGGCCCAAAACAAGGGCCCCCGTCAGAGATCTCAGCCAAAAAAAACCGGCGGGGGGCGGCAACCCCAGCAGGCAACCCCCCGCCTCATAATGACCCTCCAGCCCCTGACTGCACAAAAGGGGGCAGCTTCGGGTGGGGCGGCGCCCTGGGGGGGGGAGGGGGGGAAGGAGAAAGAAAAGTGAAGCATGAAAAAAATGGAAAGGAGAGAAAAAGCGGAGAATGAAAAGAGAAAAAGCTATCCCTGTCCTGAGTGTGGGAAAAGATTCACGCAGTCTGGTCACATGCAAACACACAGACTAATACACACCGGTGAGAAGCCTTACGTGTGTCCTGAGTGTGGAAAGGCATTCAGTGTCTCTAGTAACATGCAAACACACAGACTAATACACACCGGTGAGTAAGCCTTACGTGTGTCCTGCGTGTGGAAAGGCATTCAGTGTCTCTAGTAAACATGCAAAACACACAGACTAATACACACCGGTGAGATAGCCTTACGTGTGTCCTGAGTGTGGAAAGGCATTCAGTGACTCTAGTAACATGCAAACACACAGACAATACACACCGGTGAGAAGCCTTACGTGTGTCCTGAGTGTGGAAAGGCATTCAGTGACTCTAGTAACATGCAAACACACAGACTAATACACACCGGTGAGTAGCCTTACGTGTGTCCTGGTGTGGAAAGGCATTCAGTGACTCTAGTAACATGCAAACACACAGACTAATACACACCGGTGAGAAGCCTTACGTGTGTCCTGAGTGTGGAAAGGCATTCAGTGACTCTATAGCATGCAAAACACACAGGACTAATACACACCGGTGAGAAGCCCTTACGTGTGTCCTGAGTGTGGAAAGCATTCAGTGACTCTAGTAACATGCAAAACACACAGACTAATACACACCGGTGAGAAGCTACCGTGTTTCTGAGTGTGGAAAGGCATTCAGGGTACTCATAGTAGCATGCAAACACACAGACTATAACACACCGGTGAGTAGCTTCCACGTGTGTCTGGTGTGAAACCCGCTTCACGTGACTCATAACATCAAACACACGCTGCCTAATCACCACACCGGCTGAAGGCCTTCGTGCTTCGATTAAAGACATTCAGTGTCTTGATACATTGCAAACACATCAACTTACCCCGTAGTATCTTAGTGGGTACTGGGTATTACTGGTTGGCTGATGAGATAAAAAGTGTTACGACAGGCTGGACTTAATAACAAAAATTCGTTTGATAACTTCCATCCAATTCCCCTCTAATGACTACTATCTATTTAATACCTGGGGATTTTGCTAATTTTTAAAGTTTTTAAAAGGGAAAACTTAAAAAAAAGTTTTTGGGCTTTTCCCNTCTACGTTGGCCTAGAACTTTCCCCATCATGTCCTTCTTAGACTGAGGGCATGGTCTCCCGGTGGTGGGCCCGAGCCCGGATGAACCCGTTTCTGGCTGCTGCCGCAGCCTCTGTCACCTGCTTCACGACTCTTTCGGTGCTCTGAGTGTGGATAGAGAACTCCGGAACCTCGTACGGCTTGACCAGGATCTCCTGGATCTGATCCCCGGACAGTGAACAGGTGAATGCCGGCTCGTGCACCTGGCCAGGCTGCCAGCTGATCAGTGTCTGCAAGCTGGTGGCTGACAAGCTCAGCTTGGGTGTGATGCGAGGTCTTACACTGGTGTCCCCATACTCCTCGCCAGCCCTCAGCTTCAAAATCTGGGTCACGGCGAACCTGCGGTCGTCCTCACTCTGACTCGCCATCAGCGAGAGGAGGACACATTCTGAGTGTGCGAATGATGCTCCTGTCGGCACGTAGAAGGTCACAGCTGTTTGGACCTTCTTGGGCAGTATTCATCACTCTTGAGCTGCGTGAGGATGTGCTTGGGGCCGTCCTCTAGTCTGTGGTGAACCTTGATGTCGTAGTAGAGTTTGAAGTACACCTGCAGGCAGTACTTGACTAGGATTTCCAGGGTGTTCAGTTCTTTGCCAGTCAGTCCATGCTTGCTGGTTCACATGTACACGAGCGACTGGGCTGTGGTGAGCCATCTGGAGTGGGACACCTTGCCACACTTGATCTCCTGCAGCTCGGACGGGAGAACGCCCCGCTTCACAGTCTGGACCAGCTGGTAGGAGACCTGCTGGTCAGTGGACATGTTGACCAGGATATACTCCGGTATCTCCGTGAGCTCTTCATCGCCTGGCACTCCTCTGTACTCTGCGTTGTACTGCATCTCATTCACGCTGGACAGCAGACTGCACACTGGACCCGTGAAGCCAGTGTCAGATGAGGTAGGCCCGTCGATGCTGGTGATAAGGTGGTGCAGGGGCAACTCGTTTGTGTGCAACACGCATATACTCCAGAAGAGCTTGCGTCCCAGCATCTTCTCAAATGGGCGTGAGTATCACCCTTCCACCCCGTGTTGGCCCTAGTTGAGTCACCTTGCAGTACGATCAGTGAGTCGGTGGAGTCGTATGTCACCAGCAGATGATAGAGAGACCTGAGCCACATTGAACGCAGGCTTCTCCGGTGGCACCGGGTCCTCTGGTACAAAGTGCCAAAGGTACCTTCCAGATGGCTCCTCTGTCACTGACTCATGCTCCTCCCTGATCAATCTTGGGTGCAGTTTCCTATAGCTGTCGGGCACCATCGCCCTGGTCTTGTCCTTCCTACCATCGTAACCCAATCCAACTATTTTGGTACCCTGGTTAGGGTATGCCGTATAACAAAAATTCTTTTTCTCAACTTTGGCATTAAGCATTGGCATTGGCATTGCCAATTTCCTATGTAAAATGGAATTCTAAGACGATTTTATCTCCTTCTATTTTTGCATTTGAGCAATTCTTACTATGCAAAATCGCACTTTAAGCTATGTTTTGCATATCAATATAAAATTCCATTTTTGCATAGCAAGAAGTGCTCAAACCAAAAAGTTGAAGATGACAAACCACCCTTAAAATTCAATTTTACATAAGAAAACACCCGGACAAATTCGAAATAATATATTTTTCACTTTTCATTGGACCTACGGCGTACCCTATTTATTAGGGCTAATAGCATGTGTGTACAGGGAGGGATAAACCCTGTCGGGCAGACATCTTCCCTGCCCTACCATTATCTCTTGTAAACAGATAACAACTGGGTCCAACTCGGTGATGAGAAGGACCAGTTCTTACCAGTTTCCACGTAATCCACGAATATTCCATTGGAGGATTGAAGACATTATTTTTTGTGTGATGAAGCTGCAGTAGAAGCCTTACGGCTTGTAGACGCTGCGGTATTTGAAAGTCCAGCATCTTTTTTCTTTATTGTAGAAGATGGTAAACTACTTTTCCTTACTTTTCCAGATGTTGATTGGCGTTTGTGTATATCTAGTGTAATTGGGATCCTCACACGAGGTCCCGCAGCAGTAGTAGATACCGTATGTCCCACCAATGATGCTGAGTTATTGTCAGAAGCTTTATTAGTTTTACTAATAGCTCCCGTCGAAGCTCTTGAAACTTGCGTATTAGCATGGCTATCAACTACTTGGGTGTCCATATGTTGTAAATCACCTTCGCCATCAGCGTGATGTATAGCTGTGTCGCTAGCCGCTTCAGTGGCGGTAACAGCGGCATTGATATTTTTAGTCATGACAGTACTCTCACAACTATCAGCAGTTGTAGCTTTACTCAATTCCATCCCCTCCTGCTCACCATTAGAGAGTTTAGCCGGAGGGAAGCCCACTGACTCTAAGGACTCAGTGGAGCTGCGAGTTCGCTTCTTAGATTCCTTAGTAGGATGGTTTTTTGGGAACCTCTTAAAGGAGGAGTCACTGTTATATTTTTCGTGTGCGACATGCACTACACGAGAGGTGGATGGAGGCTCATTATGAGAGGAGTCAGCAGACTCCACATAATCGCAGGTCAATAGCGAGAACTTATTATTCACTTGGACGGATTGATATGGTTTAGGATAATCTGGTGGAGGAACTCTGGCAGGCTGATTAGGAGTCTTAGTTGATGCAGCTGTCATCGCGGATGCGTAGGTCCTGCTTCCTTCCCCGCCTGCTTGTCTATGAGAAAGTTCTCTTCTGGTGCTCCCAAGACTGATAAATTGGGAGTTGGCCATATGTAGGATGTCTTTTGATTTGTATGTCCCACACTGTCGAGAACTCGGTGGGTGAGCATCACGACAGTGGAAGCGAGTGAGTTTTTCCTCACTCGGGGCACCAAAATACTGGGGGCCGGCGAAAAATGAAGGTTTGCTTCAGGTAATTTGACCCCCTTTAATGAGGTTTCTCCAAGTGGTTTTACACTTTAAAGCAGCTTGCCTCCGAGGTCGGGAATCCCTTAAGTTGGCCTGCCAAGACGCAGACTTAGAGTCCTCATTTATCTCTTCAGCTAACTCTAGGGGAATCAAATTATTTACCGTCCGCACACATCGTTGTCCCCTCACTAGTAACTCCACTGACCTCACAATCCCCTTTCCATCAGTATGCAATTTTGCTATTTTTCCTAGAGGCCATTGCGAACGAGGCATATCTCCCCTAAGGATTACTATATCTCCTACTTGATTGGACTTTGATTTTCTGGCGGTTGAGCCCCATAAAACTTTTCCCTTAGACTCAGTAAATAATCTGCACTCCAATGCTTATCCCATGACCTTAAATTTGTACTTAAGGTGTGATAACCTTCCCGGAGATGTTGAGCCGGGTCATTTATTGTAGGATCTTGTATATCTTCCCTTATATCTATTAAAGGAAAGGGTTCCAGTCTTCTCCCATAAATTAAATGTGAGGGAGTAAGAGCTTCTATATTTACTGATGAATCATCTAAGTAGGTTAAGGGTCGGTTATTGATACGGGTCTCAATCTCCGTCACTATGGTTTTCAAGTCTTCTAGACCTATCTTTGTCTTGTGGAGAGTTTTCCTAAGACAAGACTTTACAATGCCAATCATTCTCTCTGTGAAACCTTTTTGCCAAGGAGCTCTATGGGTAGTAAAGGTCCATGAGCATTTCCTTAACTCTAGAGATGTTTGTACTGATGGATGATTTAATATTTCTAACAATATGGGGGAGGCTCCTACGAAGTTAGTAGCATTATCGCTAATCAATCGCCGAGGTTTAGTGGCCGAGCCACAAACCGCCGGAACACTTGAATAGATGTTTCGGCACTTAAATCTATTAAGCTATTTCTAAATGAACAGCCTTGTATAGGTGCAAGTAAATAAGCAGACATATACTTTCTTGGGGGGGGGGGGGGTATTATCTCCTGTAATTATTATTGCCCCAGTATAGTCGACACCAGCTACCTCAAATGGTTTTAATGATTGTACTCGATTCATGGGGAGTTGAGGGGGCCCGGGATAGGTGATCAGTCTTCCCTCATATCTCTTGCATTTGATACAAGATTTGAGGTAGTATTTAACTGCCTGTCTACCCTGCGGTATCCAAAATTCCCTCCTGAGATAGGCTAATGTATCATCCATTCCACCATGTAACGAGTTCCCATGAGATTCATCCACGATCAATTTAGTAAGATGATGACGTTTGGGAATTAGCATGGGATTGCAGGTTTTATCGGGAAGATCAGCATTCCAAATTCTTCCTCGACACCTAATGATGCCCTCATTATCTAGGTACAGACCTAATGATTTGATAAGTTTGTTCCTACGGAGGCTGGCCGAGGCTAAGAGCTGATATTCCTCCGGAAATTCCTGCTTTTGTATTGTTCTAACCCAAAACTTCAAAGATCAGAACTATCCCACTTTATGAATGTGAAGACCAATTTAGTAGTCTTTAATAGTTTGCTTAATAAAAAAACCTTTTTATATCCATAACAGGATCTGGGATCAATATAGGTTCCATAATTATATCTTCTGATATGTCTGACTTTTTGATTAGGCCATTCATTATTATTTTTCAGCCAGGTAGGACCTTTAAACCATAATCCTGTATTTAATTTGAGGATAGTTGTTCCTCTGGACAAAATATCAGCTGGGTTTTCCTTGGTAGCATCATGATTATAGTGAAATGTGGAACCTAAATCATTTATCTTACCAACACGATTCCTGACATAAGGGAATTTTTGGGTTATTTTTCACTAACCAGTGTAGGCAAATTTCACTATCGGTCCACAGATATACTTCACTAATTTGTAATAAATTGCTTAGATATTGAGCTAATTTAGTGGCTAATTCTAATGCAGTCAACTCCATTTGAGGCAATGTTCTAGGCTAATTGGGGCAACCCGAGCCTTAAACATAATTAGTTTACATTCCTCTCCTGCTTTAAGATAAGCTACTGCACCGTATGCACTTTTTGAAGCATCACAAAATATGTGTAGTTGCTGGGGTTGTCGCCCATCAGCATTTATTCTCCTACTTATGTGAACTTCATTTATCTTATTGAACTCAGATTTTATAGTCTCCCATTCTGTTGTATATTTCCCATCTAGGGGGGTATCCCAATCGAGGTGTTTCTCCCAGGCCTTTTGTATTAGACATTTACCCCTTATAGTTATTGGGCTCACTATGCCCAAGGGGTCAAATACTTGGCTGACCTGACTTAAGAGTGTTCTCTTTGTTAGGACCACATCAGAAAAATCTGGACACTTTAATCTTAGTTCATCAGTTTTTACATTCCACCATAATCCTAACACTGATTGGATCTCTGGTGGCGTATAATTAAGGAAATCCTTCCTGATTATTCCTTCTAGTCTTGGAGAATTAGTATTCCAACTCTGTAAGGGGAGGCTGGCCTTCCTGCACTCTTTATTAGCCAGGTTATAAATTTGTATTAGTTCTTCCTCAGAATTTATTGTCCCCTGCAAATTATCCCTATAGAAGTTCTTCCCCAATTCTGGTCTATCAGAACCCTTAAAATGGTACTGTAATGTTTTATTTAATAGAAAGGGGCTTGAGCAAGAACCAAACAGAACTGACTTAAACCTATATGTGGCTAGGGGGCTATATTCCTGAGATATATTTTCAGGCTATAGGAATTTTGTGAAATTTCTATCTTCTTCCCTTAGACCTAATCTTAGGAAAGCCTTAGAGATGTCAGCCACATAGGCGAATTTATCTGTTCTGAATTTTACTAGGACATCTCCTAGATTAGACAAGAGATTCGGTCCTGTCTGAAGGCAGTCATTTAAACTAGCTTCTTGTTTAGTTTTGAAACTACAATTGAAAACTATTTTAATGGGGGTGGTTGATGAATGTTTGGTCATTGCATGGGGGGGTAAATAATGTCCTATATTATGATTTACTGCTCCTTCCAATTTTTCGATAAAGTCATCCTTTAATTGATCTTGAATGATCTTATCATAGCACTCCAATTTAGACAGATTTTTCTTCATTTTCTTATTGAACTATTTAAGAGGCTCTTAACTATGTGATAATTGGAGGGTAACACAGGGGCATTTATTTGCCAAGGTAGACCTACTTCATATTTACCATTAACATAATTGACAGTGTGATCATAGTGATCTAGAGTATTTTGATCCTCTTTAGGTAACTGTTCAGGTATGATACCGATAGTTTCTAGATGCCATAATTTGTGCACAGGGATATCCCCTTCTTCCATTGATTTGAGTGGGTACTAATGGAGTTCCTATTCTAGCAACCAAGAGGGGTTGTACATGACTAGGAATGCATTCCTCTTGTTTTGGCTGGTGAGTGGTTTGTGGGATAGGTCCCATTATAACATCACCACCGGCACTGGTGAACATAGAAATGTTATGTCTTTTGATGACCTTACTTAGGAATCGCCCAAAATAATCAGCGCCTATTATTAACTGGTATGGACCATCAACATCCTCAAAGGTATTTCTAACTAGTCTAACACCTTTCTGTTTCAAAGTTTCAGCTGTAGATTTAAGTCCTTTTACAGTTAAATTTATACCGATGTCATTAACTACAGCAGCTACCCTGCATTTATAATTTCTCAATTGGACTAGTGGTCGAACAATGTCAAAACTTTGAACTTCTTTATTGGCCAGAAAGCCCGAAATGGCTAAGTTCACCTTGCTAATTATAGGTAGTTGTAATAGATCAACTATCTCTCCACTAATAAATGATCTTTGTGCACCACTGTCAAACATTGTTTTCACAATGGTTGAATTACCATTATGGCTCACCTTCAACTCTGCCGTAGGGACAGCGGATGAACTACTCATACTAGTTGCTGCCATTTTAACAACCGTAGGGTCTGTTCTCACATCACCATTAGAACATAAGGCTATGTGATGAATGGATTTTCTACACTTCTTACAAGTACCCAGACTAATAGGACAGGCTTGTATTGCATGTTTACCACTAAGGCAGGTTAGGCAGTTTCCCAGGTCCATTAACCTTTTGAGCCTAGTGGAATAATCTGGGTATATATTACAAGTGGAGGGTGGATGTTCTTCCTCGCAGAAAGCACATTTTTTTCTGACTGCACTTGTAATAAACCTATATTTAGGAATGGCACCTGTTCTTTGAGTGATGATCAAGGTCTTGGTGATGGATTACCGGCTGGTCTAGCTTGAAACTTATCTACCGGTTTTCTTCCCATCGTAACTTTAATAGGAGCGGGATAACTACCCACCAATGAGGGCTCTTTAAACTCTAAAGGTGGCTGATATCGCTGATTACCTTTAGGTCTAGCTATCTCAATCTCCCTGTGGGGGTGTTCCTGCTCAATACCTTGTAAATGTTTGCACTCTTGTAATAATCCCTCCTCTATTTGCTTGACCGTGAAATAATTACTACTGTACCTCTGATTTAAGCGGTCTCGCATCCTGGTTGGTAGTTTTCTCCATATCATGATACTAACCATCCAGTCTGACTCTGTCAAGGGTTTATGAGCTTCAATGGCTCTATGTGTGCAATTTAAAGTTATTCTGAACTCTTCCAATTTTCGGATTGTGAGAAGGGCTCAGTAATCCATGAACTTGCAGAAAAGATTCTTTGTTATCTGATTTTTATCTCCATAATATCTCTAAGAATCTGAGTGCCACATTATAATTGGCATTTCTACTGTTAATTCCTTTACCAGCAGATATGCAGAACCTCTCAACTGACTAACAAATAGGTTTAATTTATGCACCTCTGTTAAATCAGTCCTATCATCAATCAATTTGAATTTATTCCAGAATGAATACCAAATTTCACCCTCAAAATGGGGCAATGACAAATCTGGTAATTTAAGTTGGGGTAAAGAGGCTTTGGCTGTAGGTTTCTGATCACGCACTAAGTTCTATATGTGAATACTTTTCCAGTATTGGTGCATTCTTGATCATACTTGGTCTCATATTAATTAATTCTTCACCCTCAGCCCGAGTAATTGTAAGTAAGCCTCTCTAAATTATCCCATTTAGTTTTTAGCATTAGCAGACCTGACTTTAAACTATTATAGTCAATAGGGATAGTCCCAGCTGCTACTTCACACTTTTTATATATTCGTGTAAGCCATCCTAATTTAGCCGCTAATGCTTTAGTCCCTTCCGCATGATTTAATTGATTAGATGAAATGAAAAAAAAAAAAAGTTGGTAAAAGTTTATGAGTTAGGGTTCCCTAATTTAATTATTTCTAAGGGGGATGTGCCGTGTTGACTCGCCTGGCAAGGCGCAGAGCCATGCTATAACCATCCACCACTTTATTTAATAATTACTAACTTTACAAACATTGTTTGGCGGATGGTATTTAACCCATGGCTGCGGGTGGACTCTTAAGAGGTTTCTCTGGTGGCTGCGGGTGGCCTCCTAAGAGCGGAGTTTTTAAAGGCATACCAAAACCGCGGGCTTTAACAGGCGGCTACAAATTGGTGTGTGTGAGTACAATATGGCAACTCGAGATTTGCGAGAGCATATGCGAGCGCATGCGAGATATACGAGATATACGCGATATTACGCTCTAACCATAGCGTATACGGCTGATATTCGCCCGGAAATCTCGCCGCGCGACACCAATCTAGCCATACGATGCAGTTCGCGCCACATTTTTCAACTACGGACCGCCCCCCCACCCCCCCAGTCATATTTGGGGGGTCAAGTATATATGCCGGGTACTCTACACATTCCCTACAGCTGATGTAGTTTTTATCGATTTTTGCAAGGGTCGCACAAATGACCATACCCTTCGACCAGGGCTTAGGTGTTTTAAAGCATACCCTTAGCTTGTTAAGGGTTAAATGCTGCCTGTGTCGTGGCTGTCTGTGGCTCGGCGAGCGAGTACTTCTGGGCGGGTACGGCTGCCACAGTACGTTATTTACCATAGTGGCCGCGGGAAACTGGGTGGCTATATATCATTTACTCCCCAGAAGAGGACTGTGAGTCATTGAGGCCACTAAAGTACTTCATTGAGACATGAGGCCACTAATGAAATCATTGACACGTGCGTCTGTGTCGAATAAATCAGCACGAATCCGCCGACGTGCTCGAAAGAGCCTGAGTTCCACATACGTTCCACCGCCAATTCGCTGAGGGCATAAGCTGTGTGCCACAACGGCTACATTCCCAAAAACATAATCCTCACTACGGGGCACCAAACTGTTGAAATTATCGCCCATCGACTAATGGACGACACAAACTGTGAAATATATATTAATTAACGTGAACTCACCTTGCTATTAACCCCAAAACTACCTAAGCTGCACCCTATTTAGACGCTAACTAGGTATCTCAGCAGTGGCGATGGTTGATGATTGAAGGCTGATCATTATCTGAGGGAGGATTGGAGCGCTTGTGGTACACAGAATGGCTGGCGGCTGCTGTGGTAACGTAATGGCGGCGCTGAGTGGTAGGCTGACGTAGCTTTTCACAGCTGGCGCGATATTATAAGATGTGTTTACACCTCGTCCTCGTCTTAACCGATTGATCGGTTACAGCTTACTCATATTAAGATGAGTTTGACTACACCTTATGTACAATCAAGACTGACTACAACTTCATAGTGTAGTGATAACGCGTGACTATGTCTTGACTAAAAATCCTTTTCAAGACAGTGAGCTTACACGTGGAGCACGTTCCAATAATGTTTTACTCCTATACGTGGAAGTTCCTCACAATTCTTATATTATTTTAATCCTTTGATAATTGTGGTATTTAGGGAATACCACCAAATGTATATTACTATATCTAATGCATCTTAATTTATACCCAAATCTATAATAATATATACATAGGTGGTTCGTCTCCCGCCTACGTCTGGGAGGCGCCAAATTCCCCCATTCAAATTAATACCTTTCTCATAATTAGAGAGCGGTTTTAGTGGATAATTTCCACAGGGGGTTTACTTACAATCAGCTGTGTCATGGGAATCCAACGCGAGCAACGACCACAGCGAGGAGGGGATTTACATAATTTCTTGCCGTGTCCAAACCTGTAGCACGCATAGCACTGCATAGGGCGGTCGTTAAAGGCTTTTATCCTTCGAGATTGGGGACCGATTCTGATGTAATCAGGGAAATTTGATCCGTAGAATGTGAAAACGATCATGTTTTTGCTCCTCTGACCTGTGAGACCTTCTGAACTCTTTTTCGGGCACATGTTTATTATTTCTTCCTCCGAGAATTCATATAGGTCGTAGTTGTAGACTACGCCTTTGCTGTAATTAAACTTTGGATGAGGTTTGATGGATTCAAAAATGCTGTCAGAGGTAAATGGGCATGTGAAGGATCATCCGAGCCTGAGTAAGGTCCTTGGCTCGGATCAAACTCCTCTGCCATACTTTTTCAGGTGGCCTTCTGGGATTTTTTTCTTTTTTTTTTTCTCCAAAAATCGCGCCGCATTGAAAAAGTTTGCCTCCACTTTCCTTGTAATAGGCCACGTACCAACAAGGGCTTTGGCGGATCGTTGGTGTAGATGTTGTAGTGTCCTGGAAGGTGTTAGGAATATAGGGCTATATTCAAGAATGCTCGTCAAACCCCGGGCCGGTGGAGATTTCCACCGTCGTACCTCCACTGGTCTCATCTACAAGAACTGCCCCGACTGGTGGATATTTGCCCAGGCGTACCAACACAAGCGAGCCCAAAGCGGCATCAGTATTTTGACTGTTTTATACATATCTAATACATTTTACTAGTGAAATTTATCATTTCTGACATTAAAATAATAGCTAAGTTAGTGTTCGCCACTTGTCTGAGGCGTTGGTGCAGAAAAAATTGGCCTGAGTGATGCTTGCGAGTACATTTGAACGGCCCGCCGCCACTGCTCCACACAATGGCCACCTCCATTCTCCCGCCGCCGCCCGGCTTCCTCACAAGTTAACACACCTATATAAGGCCTCCTGGACCTGATTTTACCTTAATGATGACACGTGTGCATTCACAGTGTATGGCTGTCACTCTCGGTTGTGTTGAAAACTCTCCTGTAATGGTCTGGGAAGAAATACGATGGAATAAGTGGAGAGCGGGGTGAAGGGGGGATGTGCAAGTTGTCGCCAATCAGCTGACTCAAACCTCCACCCCTGAGCTCGACGCGTTGCGTCGTATTTTGATTCTTGTATACCAAAAACCGATACAACGGGTGGAGAAAAATTCTTGAATATGGCCCATAGTCATCAGGGCCTTCTGCAACATTACCAGAGCGAAGAAGTTCGGCTCTGTAATGTTTTTCACCAATTTCCAGTGTTGTGGCTTCCTCAAGGGCAGATGTTGCGCCGTCTGCCGTAGCAAAAGTGATGTAGCACCTATTCGTGTGGTCATTGCCATCATAGACCATACGGATGCGGCGAACCACACCATATGCCATGAAAATATCATGTATTGCTCTGTAGGACAAGGCCTGGGACACGTTGGACAGAAGCAAGGTGTCCAACGTAGAAGTGCCCCTAGGGCCGTCTCTCAATCCCTGTCTGCGTCCCTTAGAGCGGGGACCGTCAGACCGGGGAGCTGTGGAGGAGGGGGCGACTGCCCGCTTCGTGCCACTTCGGGCCTGGAAAGGCGCCAGGGTGGCAATGAGAGAGGATCCAGTGGGAGATGTCGAGGACAAGCAAACGTCAGGGAGAGAGACAGGACGGGGTAAACCAATAAGCGTATTCATAAACGAAATTACTTCACTTCCCCACGCCCCCACCCACCACGGAGCACTACGAGGGGAAGCTGTCTGTTGGGGAAGGACCTCACCCAACAGCTCCAGGGGTAGCGGGGAAGTATACGCTTCGGGTGCCTAGTGTCTGGTGGCAGCCGCGGGACCGATTCGGTGCCCACCAGGCAACCTCCGCGTGGCCCTAGCCAACGCATGACCAGCCGATTGATCCAGCGGGGCCACACTGGACCTCCCGTCTTACCCCAACCCCCCCTACCAAAGGAGCGTGTTGCCCACCGAAGGGAACTATAACCCGCCCCGCGGTGGATTTAACTCCCAGATAGAGGGGCGCGCGGGGAATATACGGGACGCCACGCACGGCAAACACGTGGGGAGCGGAGTGTGAAGTTTAAAAAAGAAGAAGCGTGAGACGGAAGAGAAGGGAAGGGTCTCACCGGGCCTAGAATCGCCTTATGAAAGGGGAGAAAGGGGGAGGAAGTATAAAGGCGACATCACTAGCAGGCTCCACCTCCCAGTGACGAAGGGGGAGCGCTTGGTCCACGCGGCCGCGGCAACCGAACCCAACAATGGCAGGCAGGCCGTCAAAGTAGGTGGCGCCGTCGACACGCTTCAAGGCCCCGCCACCACAAGGTGACTCCCCACAGCGGGGAGAGAGAGAGATTGTGTTTTTCTTCCTTCAGGTGTCGTCTGTTTTACAGGTTCCCTTGAGGCTCCGGTGCGGGTCAGAGAAATGTGAGGTCCACAAGGCCACAGTGACCCGCGGGACGGTGCCCACAACAAGGCCGCCGTCAGAGATCTCGGCAAAACACCGGAGGCGGCAGGCAACCCCAGCAGTGCACCCACGCCTCATAATGACCCTCCAGCCGTGACTGCAGCAACGGGTGCAGCTTCGGGTGAGCGGCGCGTGGGTGGGAGAGATGAAGGAGAAAGAAAAGTGAAGCATGAAAAGATGGAAAGGAAAAGAGAAAAGGAAAGAGAAAGCGCGGAGAATGAATAAGAGAAACGCTCTCCCTGTCCTGAGTGTGGGAAAAGATTCAAACAGTCTGATCACATGCAAACACACAGACTAATACACACCGGTGAGTAGTCTTACGTGGTGTCCTGAGTGTGGAAAGGCATTCAGTGACTCTAGTAACATGCAAACACACAGACTAATACACACCGGTGAGTAGTCTTGAGCGTGAGCGTGAGCGATGTGGTTTAACTGGGTGTGAAAACCCTCTCGACGCCTAGATAACACCAACACACCACCTCCCGCCCTTCACCACCCCGTCCTGATCACGGCCTGGCCACTTCGAAAAACAAGACTTCCCGTATTGATAGGCCTTCACCCCAATTCACCCTCCTATGCCCCGATAAGTATCTTAGTTGGTATTACCTGGGGTATTTTGTCGGGATGAGATATAAATGTGTTTTACGAAGGTAAGACTCTAAATAAATAAATGTTTGTGACATAAAATTTCCATCTCATCTTGTCCCCTCTAACTGACTGACTATCTTCAATCTCTAAATCACCGCCGCAATGTTTCTTCTCTTGCTATCTTTTACAAGTATTTTGATTCTCACTGCTCATTTGAAATTGCTTACTGCATGCCTCCTCACTTCCCGCCGTCTTTTCTGCACTATACTTTCTTCTTATGTTCATCCCTATTATGTCCATCCATAGACCACTGTATACCCCGGACTGCGCACGGAATATCGGCCTGTCGCACAAGGGGCTGAAGTCGGAGGGCCGCTCGGATTCATATATATATATATACGGATCATATAGACTGGTTTATCAGTATATATGATATACTGTAATCTTCATAAATGTTTGTTCTATAATAGTATCAAATAAAAAACAGTAAAACAGGCTAAAGGAATGCCATTACGAGACTCTGAAGAAATATGCATGAACTTAATATTCACTTCAACTCTTCGCCATTTAAAACTTTGCGTGTCAACTTTTATCATGAAGGGTATCAATAGAAGCGCACTTTTATTAGCTTTCCATTGCTATATTTCGTTATCTGATAAATGAATTAGAACCATGCATAAATTAGCGTTAACTAACTAAATAAAATCATCAATCGGGTCATTTTCCCAATTGATGAGGTTATTTATTTAGTCAACGCTAATTTATACATGGTACTAATTCATTTATCAGAAAACGAAATATATAAGTAAATAAATACCTCATCAATCGGGAAAACCTTGTCGAGAGCTGCTTGGTATGGGAAAGGAGCCTGCATGGGAACTCGCTTTGTGGTGACCCCCGGGAGTGGCGTCGTAGGGTGGGCGAGGCGACGCGCCCCCCGGCGTATCCCCCCAAATGATTGAATGATTGAATCGGGAAAATTACCCGATTGATGATTTTATTTATTTATTAACGCTAATTTATGCACGGTTTTAATTAATTTATCAGATAACGAAATATAGCAATGGAAAGCTAATAAAATTGCGCTTCTAATAATACCCTTCATGATAAAAGTTGACTCGCAAAGTTTTAAATGGCGAAGAGTTAAGTGAATATTAATAGGTTCATGCATATTTTTTCATAGTCGCGTAATGGCATTTCTTTACCGGTTTTTACTGTTTTTTATTTGATAATATTATAGAACAAACATTTACAAAGATTACAGTATATCATATATACTGATAAACCAGTCTATATGATAGTCCATAGACC
Organism: Chionoecetes opilio; assembly: GCA_016584305.1. Lineage (NCBI taxonomy): Eukaryota > Metazoa > Arthropoda > Malacostraca > Decapoda > Majidae > Chionoecetes > Chionoecetes opilio. The sequence continues at coordinate 12,266 of JACEEZ010005551.1, read as the reverse complement.
ACTATATCTCTCTGTCGGGCGCCCCGCAGGCCCCTATGCAGCCCCGCAATTCAAAACATTGTCGCGTGAACAGTCCAGGTATACAGTGGTCTATGGTCCATCTGATTATGGGACTCTCCCCATGGAATATACATAGTATAGCATATGTGACCGACAAATTGATTGATTGATTAAAGTTTTAAGGCGCCGCAACTGCGGGGTTATTGACGCCTGCTTACAAAAGATGCATGTAAAGTAAAACTAAAAAACAAATTTAAGATAAAATAAAAATATTGAAAATTACGAAATACATAAAAGAATAAGAGTACATTAAAAACAATAATAAGTTAATATTAAAAACATCCCTAACTTTTTGAGAAGGCCAGCCTTCTCAATAAATGTATGGACTTCGTGTCCCGGAGAGAAACACCTCTCTCCCAATGCCAGGGAGAGACGGTAAGCACCGTCCGACCCGCGACACCGGGACAAAAATTGCAACACGTAGGTCCCCAAGACTGGGACACTCGACCAGCAAGTGCCGCACAGTTAAGGGGACCAAACAATCATCACAGTAAGGGGAGGGTGGCCCCCCTCCATGGGGAAGGGTTTAATAGAGTGCCAATCCCCCAATCGGAACCCCTCTCCACCCGGGAAAGCGAGTCCAGTTATTTTGGGGGATGGTCCAGTTTATTTTGCTATAGAACCAAAATTTCCTGCCAAACGGGGAAATGTTTAGGTTTTCGGCGGGGCCTTTTGCCGGCACCCCCCAAAAGGAAATTTTCTTTGCGCCCCCAAAAGGCTCCCCTTTCCTTTACGAAAAACCCAGGGCCGGAAAAAAAAGGACCCGGGGGGGTTTACAGTAAAGCCTCGGGATATTGCCCGGGATGGGGGGGTTTAAAATTTTAAATAGGTTTAAAGCCAAAAATCACTAAAATTTAAAAAAACAGGGGGGGAAAAAATTTTTGGGGTTTAAAATGTTTTACCCCGTAAAAACTTTTAAAAATTGGAACTAGGTTTTTTAAAACAGGGACCCAAAACCCTTTCCAAATTTTTATTTGGAACCTCGGGAAAAGGGACCCCCCTTTGAGGGGAAAGTTAAAAAAAGGGCCCTGGGGAGGGGGAAAAGCCTTTTTGGGCGGATTTTTTTAAAAAAAGGACCTTTAAACCCGGGCCACGGAGGCCTTGGGGCAGTTTCCTCAGGAAGGTGCGTCTCCAAAAGCGCAATAAAACCGGGGGGCTTTGGAACCCTTTTCCCATTTAAAGGGATCTGAATCAAAAGGGAACACACCAACATGATGGGGGGGGGGGACCAACCTTGGGGGGGGGGAAACGGTTTTGAGTAAGGGAACCAGCATCCCCAATAAGGGTGGAGAGACCCCCCCTTTCCCAGGGGAAAGGATATGTACCGTAGATGATTTCGGTGGGGGGTGGGGGGTTTTTAATTCACTCCAATCAAGCTTGAAAGGAAAGTGGGGGGAAAAGGAGTTTTTTTGGCCAAAAGCCCCCAAAGGTTCAAGGTTTTTTCGTAAAATTTGGTGGAGAACAGTTTCGAAGGGAGGCCCCCAAGTTTGGGTTGAAAAAGAGAAAAACCGGGGTTTTCCCCCTAATTATTCCTTCCTAAAATTATTTCTTTATACTTTTTCGAAAAATTGAATTCTCATTTTCGGGGGAAAAAACCGGAAACCCGACGCGCCTTTCCAATTTATAATAGAAAAATTTCCCCTCTAAAAGACTTTGGGGAACAAAAAAATTTGAAAATATTACTTTAAATGCAACAACCCCCGGGCAGACACAAAAAATACCATTAGGCCAACCGGGTCACTAAGCCCTTTTTGGGGATCCACGAAAGGGGTGTTTCAAAAAACAGAGTTGCCAAATGAACTCAAAGAACCTTTGGCAGGAAAATCTGGGGGCAACAAACGAATTACCCAAATTTTAACGAGTTAAAAAACCCGGCTAACGGGAACCCTTTTTTTCAAGGTCAAAAAAAAAGGGGTTCAATGTTGTCGGGGGAAATCCCCGATAGGAGACCTAAGGAAAAGCCTTGTATTGATTTAGACAATAACGGGAGAAAAAAAATTTTTTCCCTTTCCAAAAAACCATACCAGGGTACATTTTTTTTTAAATAACACACAAAAAATTTTGGGGGGGGAAATTCGTGGGTTAGTGAGTGTCCTTCCCAGGTTAGGGACGGGATCACCACCGCCAACCCCATATTGGGAAGGGTTCCCCCAACCCAGATCCTTTATAGATGCCAACAAAAAAATCTGAGCCTCATTTTAGATGACAGATGCATGGAATTCTTCCTGGGGGGGAAAATTGCGAAACCTCAGGGTTGAATGAGATTGAAAAAAACTTAAATTTTCTAAAAAAATCATGTTTTTTCTTGTCCGTCTGTCCCTAACCTTGGAGACGAAAGGTCTGTTGCGCCACTGACAAAAAGGGAAAAAAATTCTCTGCTCAGTAAAGGGGATCTGCCACGGGTCTCCTTTTTAATCGATGAACGGGGGGGGAGGGGATAAATTTCCCCTTCATTTCCCTCACTCTTTCCCAAAATTTGGACACCGGGGGTAGATGCACGATCGTATTTATAAGCCCTCCAAGAGGAGTGCGAGTTTTTCAAAACCCTCGGTTCTAGTCAACCGGAAAAAAATTTTTTTTAGGCACTAATTGGCCGCGAAATGTATTGCTTTCTCAGCACGGGGGGAGTGATCCTCGCTGCCGACAGTCCTGAGTCCCCAGGGAAAACAGGCGGCGAGAAAAAGATCCAGATGTGCGGGGGATCTCAGCGGGCTCCCAAAAGGATTGAGAAAAAAAGTTTTTAGGCCTCACTTTTGGGAAAAAGTCATTTATAGATTTTCAAAAAACAACCCTTTTGAAAGCCCTCCCAGTCGCACGAGAGACCTTTTTGGGGAGCACGGGAAGGGGTCGAGGACATGCTTTTTAAATAGTTGGGATAAGGTCACTTCCCGAAGAGAAGGCCACTCCCCTGAGAAGTCGAGGGGGAAAGGGACTGCAAATGATAGGTCAAACTAAGTTCCTCTGGAGGAAAATTTTTGGGTTTTTCCGGGGAAATTTTTGTTGGTTTGCATTTTAAGGTTTACGAGTGAATTTACCCGAGATTTCTGGGATTACCCCACAGAAAATGCGCCCCCTTTATGTTCCCCAAAGGGGAAAAAAAAGGACGGGGAAGCTGGCGGAAAAATCCTCAATCTTGGAGAGGGATTGATTTGGAGTAACTTATTGAGCAGCAGTGTAGGTTTTTGGCGATGGATTACGACCTGCTAAAGCCGCAAGGGTGATTGCAGCGGGATGACATTAAGGGGGACCCCGACGAGGTAAAGGCCACAACCACCACTAAAGCCACCACCCGGGAAAATGGTTTTTGTGGACGGGAAAAAAACCTGCGGGGAGAGAAACCTTCCCCCCTATCATTGTTTTTTTTAACAGAAATTTTTGGGTCCCAATCCCCTGAGGAGAAGGATATTCCCCCAATGCACTTTAAACCACAATATTCATGGGGGGAATGAAAAGTTATTTTTGTGCGTGGAGATGGCAGAACCTTACGGCTTTAGTTTGCGCGCCATTTTAAAGCCCAGCATCTTTTTTCTTTTTGGAAATGGAAACTACTTTTCTTACATTCCCAGATGTCGGTTTTCGCTTGCGTACACCCGGCGGTAAACGGGGGTTTTATCGAGGACCCGCGGGGTAGTAGAGACCGATGTCCCCAAAATGCAGATTACTAACGAAGATTACCCTTCGGGTTTTCTGATAGCCCCCACGGGGTCTTGGATTGGATCAGCAGGCTATCAACTATTTTTTGTTTTGTTTTGGGGCCCTTTTCCCCTCGGTGCTGTTTTCCTCCGCTTCATTTAACACATTTTTATTAAGCCTTTCATTTTTTCTCCCCCCCCATTTTACGGGAATCTTTACGCCCCAAATCCATCCTTCCCGCTCAGCAATTTTATATTTTTAGCCCCAGGGAGCCCCTGAGTTAAGGACTAAATTGGAAATTTTTTCGAGTTCGCTTTGAGATCTTTTTATTAGGATGGGGTTTTTGGGAGCCTCTTAGAGGAGGATACTATTTTATTTTTTTCCCGTGTGGGGGGGGGCCCCTTTTCATAAGAGAGGTTTTGTTGGGGGAGGGTCTTAAGAGAAAGGAGTTAAGCGACTCCCCAGAATCCCAAAAAAGGCAGTAGCGAGAAAATTTTTCTTCATTTGGGGTGGATTTTGGGTTAGGTTTAAGAGAAATTGGGGGGGTGGAAGCAGGAGGTGATTTGGCTTGAGAAGAAAGGCAGCCATCGCGGATGGTAGGTCCCGTTTTTCCCCCGCTGCTTGTCTGTGGGAAAGTTTTCTCTTTGGCGCCCCCAAGATGATAAATTGGGGGGTTGGCCAAATAAAGGGGTTTTTTTTTTTCTAATTTTTTAAGTCCCCCCATTGTCGGAACCGGTGGGTGATCGCCGGCGTGGAAGCAGTGGGAGTTGACGTACATCAGCTTGGGGATGGGAACCCAACGCCGGCTCGACCCAGCGAGGAGGGGATTTACAAAATTTTTTTTCCGGCCCAAACTTTACACTATACACTGCATAGGGGGGGTGATAAAGGGTTTTATTTTAAGAGATGGGGACCGACCTGATGGAATCGGGGAGATTGATCCTAGAAAGTTTTTAAAGATCATTTTTTGTTCCTCTGCCTTATGCCGTTGAAAATTTTTTCCGGGCAATGTTTAGTATTTTGCCTCCGAAAACTCAAAGAGGTGTAGTTTAGACTACGCCTTTTCTGGTATGAACTTGGGTGAGGTTTTATGGTATCGAAAATGCTGTCTTCAGGATGGGGATGTGGAGAGACCCGAGCCTGGAAAGGGTTTTTGGGTGGATTTGAACCCCCCCCCGCCAACCTTTTTTAGGTTTCCTTTTGGGATCATTTCCAATTTTTTTTCTTAAGTCCGCGCGGCAAAGGAAAAAATTGCCACCATTTCCTTTAATAAGCCAGCCAAAAAAGGGGTAGGGGTGTGGGGGAAGGTGGAGTAGATGTTGTAGTTTTTTCAAAAAAGTTGGGGATGTAGTTAGGGCCCCCCAAAATTTTGGGGGAAAGGCGGCTCTTAAGTCTCGCTCCAAAATTTATTTTGTTGGTTTTCCTAAAGCAAGGAAATCATTGTTTAAATTTTTTCACCTATTTTTTTGCCTTTCATCAAATAAGACCATGCGGGGAACCCCACCAAGCCGAAAAACGTAAGCCGTTGACCGGCGGGGCACCCGGGGAAAAAAGCAAGGGGTCCCCCAAGTGAATGCCCCAGGGCCGGGCTCCAATCCCTTTTCCGTTTGAGGGTGGGACCCCAGGACCCGGGGATTGAGGGGAAAACGGGGGCCCCGTCTCCCTCGGGGAAGGCCCAGATTTTGGGAATGGAGAGGATTTTGGGGGAAAGTCGGGGAAAACGGACTAGGGGGAAAAAGGGCCGGGGGGAAAATTTTTTGTATTTTACCATCCCAAAATTCTTTTTCCCCTTTCCCCACGCCCCCCCCCAACCCGGACCCAAAGGGGAACTGTCTTGGGGAAACCTTCCCCCAACAGCCAGGGGTGGGGAAGTTAAGGTTGGGCCTAGTTGTGATCACCGGGGGAAAAATGGGGTGCCCCCAGGAACCTCCCTTGGAAAGCTGAACCTTGTTACGGGGCCCCACGGACCTCCCGTTTTAAACCCCAATAAAGAAGGGGGCCCACCGAGGGAACTAAACCCGCCCCGGGTGGTAACTTGAAGAGGGGGCTTTTCGGGGTTTTTGGGGCCAGACCAAAACGTGGGGAGCGGGCGTTAAAAAAAGGAAAGAAGAAACTGAACGGAAAAAGGGGTTACCGGCCCCGAAAATCGCCTGAAAAAGAAAGGGGGGGAAGCATAAAAGGGGGCTGGAAAGGGTCCATCCAAATTTACGAAAGGGGGACCTTGGTCAAGGGAGGCCCCCACCCAAAATGGAGGAGGGCCGAAGAGGTGGCGCGGACCAGTTAAGCCCCCCCAACCCGCAATCTCCCCACAGGGGTCCGAAAAAAATTATTCAGAAAGTATGGGCAGAAAAGTTGCCTTTTACCCCGTTGGGTTCGTTTATTTCCGGGGGGAGACCGTAAGGCAGGTGGGAAATAATGAAAAATGGTTAAAACAATGAAATAGTGATGTAATTGGTGGGAGAATAAAGGTTTTTCTACCGAGCTCTTGGTGCCCCATTTTTCCCCCATATTTTTACGTTGGTTTCCTTCCCGCTCCTTTAACGAAGGATGAAAAATTTTTCCACTTAGGGGTTTTCTTCAGTTTCACAAAAAATGTGGGGATCACTGCGATCCTTCATGAGGGGGTGGGGAGTGTGTCCTTAGGGTTTGCAGGACTTAGAGACACGGAAAACCTTTCCCACTCGGACAAGAGGGTAACCGGGGTTTTTTAGCTGTGGGTTTCATTAAACTGGTTTAACTTTTTTTCCCCATAGGGACAGGGAAAAAAGGGGGTTTTTTTTTTTATTTCCCCGATCCCCTTTACTTTTAGATTTTTTTTTCCCCCCCCCCCAACCCGCGCCCCTTTTCCCCAAACTCACCCTGAGTAGGTGGGGGATTTGGGTGGGGTTTCCGCTGGGGTTTGCCGCCCCGCCGGGGTTTTCCAGATCTTAGGAAATTGTTGTGGGGAGTCCCCGGGGGAGGTTCGGGGAATTGGCCTTTGGAAAGAAGCGCATTGCCATGGAGGGGGCACCAAATTTTTTGGGCTGGCCCTCGGGAAAAATGTAAAAACTGTGGGGTCCTCAAGTGAAATCTAAGCTTTCCGGGTGTATTGGGGCCGGCCGCGGAGGAACTGGGTTTTGTCTCGAGGAGACCTTAAAAAAATCGGGGAGAGTCGGGGGTGCCAGGCGGCTGGGAACCAGGACCAGCACAGGGCTTGTCAAGCCCCGGATAAAACCCTCCTGGGGAGGACAAGCAGAGGTAGTCAGGAGTTCGCGGGATGTCGAGGGTCATTTGAAGCAAGACCCCCGGACTCCCTACCGACCTGAGAAGCCCCCGTTCCCAAAATTTCCCCATCTGGGGCGAGTGCAAATTTCGAGCAGCAGTTTGGGGCCTCGTGTCGGCGGGATGGCAGAGGCTCTTTGGGGTGGTATTTGGGCATTGTTTACGGGGGACCCTCCAAAATGAGCACTGACCCCACTGGTTTTATAGGCAGGGATACCGATCCCCCCATCGCAAAAACCGCACCCTTCTTGACGAAGTCAGAGGGGCTGTAGCAATTTTGGGGGGTGGAAAGGGCAGCAGTGTTTTGTAATATCAGTGCGGAGCTCCTCAAAGTGGGGGTGGGGCCAGATCCGGGGTTTGCATGCTGTCTGCTGCCGTGGGGAAATTTCAGGTACCTTTCCTCCTGACGGGAAAAAAGGGGGCTGGTCGCCCTATCTGGAAAAGGGGAAAGGGGACCTCAGGATGCAACAATTACCGGGGTATTACACTGCTCAGCTTTTGCCAGGCAAGGTGCTGCCCATCAATGCGGCCCACGGATCCGCTTCTCGCTGAAGCATGAGAGACCTCAGCATCTGGGTTAACGTCTGGTAAGCAACAACGGACTATCCTAGCGCTTCGTGTCCTGGGGGAAAACGCCGACATGATTTTGAAGGGGTTTGCGCCTATGTTGTCTAAAGAAGGCGTTTGATCATTTGCATTCGGAGTCCCCTTTGGGATTTACTGCGACTTCGCGGGTTCCCCGAAAGGATAGGGGGTTTGAAACCGATTTGTTTTGGGACTGAGAGGCGTGAAGTTGGGGAGGGTTTTCCCAGCTTCTTTTCTTTAATAAGGAGTGAGGAAAGGGGTGCGTCCCCCTTGCCCCATCACTTTTCAACGTTTGTAGGAGGGGTTTTGGACAAGGGTAGATCAAAGTGTTGGGAGCACGTCGGAAACACCAAAGATCAGGATCTTTTTTTTTCCGAGTGCCAACTTTGCTGACCCCCTTGGGGGTCCTGGTGGTAGCTCTCGAGGCGCTGCACGGGGGAAGCAAACCCTTTTGAGACTTGAGGTCTCCTGCTTAAGCCCAAACCCAGGTGTTTGGGACTTACTAATGAAAGCAGTACAGTTGTTCATGCGTGCGGCGAGGACTTTTGAGAGCTTAAAAGGGTTTTTAATATTGGTAGGCAGCCCATATGACGGGGGGGTTTTACGTTAAGAAGTCTTACGGCGAATGGCAAGCCCACGGTGTTAGGGACTAGTCACCCCGGGGTTTGGCGTTGTCTTTACTTGTGCAGGAGGAAAAAGATCCGGATCTTAAAGTAGTTTGGATCCCCGTCTTATATAGGGTTTGTGAGCATGGACACTAAATGGGGATTTGAAGAGACGAATCGTCCCTTTTTGGTAATAAGTGTCTTCGCAGAAAAGGGGTATGCGGGATGATTACGGTCAAATCGCGATTCCCCGTGAGATGAATCGGGGGCCATTTCCCCTCATAGCGTCAACCCCAACTTCGGCTATGGCATGTGGCACGCTACCGAAACCGCCCTTTCCCTGGGGTTGTATCTTAAGAGACAATCCGGCGGGGAGGAGGCAAGGGGGCCCCAAAAGGGCTCGTGGGGGGCAAGTTGATTTTTTTGCGAAGCTGCTTGGTAGGGGAAAGGACCCTGCAGGGACTCGCGCGTGGTGACCCCCGGGAGGGGCGTCGTAGGGTTGGCGAGGCACGCGCCCCCGGCAATGCCCCCAATGATTGGATTGATCTCGGAACTTTAATTTTGCAAAAACTCTGAAATTCTTGTCTATTTTTGAAAAATGGTTTTCTATACCGGTTTCACGGGGGGGTTTAAAGATAAACAGCTCAAAAAAATTTCATGTTTGTTGAGGACTTTTTAAAATTAAATGAAATACACCCAATACAAATGTTGTACAAAATATAAAATACAATACATCGCGTGCATAAAAATATGGTGAAAAAGCCCAAAAACATAAACGGGAAAATTTTGAATGCTCAATCTCAAGGTTATTTTTTGTTTTTGAGCCCAAACCAATTAACAATGAAAAAAAATAGAACAAAACTATAAGAATATAAAATTTCTACCCCTTTAAACATTGTTACTGACAGGATTCATCTGAAAAAAGAAAAAGTTAAAAATGCGGGGACAATGGAAAAGGAACAAACAATGCCAAATATGCGTTATTGGGCCACGGATTCACTTACAATACAAAAAAGGTAGTAAAAGTGGAGAAAAGGAAGTCCATATGTGTAGGATCTACAGAGGTATTCTATGCCCCCTTGATCTACTCCCGTGTTCTTGGACTAAAAGTTACAAGAGACTTTAATTTTCAAGAAGGTTGGACATAAACGGTTCCGATGCCGACTCCCCGTGATAAAAAAATAAAACGGCAATGAGAATAACAAAGGTTTAAGGCGGTCATAAAACAGCAACAATGACAGTTGAGACATCTGCACATTATCCTCCAGAGGTGCAACAGTCGTTGATGGAAGTGCTATTTCTTGGGTAAAAACATGGCCAACCAAAAAGGGGCAGTCCAAAAAATATCAACAATATATCAACAAAAACGTTTGCCTCTACGTTTTTGGAAAAGGCCCAATTTTCAGATGTTACATTTTGGATTGACAAGATTATGACTCAAAATCAAAAGTGGGGCAAGATTGGTCAGAGCTGGCCAGTTTGCTGCAGAAAACAAGGGCCATATGGGCTTAAACAACACCTCTTTCCAAACCCAGAAAGTAGCACTTTTTGTCCCCTGAAAACAAGATCCAAACAGAAATTTTTCTGCCACAAAACCCTTTGGGTTTTTAGGCAGGAAAAAAGCTGAACAACGGAATTGCTGGAAAAGGGAACCCCCCCCAATCGAATATGTAAAGGAAGCAAAAAGAGCTGAAGATCTTCCACAACACACAAAGAGGCGATGTAATCATAATTTAGCAAGTTTTTATATACGAATGGGGGGCAAAAAAACATTAATAAAGTTGATGATACAGATGTATTTCGTGCTGCTAATGTACTTCTTCCACAAACTTGGAGTCATGCTGTTTTTTAGGAGAGCACTGGGGCAGAAAAAGGGGGGACCAAAATTTACGGGCAATGTTGGGCAGGCAAAAGGGGCAGAAAGGGGAAAAGGGAACTTAGCCCCGCCTTGAAGAGTCTCCCCCTACAAAAAAGCTTTTTAATTAAAGTACTACAGCCCTATTCAAACTGCATTTGGTTTCAGCATGTGAAGCTGAAACCCCCCCTGATGGCCCCCCAAATAGGATAGAAGCCGAATAAATTTCAAAGTCACTAATTTCCTTTTTTATTGCCGAAAAACGACTAGCCCTAAAGAAGTATTGAGATGATTCCCTGGCGTTTCTTTCTTCAAAAAAAACCCCTGCTTAAAAGCTCAAGTCGTTTTGCAGCCAAACTTCCCCTGAACATATTTTTGGTCTGGAGAATCAATTTTAGAAACGAAAAAAAAATCTTAGCCTTTAAACAGATGTTTTGAAGGGGATTATTGGCATTTACACTTTTTGAACCCCAGTACAGATGCCAAGACAAAACCGGAAAATATACCGAGGATAGTGCAAGAATAATACCCAATAGATTTTGGCCCCTTTTTTGATAATAGGTGAGTTTACCCCTTTTGATATAAGCTGTTTACGTGGAAAGGGCATTTTTTTTTTAAAAAAATTAATGTTAATCTGCTATAGTTGTTTAAAATACGACCCCCAATCTCTTCAAAGATTTGTCCCCGTTTTTATCTTTTTTTTGTGTAACAAGTTGTGTATATGTTCATCTGCTATGTTTTAAAACAAACCTTTCCCAAACATTCGTCCCTGTTTCATATATAAGCAAGTACACCACTGGATCACAATTGATTTTTTGCAAGGGGAGTGATTTACTTGAGGTGTTGCAATTTTCATAAAGTATGGCCTTTTAAAGGGGCTGCAATGAGAAAAACCTCTTTGGGAAAATCTTGGATTATTATTTTAAGAATCGATGGAGGCACTGATAGCATCGTATTTTGGTTTTTTAATTTAATTTTAATTTTCAAAAGTCTTTAAAAAATCAAAGAACGTTTTTTTGAGCGTTCCTTTAAACCTTGGCCTGAAAACAGGGGATAGACACCATTTCTCAAAAATATGACAAGAAGTTACAGGTTTGAGCAATGAAGTTCGATGTGGCCCAGGTTTTAATTTTATATCAAGGGTTTTTTTGAAAATGCCCAAGGTGCAGGGGGAACCCCCCCTAATATTGTTAGTGGGGCCTAAAGTCATGAAAATGTAAAATTTTTGCGGGTCTATTGCACGGTACACCTCTTGATACCGCACTATTAGTTTAATTTTCATATTTCATAAAATTCCTTTCCTATTAAAAAATCTTTTATCTCCCAAAAATAATATTTTCGACGGGCTCATAGGAATCTTCTTGGAATCCAATTTTAAAGGGGAAAAATAAACCTACTCCCCCAAGTGTAGGGAATTTTGGGCCCATTGTAAAATTTACCAGTTTTCGACAAATTTAAATTTTAATTTTTTGTTTTTAAACTTACCAAATGGAGATCATTTTTTTTTGTGCAACTCTCTAAAAAATATAAGTGATGAAAAAATTCTTAAAAACATTTTTAGGGGTTTTCACGGAGAGAAAACAATATCCCCCTTTGAAAAAGCATCAAATAATAACTTAAACAAAACCGCAAAAACTAACCCCAACCTAAAGTAACCCAAAAAAAACAAATGTTTGCACAATATGTCATTGTTACTTTCACACTCGTTCGACCTGTAAAAAAGTAAAGGTGAAAAACACTTGAATGACCAGTTTATAACCGAATAACCAGACCCCAGTCATGTTACAAATTAGCCCCCTTTATTACGAACCTAAATGTTGAGGGGGCTCGACCCCACAGACCCCCCCTTTGTTATTTTTTTTGAGGCTGTTTGTAAGGGGGGAAAAAACGCACATGGTCAGATCTACAAGTTGAAGACGGTTGTTCGTGGTTGAAATGCATTAACACCCCAGTAAACCCCCTGATGGTGACCGAAGTGACAGTTTGCCAAAAGGTTAGTGGAAGAGTATAGGGCATAGGAGAGTCCTTTTAAGGCAGAAAAGGGGATAAAGGGAAGGCACTGCAAAGCATCTTTACCGCTATGGCTTTGGTTAGTTGGGCAAACCTTACCGCAACCCCCCAAGACAGGCGTTGTGTTTTACTTGGGGCTGTGCGGGTTGTTCCAGGGCCAGAGGTTGGGTGGAGAATGCGGACAGGAGTACCCCGGCTGGGTACTCCCCGTCCCCAGGGGCCAGGGGGGGAAAAGGGGGGCCCTAGTTTCCTTTGGG
>JACEEZ010005550.1:0-20927 GCA_016584305.1 Chionoecetes opilio | reverse complement strand
CCTTTTTTTTTTTTAAAAAAATTAAAATTTTTTTAAGTATGGGCCCAGGATTCTTGATGGTATATGACTTTTTTCAAGAATTTTACTCCTATTTTCGGTTGCAATGTTGATGCAGTGATTAATTACCTTTTTTGCCTAATATTCTTTTCTTCCTTAGAAGAAAAAAAATGTATACACAAAATTCTGATGGTATATGACTTTCTTCAAGAATTTTGCTTTTCTTTCTATTTTCGGTTTCAATTTTGATACAGTGAGTAATTCTAATAATAATAGATATTCTATTTCCTTCTTATTTTAGTTTTTGTTTTATTCGCCAGATTCTGATGGTATATGATTTTATTGCAAGACTTTTGCCCTTTCTATTTCCGGTTCCAATTTTGATACAGTGAGTAATTTACTTCTGTTCCTGATATTATTTTTTTCCTTCATATTTTTATTTTTTTGTTTTAATACACTTGATTCTGATGGTATATGACTTTTTTTCAGGAATTTAACTTTTTTCTATTTTCGGTTCCAATTTTGATACAGTGAGTAATTATCTTTTTTTCCTTCAGATATCTGTCTTCTTGTCTTTATATGCCAGATACTGATGGTATATGACTTTTCTTGCAAGAATTTTGCTCTTTCTATTTTCGGTTCCAATTTTGATACAGTGAGTAATTCTTTTTCTTCTAATATTCTTTTTTTTCTTCATATTTTTTTTTTTTTTTATACGCCAGATTCTGATGGTATAGGTGTCTTGCACGTGACGTCACAGCCCTCGCTGTGCAGGCGAAAAGCGCGCGAAATGCGAGCTGGAGGACCAACAAACTCCACTTGCCTCCCGTGTTTGCCAGCTTATGGTAATTTTCCCCTACTAAATATATGTTTATCAGTATAAAAGATATACTTTTATCTTCGGAAATGTTTGTTCTATAATATTATCAAATAAAAAACAGTAAAACATACTAAATAACTGCCATTATGAGACTTTCAAGAAATATGCATGAACTTAATATTCTATTAAACTCTTCGTCATTTAATATTTTGCTCGAAAACTTTTTACATGGAGAATATGAATAGAAGCGGAATTTCATTAGCTTTCCATTGATACATTTCGTTTTCTGATAAATGAATTAGCAGCATGCATAAATGATCATTAACTAAACAAATAACATCATGAAATCGGGTAATTTTTCCCGATTGATGAGGTTATTGATTTAGTTAACGCTAATTTATGCATGCTGCTAATTCATTTATCAGATAACGAAATGTATCAATGGCAAGCTAATGAAATTTCGCTTCTATTCATATCCTCCATGTAAAAAGTTTTCGAGCAAAATATTAAATGACGAAGAGTTTAATAGAATATTAAGTTCATGCATGTCTTGAAAGTCTCATAATGGCAGTTATTTAGTGTGTTTTATTTTATTATGTATTATTATTTAGTGTGTTAGTGGGTTTTTTATTTGATAATATTATAGAACAAACATTTCCGAAGATAACAGTATATCTTTTATACTGATAAACATATATTTAGTAGGGGAAACTTACCATAAGCTGGCAAACACGGGCGGCAAGTGGAGTTTGTTGGTCCTCCAGCTCGCTCCGACGGGTGGCATTTGGCTTGAAGACGGCGGCATTTGGCTTGAAGACGCTAGATCGTGACGTCAGTGCAAGATACCTATATGCAGTGGCGGAACTGCGGGGCGGCCTGGGAGGGCACGTGCACCCTATCTTAAGCTGTTCACACTGGGCCGGCAAACAAACGGCTGATAGAGGTCTGGACTGAGGCTGGGAGTCATATCGGCCTATGTTTAAAAAAGAAATCCCACACCACTCGATCGGTCTTTTATCTGCCGAGCGGCCGAAAATTTCGCGCGCCAAATTCAAACAAACACAGAAGCCAGCACTATACCTCTTCCCCAATTACCCCAATTATTGGTATAATTTCGGTATTGGCACTAAAAACTAACAAATTTAACGTACATCATCGTGCAGATCTTTCATCCTTAATTTGAATCCCAATTTCCCCAATTTCCCATGCCAATGGCGATACATATAATACCGAAATTTTTCCGTTTAGCAACTTTAGCTACAGTCAGAAACAGTTGTTAGTTTAAATCAGATTATGTTAGGTAAGACGTGGGGTTTGATTTAGTAGATGATATCAAGGAATAAATGACGATTCATGGTCGAAGAATGTACAATACACTGTTGATGGCGGGGACGCGGGAACAACAACAAACCAGCATTTGTTTCCCGAAACGAATTGCGTGTGTGAACGTAATCTCCGCACTAGCCGCTGGAGGCCGACTTCCCGGCGCTTGAAAGTGCCGACAAAAGCCCAGTGTGAACCAGACTTTAGGATGGTGCCCCCCCGGGTGCTCCCCCATTTTTACACCCCTTGTTTCGCCACTGCACTGTTGTTGGAGAATATCGCTGTCTAAATATTCCAACGTCTATACAATAACGTTGGTCTATCTGTTGGGGAAGATAAGATATGTTCATGAGAGAGAGATAACGTTGGTCTATAGCCTACTGTTGGGATTCTGAGAAGATGAAAAATAACATGTGTTCACGATAGAGAGAGAGAGATAACGTTACCCATGGTATAGCCTACTGTTGGGGAAGATGAAAATAACATGTGTTAACGATAGAAAGAGAGCTGCTTTGACCGGTAGATACACAGCTGGTTGTCTCTTCTTTAGGGCATATCACACCATGCTGTGTGTGTTGCTGCTGGTACTGACGGCAGCCGTGGGGGCCAACGCGGTGCGGTACACGGGCGCGGTGCTGGAATACGAGCCCTACAGTAGCTGGGAGGCGGGAGGGGCAGCTATCCTACGAGAGAATGCCCGCGTCTTCCTAGAGTACGCCCGTCTTGCCAGCCAACAAGTGAGTTATTTGTGGCTAAAACATGGCAGGAGTGGTTAACGCGCGCTCGTCTCTTGAAGGGGGTGTAAAAGTAAATACTTATACATAAATTGAACAGTAGACGCCAGACGGACTATCCCAAAGCTTATTTATACATAATGAATAAACATATAGGACTATTACCCTGTGGGACCAGACAAAGACTACTGTATACTGCACTTATACTACAATGCTATTCGCACTCTATCCGCGCCAACTAGGCCATGGATGACCATGAGGCCGATCGGCCTCCACTGGTCATGGAGTGTAAAAAAGTGTTTCGAACATCACTCCCATTTACCTTCCTATGGTTTATCAGTATAAATGATATACTGTTATCTTCGTAAATGTTTGTTCTATAACATTATCAATAAAAAACAATAAAACACACTAAAGAATGCCATTATGAGAAAGTGAAGAAATATGCATTCACTTAAAGTCTTCGCCATTTAATTTTTTGCCAGAAAACTTTTACGTGAAACATATCATTAGAAGCAGTTTTCATTAGCTTTCCATTGATATATTTCGTGTTCTGATAAATGAATTAGTACCATGCATAAATTAGCGTTAACTAAAACAATAACATCAATCGGATCGGCAAGTAAAAAAGTGTTCCATGAATACAGTAGACTATGGTTTATCAGTATAAATGACATACTGTTATCTTCGTAAATGTTTGCTCTATAATAGTATCAAATAAAAAGCTGTAAAATACACTAAAGAAATGCCATTATGAGACTCTGAAGAAATATGCATGAACTTAAACTCTTCGTCATTTAATATTTTACATGAAACATATCAATAGGAGCGGAATTGTATTAGCTTTCTATTGATATATTTCGTTTTCTAATAAATGAATTAGCAGCATGCATAAATTAGCGTTAACTAAATAAATAACAATCTAATAAATCTAAATAAATCAAATGGGTAATTTTCCCGATTGATGATTTTATTTATCTAGTAACGATAATTTATGCATGGTGCTAATTCATTTATCAGAAAACGAAATATATCAATGGAAAGCGAATAAAACTCCGCTTATATTGATATGTTTCATGTAAAAAGTTTTCTCGTAAAATATTAAATAGCGAAGACTAAGTGAATATTAAGTTCATGCATATTTCTTCACTCTCTCATAATGACATTTCTTCAGTATATATTTTACTGTTTTTTATTTGATAATATTATAGAACAAACATTTACGAAGATAACAGTATATCATTTATACTGATAGATCATAGGAAGGGGAGATGGGAGTGATGTTCGAAAATGTCAGGAATCGCGGCATTGGCCTCCACTGGAAATAGCCCACACTGAGTAGCAAGTCCAGTATACAGTAGTCTCTGGACTAGCACCACAGGACGAATCTTATTGGGGATAAATAAACTATCAAACGTCATTCAACGTTTTTTTTCTTTTCACGAAGGGGGATGTAAATTTGCAATAAGCGACGAGCATGAGTAAGACTATATCTAAATATCCACAATAGGAGATTCATGTTTTTATGATTCACTTTGTTATATGACAGCTTAGAACCAAAGGAGTCCTTATATTAGATAGATAATGAAGGAATGGCTGTATCAAGGTATATAGCTATTTGTGGTGGTTAACTAGATGTACTTCCTAAAGGGCGCTGACATCTTGGTGTATCCCGAGTACGGCCTCACAAGCACCAATATTGAGGGTGGGGACGTGCTTTCCCTTGCCCAGGTGGTGCCTCCTCCCGCAGACATAGTGGTGCCCTGTGACGCGAATCATACCGACCAACAACATACCCAGGTACATTTGGCCAAGCTGTAGTGGTCTGTGGTAGTATTTTGTAGTGCTATGACATACCTAAAACTTCTGCTGGCATCATCATATACAAGTTAAGCATGCGTGATTTGTTAATTTGTGCCGTTCCTTCAATACTATCGTCTTTTCCCCTACCGTGAAAAAATATTTTGTTTCCTGTGCTCACGCGAACATGGTAAGTAATAATCTACTGAGTTAGAGCCTGGACTTCATTGAAAGATACTGTTGGATCTTATTGATTCTCGTGGGGAAAATATCATTTATACGAGGGAAGTAGTTGAAATCAAAGTAGCAATACCGACGTGCTGTACGACGCAGTGTCACAGAATGTCACGGTGATGCAGGTGTTGCGTGAGCTGAGCTGTGGCGCGGCCGCATTGGGGCTTTACTTGGTGGTGAACCTTGTTGAGTTGGCCCACTGTGATCCTGGCCAGCCGCTAGATTGTCCTGGAAAGGGCTATCATCTGTACAACACCCAGGTGGTTCTGGACCGCTGTGGGGCCGTGGTGGCGAGGTGAGGAGTCAGGCCTTCGTGTGTAGCCTATACTGGAATGTCTCAGAATTTGTTTTTAAAGATAGATTGCCATTGCTCTCTAATGCCCTTAATCACTAATACTCTCTTAAATTTGTACTGAATTGCTTGATTATCTCATGAAAAGTGAATGATTTCTTAATTAAGATCCAGTTCATTCCTCTGGGTCACCAGTTTATGTGTGAACGGTGGCTGTATTAGGAGGCTTAGGAGTCGTGTTATAAAGCGGTTCTTGCAGGTACCGGAAAAAAAACACTTGTTCTTGGAGCCGGAGTTTACCTCAGGCGCAGAGGATGATTCCACTGCCGTCTTCACTACTGACTTTGGCGTCACCTTCTCGCTGCAGGTTTGTGCAATTGCATGACTGACAGTTTGGCTTGGTTGTGTAATAAGCTGATCCTAACTTTTTTGTGGCAGGTCTTTTTCTAACATTCGTCCTGGTTTGCCTGTCATGAAGATTAATAATGTTACCGAGAATGGTGAGTCTATGGGTGACCTGAGACATGGATTGTGTGGAGAATCAGTGTAAGGGATGAAGCTATCACTCGCCGCATGTTAAGTTGGCGAAAATTGGGCCCCCTCACTCCCCCCTTCCGAACGCACGAGATTGGCTGAGGTGTTGGGTGTACACTGTATAGGGCTTTAGGAAGGAACTTGGATTAATTAAGGCATTCTACCCAACACCTCAGCCAATCCCGTGCGTTCGGAAGGGGGGAGTGAAGGGGCCCCATTTCCGCCAACTTAACGTGCGGTGAGTATAGTGGATGCTTGTTGGCAGATCTGCTTCGATATCATGTACGAGTCTCCGGGCGTGGCCAATGTGAGGAGCGGGGTGCGTGATGTGGCCATGACACCGCCTGGATAGACAAAACTGCCTTTCCTCACAGGTTCGTGAAGCAACCCTGTCGTCTGTTTTCCTTTTACTTATTTTCATTTTTCCTTTTCTTTTAACTTATTCCTAGTACTTCTTTCCCCCCCGAACTGTCTATCCCCCTCTAATGTTAAAGGGTCGTGACGCTACTCCTTGAGAATTTTAAATATTTTGTACGCCATATAATGAGTTATTCATTATTTGTTCGTGCGTGTGTGTTTTGTAGCTCCTCAGATATCCGGGCTGGAGCGCTGGTCCTTGGAGTGAATCTTCTGGTCGCCAACTACCACAATGCAACTGCTGGGATGTTAGGATCCGGCCTCTTCCCAGGTGTTCTTGGACGGAAATCTTCCCACACTTACGGGCCATCACGGAGGCACCACCCTTCTTGTAGCATCTCTGTACACTGTCACGTCAACCAACCTTCTTATAACGGTGACCAAGCCCCAAAAAAGGGGTCTCTCTGTGAGTCAAGAACACCTGGAGGGAGCAAGACAGGACCTAAACCAGAGGACATGGCGTACATTCACGAGGATTTGTCCCGATATAGTCACCTAGTGCTGGGAGAAGGTGGATAATGACACCCTGTGACGGCCTCGCTCTGCCACAACGACAGCCTGTGTTGCAGAGTTACCTACACCACGCGTAGCAACACCTCGATGTCTGGCCGCTACATGCTGCTGGCGTATAGTGGCCTTGTAGAAAAAGGAGGCGGCGTTTACTCCATGTACACGCAGGTGTGGTTCTGTAGTTTTCTGTCTAAGTGATGACGTCAATTCTTGTGCACACGTTGAGGGTAAAAATCTGCCGCTGGTCTTAGTTTTGTGCCTCAGGAAGTCAGTGGGGTGTTTAAGGCGCCATTAGTCTTCCCTTCTCTGTTACGTCGGGACCTGAGTCTGGCCAATGAACACTGGTGGAGCTATGAGAGCATTCCCCTGAGCGGCGGCAAACACGAGGCTTGCATTCATGTTACGAGTGACCTTGGTCCCCTCCTGTCCGTCACCTTAATGGGTCGATGGTATCAGCGCGACAACATGCAGAATGCAGCCACTGAGACTACAATGACCTCATGACACTGATAGGACGGTGGCTTGTCTGATGCAATAAACCTTACTGAAAAGTACTGGTATGCCTTATAGTCCGGCAGCCACCAGGCTCAACCTTGTTTTTAGGGTCTTAAGGTTTTTTCAGTGGATTTTGTTTGCCCATATATCCAGTTTGAAAAATATCTTGGTTGGCTCGCTGTCAACCTTGGGCAATTTGAGATAATTAGCATAAAACAAAATGGCCGCCAAGGAAATATCAAAATACATAATATACCATAATTCCCTTACAAATTGACATAACCGGTCAACCAATACATGGATTCCAGGGTTATTTTGACCCAGAAAATTCATTTCTGGTATTTTTCATATCCAAAATGACCACCATTTTCAAAATTGCTGCCTTTTTTTTTGTGTGTGAATTTTTATACTTCTACTAGTATATAAGAATATTACTTGTTCAACATGAAACGTAATAAAGATTGACAGTTTTTTTAGTCAGATCGTTTTGAGTCCTCAATTTCTGATGGCATAAATGCATAATTCTTGAGGTAATTAGTAATCATCCTCATCATCCTCATCAACTGTTGTTCGTGTTGATCATTGCAACATTCAATGGAGGATTGACAAGCACAAACATTGTGCAGGGTAGCCTCGACTTGTTACATGCGCATCTTGAGGACTTACATGGCTGTTTACTTGAACATGTGCATCTTATCAACTTTAGTATATGATTCGGTGCTAGTGAACATTGGTAGGACTGTTATAGGCAGCAGTGACTTTGTTCTGTTTTCTTTGATCCATCCATTAACTTGTGGGTTCCAAATCTGGGGATCTAGTTGCAGGGCATTCTTCCATATGCATGTTTGCAGTGAGCCCGCTTGACATTCTCAATGAAGGCCTCTGTAGCAGGTGGAAGAGAACATAACTTGGGAGTAACCGTTGTTCCCGACTTCCCCGTTCTTGAAGTCCACACACTTACTCTGGCTCAGACATAGTAGTCGCCCCTATTTAGAGTAATTTGCTATGTTGTGTCAAACAAATTGCAACAGTTTGTTTTATTTTAATTATTGTTTTTAAGTAGTTATTGATGACATACCCAAAAATGGGACACAGGTTTCAACCCAGAAGTTACCGAATTTGCATAATTTCAAATGGCCGCCATTTATATATATATATATATATATATATATATTATATATATATTATATAATATATATATATATATATATATATAAAATATGGCCCATTATCTTTAAAACTACTCATTTTTAGCACAATAAGTCATTACACTTGAATAGAAACCTGATCCAGTGAATCTAAAAAACATATTTAAAACTCACATGACCCCTCTAAACATGTAGGTCAAAGGGGTAATTTTGTACAAAATAGGTCAAATGGCCGTTTTTAACGGAAATGTATTTATGATTATTTCTGATTATGCACAGATAACATCCGAGATGGAGAAGTTAAGCACATAAAAGCATGTACAAACAAAACTGAGTACAAGTAACCTGCAACGAGATATGACTGACACATCAATCATCCTTGAGTACCTGGAAAGCCAAGATCCATTCGACAAGTATGATTACTAGTATGACATATAAACAGGATGCCTCAACTGTTTCTAACGTCCACATGGCTGAAGATTTAGGAAGGTCCATTATTTCCAAGATGGAAGGAGAACATGTTACAAAACATGTCTTCAGGAAAACAAACCAAGTGAAGTAAGGGGTGTGAAGGTGATTACAGATGGAGAGGAACTAGTGTCGACCCCCAGCTTCTATTCCAACGACTTTTAATAATTCCCAACAACAGCGATGTTGACCTAAAGGAAGTGTTTATATATGAGCTCTGTGTATCCACCATCACTCTTCACAAAACAGGGCTGCTTAACTCTGCTTCAAAACGAAAACTTGCTGAGGCTTTTTCCAAACTATGTAAGGATACCCCAGAGTTCCCAGTTCCTGAAGCAGAATGCAATGTGTTGGACGGGGGTTCCCTTCTGCAGCGTTTGCCATGGACACAGGGTCAAACATGCAGACAAAAAATCACCGCTTACATACGAAATGGTAAAGAAGTACATCTATCCAATCGTTGTATTTCGATGGATATCTACAAGATAAAATCAAAACCGTAGCACACCAAAGGCGTGGGACAATTTTCTGGAAAGGTCAAGGCAGCCATCGATTTGCCACTTAAGATGGAAAAGAAAACGTTCCTGCAAAACAAAGGAAACAAGCAGGCATTCACAAATATGTTATCAGATGAGATACGTAAAGAGGATATAGATACCATCCATGCTGAAGACGATGCAGATCTACTGATTGTTCAGACAGCAGGGCATATGGCTGAGTAAACGACATTTGTAATTGGAGGATACAGACATCCTTTTGCTAATGTGCCACCCCCATAAACTTGGTACCAATTGTTCATGAAGTCAGAGAAGAGTGCATAAAAGTCCCATTGTGGAATATCCAGGCGACATGTGAAACTTTGGGAAGCCGATTATGCACAACCTACCATTTCTACATGCAGTATGCGGATGCGATACCACGTCAGGACTCCATGGGATCGGCAAAGGTTGCGTGCTAGGCATTAAAAAATCTAATGAGCTAATGCAGATAGGTGAATCTTTCATGTCGAGGTCAGCTAGCCACGATGAAAATAGAGATGCTGGGGCTAAAGCATTGGTATGTTTGTATGGTGGACGAGATACAAGTTTGAATATCTTAAGGAGGAAGCTGTTTGGTGACAAAGTTGTCAAGAGCTTCAAGAGTGTCGACATCAAGAAACTTCCACCAACAGCTGATGCAGCCAAATATCATTTTTATAGAGTGTATTTACAGACTCAAATATGGATAGGGAACGTGGTACTGAAGCCGGAAGATTGGGGATGGAATAGTCAACACGAGAATTTGTTGCCTGCAAAAATGGACAGCAGACCAGCTCCTGATGCCCTCTTGAGGATCGTACGTTGCAAATGCATGGAGTACTGTGACACACTGATATGTTCATGCAAGAAAAACGGGATGTACTGCACCGAATTCTGCGGAAATTGCCAAGACGGACTATGCACAAACATAGAGTTAGATGAATTTGACTACTAATTCACAGTATGTATCTAAAAGAAGAACACAAATAATGAACACCTTAATATGGCATATATAAAAGTTTACATAATTGTTCTTTAATTTTCTTGTGATCGAATGTTGTAAGTCTTTACATAGGGCCTACACTTTTATGGGTAACTTCGGACAGGGTACAATGTCTATATAACAATTAATATTGTTAAAAAATAATATAATTAGCTATGTCTTAATTCACTTTTTTTGTAAAGAAAAGGTCATTTGACCTATTTTTTTATTCTTGACCTTTGACCTACATGTTTTAGACGGGTCATTTGAGTTTGAAAAAATGTTTATAGTTTCACTGGTTCATGTTACTATTCAAGTGTAATGCACTTATGTGCTAAAACTGAGTTTTTTTAGAGATAATGGGCCTTATAAAATAAATGGCGGCCATTTTGAAAATATGCAAATTAGGTAACTTCTGGGTTGAAACCTGCGTCCCATTTTGGATGTGTCATAAAGAACAACTCAAAAAACAATAAACAACAATAAACAAACTGTTGCAATTTGTTTGACTCAAAAGTGAAATGTGGTATACTAGAAAATTTGGGCTTTGATTGTCCATAACAGGAAGCTATGAATTTTGTTGCCTGTTCCAACACCTCAGGCCAGTTAGCCTCAGCATTACCCCTCATATCCAGATCCGACCTTTTTTCAGTTACTTTCAACATGTTTCCTTTTCCTATACCAAAACATGCTGCCACTGTATCACATCCGTAAGAGCATGACCTGCCAATATTGCTGGAATTATGTTCTGATGTTTCTTTACAGTGGCCTGGATATCAACAACAGTTCTCTCTTTTACAGGTGATTCCATAACATTGGTGTGTGTATGCCTTGTTCCAGGTAATGATAAAGAGTACCAATCTAACACTTAGAACATTGGTCTCTGTTAAAGGCCGAGGGTTTATCCTTTTACCACCTTTAACAGTATGCACTTTCATGTATGGGATACAACTAGGTTCACACAGTTTATGTACTACTCCTAGCCGATCGTTCATCCAGTGTCATTTAGTCCCGTGCGATCTGTACACCATCCGAATGAATTAAGCCCCTTCATTCTTGGCTCGGCTCTCCCGCGTTGGCAACACCCTGTCTATTCAGGTACGGTTATCTAACTTAAATGGGGCAAATTAGATACATTTGGGACACTAAGTTACATCTTAGCTGACACTGAACCCCATGCTGGGTTTCACAGCAGTGAAGTCACCAGTGTGCCCTGGTAGTGCAAGGACATTCACTCCCTTATGATAAAAAATAAACAGAGAAATAAAAGGCCACACAACAATGGATGTGAGGATTACGAGGAAACAAACACGTGAGGATCAATCACCTATACATATCTGATGTGAATATAGCATGTTCAGGCATCCCTAGTTTTCAACAGTTTCTATCAAAAACTATACACACTGCACCTTCAGATAATTTCATGAGTAAATGTACAAAATAGTAAAACCTACTAGTAAATTAACAAAGTGTACGAATCATACATACGTCAAAATTACGATTTGTACACTTCAATTTCTTATTTGTTGGGCAGCCATTTTGAAAACGGTGGCCATTTGAATTTGAAAATACCAGAAATAGATTTTCTGTATCAAAATACCCTGGAATTCATGTATTGGTTGACCCTCTGTGTGAATTTTCAAGGGATGTATGGTATTTTATGTATTTTGATATCATTTTGGTGGCCATTTTGTTTTATGCTAATTATCTCAAATTGCCCAAGGCTGACAGCGAGCCAACATATTTTTCAAACCGGATATGTTGGCAAACAAAATCCACTGAAAAAAAAACTTAAGGCGGGGTCACATACACGTTTTTGCGTCCGTGTCTACGTGGGCGTGGCGATAAGCGGGGCGTAGTTGGATGAACATTGGGCTTACCCAGCCAAATTTTAAAATTNGGGGGAAAAGGGGGGGTTTTTTGTGGGTCTTAAAATTTGGTCGGGGGGGAAAACCCAAAAAGCCTTTGGGCGGGGGTTTTTTTGGTTTGAAAACCGGGGGGCCAAAACCCCCAAACCTACTTTTAAAAAGCCGGGGGCTGAAAAACCCGGTCAAAAGGCAGCGCGCGTGGTGCCAACGGTAGGAAGATGGTCCCGTGTCTTTTAAAACCTGGACTTTACAAAGGGCATTCGACAAAGTACCACCCCCGGCGACTTTTAAAAAGGTTAAGGCTCAGGGGAATAGATGGGAAGGTGCGTCGTTGGATCAGAGTTTTGCTAAGTGATACCCCAAAAAAGGGGTTTAAAAATTAAGGGTTTTAAAAATCTGAATGGGGACAGGGGGACAAGTGGAGTTCCAACGGGTTTTCTTTTTTTTGGGCCATTATTTTTTTTATTACATCAACGACGGGGAAATAGTGGGATTAGCATTTGATATAAACCCCGTTGCTGATGATACTAAGGTACAAAAAACCCCTTCTTTTTCCCCGGGACTAATAGGGGGGAGCACTGGTGGGGAAAACCGAAAAGGCCCGGGGAAAACGAAAAAAGTCCGAGGTCATTCCCCCCCCCCCGGGAAATTTTTATCCAATCTATTATTACTGTCCGGAAACCGCCAATATAAACTCCCCCGCCACGGCCTTTTAAAATCACTTTGTTTTTGTTTGTAGGGCTGCGAGGACCCCTTTGGGGGAACACTTTGACCCCGGATGATGTCAATTAGTCGGGGCAGCTACCAGGTCAACTTTTTTTTTAGGGTTTTAAGTTTTTTTCAGTAGATTTTTTGCCCAATACCCAGTTGAAAAAAATCTAGGTTGGCTCGCTGAACCCTTTGAGAAATTTCAGAAAATTTAAAGCATAAAAAAAAAATGGTCCCCAAAAAGGAAATATCAAAATCCCTAAATACCTAATTTCCCCTTTTAAAAATTGAAAAAAACTGCGTAAACCCAATAAAAGGTTTCCGGGGTTTTATTTTGACCCAGAAAATTCTTTTTTGGTTTTAATACCCAAAAATTTGACCATCATTTTAAAAATGGCTGCCTTTTTTTAATTTTTTAATTTTTTTTTTTTTTTTTTTTTTTTTTTTTTTTTTTACTTATACTGGGTTATAAAGAATATTATTTTGTTCAACTAAAAGTAATAAAAAAATTGACAGTTTTTTTAGTCAGACGTTTTGAGTCCCCCCAATTTTTTTGTGGCAAAAATGCATAATTTGAGGTAATTAGTAATCACCCTCACAACTGCTTTTGTTTTTGATCTTTGGCAAAAATTCAATGGAGGATTAAAAAAGCACAAAACATTTGCGGGTAGCCTCGACTTTTTACAGGGAAAATTTGGGGAAATTTAAATGGTTTTTTACTTGAACATGTGAATTTATCAATTTTAGTATATGATCGGTGCTAGCTGAACTTTGGTAGGGACTTTTGTAGGTACCCGGATTTTGTTCTGCTTTTTTTTGTTTAAATTCAAACTTGGGGGTTTCCCAAAAATCTGGGGGTTTATTTGCGGGGGCATTTTTTCCGTATGCATGTTT
This sequence comes from Chionoecetes opilio, assembly GCA_016584305.1. Taxonomy (NCBI): domain Eukaryota; kingdom Metazoa; phylum Arthropoda; class Malacostraca; order Decapoda; family Majidae; genus Chionoecetes; species Chionoecetes opilio. The sequence goes on along the minus strand of JACEEZ010005550.1, from coordinate 7,185 downwards.
GCAGATGAGCCCGTTTGGGCCTTTCCCAAAAATAAAGGGCCCTTTGGGAGATGGTGAAGAAAACATAATTTGGGGAGTAACTGTTGTTTCCGATTTCCCCCGTTCTTGAAGTCCCACACTTACTTGGCCCCCGGGACATGGGAATTTGGTTTTTGATTGTCCAAAACAGGAAGCTATAAAATTTTTTTTTCCCTTTTCCAAAACCCCTCAGCCATTTGGGCCTCGGGGCTTTACCTATCAAAATCCAGTTTCAGCCCTTTTTTCGGGTACTTTCAAATTTTTCCCTTTTTTCCTATCCCAAAACATGCTCCCAAATGTATCAACCCAAAGTAAGATATTGCTGGAATAATTTTGATTTTTTCTTTACAGGGCCTGGTATCAACAACATTTCTCTCTTTTACAGGGGATTTAAAAACCCTTTGGGGTTTTTGTATACCTTGTTTTTAGGAAATTTTGGAAAAAAGAAGAAGTGCATAAACATCTGTATCATTTTGAAAGAACAGTGACGGGTTTTGTGTGAGTACGGGCAACTGCTAAGCCTGCTGCGCAATGATTTATCAGTTCTTCAGGGAGGGGTTTCCCAATGCCCGCCTTTCTAAAATTTGGTACCCGCAACTTATTTTAACAGGTTTTTTTGTCCTGCCCGGGTTTCAAAAGGGTTTGGCTTTGTTGTATTTCTGAAGGGAAATCTGTGTTCAGATAAATGAAATCAGAAGGGTTGTCGCAAAAAATTTTTGATAAATTGTTTTCTTGTTTTCTTTTCTTTTGAAAGGGGCAAGCTTCTGGGGAAGGAGAGGCGCTGTAAACTTAACTTAAATAAGCGGCAGCCTTCTTTCCCCTTTTACGGCCCTTTTTTAAAAACATTTTTACTGAAATCCTCAATTTTGTAAAAGATCAAAAAAAACATCTCAGTTTCAGCCCTGTTCATGGGGATTTGAATTTTTCTACAAAAATTTCAACCCCCACAGGCTTTTTAATTTGGGACTTGATGTGGCCAATGAAGAATCCACAGGACCAAACCCAATCAAAGCCAAAGTTTGACCCCTGTCTGTTTGATACATCTACCCTTTGTCGGGTTTTTCAAGACAGCCCTTTGATTTAGAGACTGTTTTTCCCCTGATTCAGTAAAGGGAGCGGGGGGGAATGGTGAGAGTTCATAGACATAACCTTTTTAAAAATCTTACTCGGGAAAATACTTGTGTCCTTTCACCGGGTTTTTAAAATCTTTTTTGTATAAATAAACCTTATTTTCCCCCTTTGTTTGATTACTTTTTGTGACATCATAGTTTTCAATTTGTTTTTCTTAATTGTATCATAGAAGCCATCAGGAATTTCTTTAAAACTCTTTTCATTTTTTGGGTTTCCCAATATCTAGTACTTTATCAGCTTTTACGGGAGGGTGGGGAATTGTCCAGAAAACCACTTTGAAACTTTCCCCTTCGGGGTGGGGGCGGGGGGCAAAAAGGGGGATACTCATATCAAGTTTCTTCGAAGCCCTATTCTGCGGGGTTTATCTGCACCCAATTCTAGTTTTTGGGTCTTTTTTGTGGGTTGTCTTTGAGTCTGAAAAACCTGTCGGGAATTCCTCATGCGGGAAAACATCCTGTACTATCTGGCCCCCAAAAATCCCGACAAAGGCCCCCAGATTTTGTGTTCCAGGTTTTTGGGATCCCTATTATGCCAGTCTTCCCATGGCCATATGCAAAAAATTTGCCTCGGGAAAACTATCACTCCGATTCCTTTCCCAACAGTCCCATTTGTGTCTCCCACAGGGGAATCCTTTTAGGAAGGGTTTTTCCAAAGACTTTTGTTGGGGGCCCCCCCACCCTTTTCGCAGATAATAGGGGCCCATATCGAGCTTTAATTCACTTTCCCAAAAGCATAGAAGTAGGGCATCATGGTGAATTGCTTGTAGGTGAAGGGCCCAATCACCCTCTTTTTCACCCATAAATAGAGATCAGATCATACGGTTTTTATAAAAGGGCACACCCACACCCTTTTGTAGTGCGATTTTTAATTGCCAACCCTTGAAATTTCAGTCTTGGACGTCATGGCTCTGTATGGACTTTTGCCATTTAAATATCTCTTAGAAAACTCTTTTGTTAGAATTATCTAGCCCCACATTCTTTGGGGGGGGGGGGAACATTTCTTACCAGAAAGCATTTTAGCTACACCCCCAAAAAACAGACTAAAGAATAGTTTTAAATCCAGACTTGGGCCACAAGTTCCGACTCACCTAAAAAAAAACTCACAGTAGAGATTAACCTAATTGGGTATCAAATCGGAAACATTTTTGGGAAGCCCACTAAAATTTAAACCACAACCCTGTACAGCTGTTGGTCTGCAGAAAACGGGGGTAAAAGGTTTGGGCCCAGTTCTCGGGTTTAAATTTTCATGGTTTTCTTCTGGAAAGTCTTTGAAAAGTGTTTGGGTCTGGGGGGGCATATCAATTAATGGAAAGATACACCGCTTAGTCTTTGGTGGAGGGGACTGCCCTTGCCCACGAAAAAAGGGGTATTGTAACCATTGAACCGGGGAAAATTTATCAAATTTTTATTTTATCTGCAAGGAAAGCAAAATCGGTCTCTTTGGGGCTTTTTGCTGTTAAAACCCACTTTATGTGTTTAAGATCTTAGAGAAGGTATTTCTTTTTCACAAATTCAGCGGGCTTTTTGGGTTTTCTTAGGACCATTAATGAAAATTTTCAATTTCATAATTATTTCTGTGGCATCTCTCCCTTTTTTAGGCTTTGTATACTCTCTTTTGGGTTGCTGTGCATTAACAAAATCAGATTGAGTCATGAGGACAGCCAAAGAAGGGGTTTGAAAATTTTCCATTTGAGAGAAAATTGCATCCAAAAAGTCTGCTACAATTTGTACAAGAAAACTTCGGGCCCCCAAATTTCTGTTAAATTTTGGGATTTTTGCCGCCCCCTAAAGTGCAGACCCTTTTTTAAAACCCAGCAACTCGTCATAGGTACTGGTTTCTTTCCAAAATCCCTTCATTTTCTTGGAAAACCCTTTTAAAACTCGTAGAAATACAGCCCGGCTAATCTGCAATGGGGTTGGGTGTTTTATACTGAGTGTAATGTTTTCTATCAAAAAAAGAGGTAAGCTGTTAATAATTTAGGGCAAACGAGCAAGGGGATCCGGAAAGGGGCCCGCTTTCATTTTTCGGGGGAATTTCATGATTCATCTTGGTATTTTAGCTATTTTTATCAAATGTAAATTTCATTTACTTTTTTAATATCTTTTTTAACCCTTTTGAATTTCAATACCAGTGTATCATCTTTGCAAAGGGGGAAAGTGCGTAGAACATTGCTGCCTTACTCTGAAAAAGGGTAATATTGAGGCCCTTCCCCCGGGGGGGGAAAAGAAAACAAGGTCCTTTCCAAAGTACGCAGATAGGGTTTTGCTATTTGGTGTCACGGGATAGAGCCTTGCCTTTAATTTTTTTATGACAAAAATTTAAAAAGATAAAATTTTAAAATATGTTTACATGTCTTCCTTTTAAAATACTAAAACAACCTGCAAAACCTTTTTTCCAAACCCGGCTTTTCTGCCTGTGCTTCCTTTTCCCCCAGCAGAGGTTTTTACTTGGGGCCCTAAAGTTGGACGACATGAAAAAATGGTAGCGGCAAACCCGCTGAGTGCAAATCACTGATAGCTCCACTTTACCCTAAACCGAAAAATTGTGTGCCCAAATAAACATTTGGTTTATCCCCATTTTGCAAGGGGTTTTTGGGCTTAAGGGGCATTTTCTTTTTGGCCCGTTAACTTTTCTGCAGAGATTTGCTGGTTTTTCCCTCTTGATGGATGTTTTGGGGGCCCTTTTTTAATTTGGGAATTTCTTCAAAAAAATATACCCGTCTCAAAGAAATTTAACTTTAGTTGTTCAGAAAAGGGCTTTCTCGTTTTCTAAAGGGGCAGCATCTGCTTCTTTTCATCTTCCTTTTGGCCCCTTTTAAAGGGGCCCCTTTTAAAAAACTTTTGGGTGAAAAGTATTTTTTCACAAAATGAGCTAGGGACCCTTTAAAATCAGGGCCCTTGTCATTATTTATATTGGGAACTGCAGTTTTTGATGGTTTCACTTTGTTATTTTTTTGCATCTTATGATATTTTTCCATCCTCTTTGTTTTGATTTATCAAGGAAATTCTTTTTTCTTCAAAACTGTGCATTTTAAAATTCCCAAGGGAAAAAAGCCTTCTTCCCCATATGGGTTTGCTTTTAATACATGTACACTTCAAATTTTAAAAATTTTAAACGTGCAAAAAACTTTTCCTAGTACCCAAACTAAACCCCTTAAGGAAAATTGGTCCCTGTTAAAGGCGAGGGTTTTCCTTTTTCCACCCAAAAAGTAGCACTTTCATGTAGGGAACAAATTTGGGTTTACACAGTTTTTGTACTACTTTAAACCCGAGTTCATCCCGTTTCCATTTAAGGCCCGTGCGATCTGTAAAAAATCCGAATGAAATTTAAACCCCCTTTAAATTTTTGGTCGGGGTCTTTCCCCCGTTGGCACCCCTTGTCTATTAGGTCGGTTATCTAACTTTAAAGGGGCAAAATTTGATAACATTTGGGGGGACACTAAGTTACAAACTTAGCGAATGAAACCCCCGCTGGGTTCCCCAAAAAAATGAAACACCGGTGCCCTGGGAGTGAAAGGGCATTCCCCTCCCTTTTGATAAACAATAAACAGAAAATAAAATGCCCCACAACAAATGGATGTGAGGATTTCGGGGGGAAACAAAAAACGTTTAGGATCAATCAAATTTTACATATCTGAAGTGAATATTTGCAAAGTTCAGGCATCCCTAGTTTTTTAAACAGTTTTTAAACAAAAACTATACACACGCACCTTTAGATAATTTCATGGTAAAAGTAAAAATAGTAAAAAAATATAAATTAAAAAAAGTGTTTTTAATCAACATACGTCAAAAAATTTCGATTTGGTACACTTTTAATTTTAATTTTTTGGGGAGCCCCCTTTTTAAAAACGGTGGCCATTTTGAATTTGAAAAAACCAGAAAAAATTTTTTTGGACAAAAAAACCCCGGAATTTTATGTATTGGTTGACCCCCTGTGTGAAATTTTTTTTGGGATTTTATTGGGATTTTATGTATTTTTATATAATTTTGGCGGGGCCCTTTTTTTTTATGTAAAATTTTCTCAAATTGCCAAGGCGACAGCCCAAACCAACATTATATTTTTTTAAAAGGATATGTTTGGGAAAAAAATCCACTGAAAAAAAAAATTAAGACCCCCAAAAAAATGTTATAAGGAAAAAAGTACTTTTGGCGCCCGGACTAATGGTATCCCCGGGGACGGTAGTTGAAACCCGGCTTCTCAGGGGAAAGGGAAAAAGGGAGGGGATGACAGGTGTTGCCGGGAGGGGTGGATGCCAGCCGCCGCCAGCAGGGTGGGCAGGTCACAGGTGGCGACTTTCAGGGTGAGGAGTTGAGAGCGTAGCACTACACGGTGGGAGTGGAAGCGCAGACACTGCAGCAGAAAGTGTTCAATAGTCAGAAAGACATTCTGCACCAGGGGCAGTGGGGTCAGGGGACTGACGGAGGCGGTGCAGGTGAACCGTGTGCCGTGTGCCAAATGTAAACAATACGACCGCTGAGCATGCTGCCACCTGGCGGGAGCCAGCCGCCGCTAGTAGGGTGGGCAGGTCAAAGGTGGCGACGTTCAGGTTGAGGAGTTGAGAGCGTAGCACTACATGGTGGGAGTGGAAGCGCGGACACTGCATCAGAAAGTGTTCAATAGTCTCAGAGACGTTCCTGCACCAGGGCAGTGGGGGTCAGGGAACTGACAGAGGCGGTGCAGGTGAACCGTGTGTCGTGTGCCTAAATGTAAACACTACGACCGCTGAGCAAGCTGCCACCTGGCGGGAGGCCAGCTGCCGCCAGCAGGGTGGGCAGGTCAAAGGTGGCGACGTTCAGGGTGAGGAGTTGAGAGCGTAGCACTACATGGTGGGAGTGGAAGCGCGGACACTGCAGCAGAAAGTGTTCAATAGTCTCAGAGATGTTCCTGCACCAGGGCAGTGGGGGTCAGGGGACTGACGGAGGCGATGCAGGTGAACCGTGAGTGTCTTGTGCCCAAATGTAAACAATACGAACGCTGAGCATGCTGCCACCTGGCGGGAGGCGCGGACACTGACCAGGGGTGACAGGAGATGCTCGGGCCGCCTGACAACTTTGTCGATTTACGGACTGGACCAGGCATTTGTCCGGGACTCTGACATATCCCCAGACCTCGGATTTTGTCCGGTAAATCTGATATTCGGGAAATGGAGGTCCGGGAAAACGAGGGTTGTGTGTAGGTAGGATTATTGGATCACAGTCTGATGTAAACATATTGCTGGGAGACTTAGATAAACTTAATGAGTGGGTAGTCAGATGGCAGATATAATTTAATATTGATAAGTGCAGCGTTATAAATGTTGGTAGAAAAAACACTATTAATAGATACACCATACGCAATGTATCGCTGAAAAGATCAGAAGGTGAAAAAGATCTTGGAGTAAGGGTGAGCCCAGACCTCCGACCTAGGAAACAATGTATTGAGGCTAGAAATAAGAGCTAATAGAGTGTTAGGATTCATTACCAGAAGTGTTAAAAGTAGAAGTGCGGAAGTTATTCTAAAGCTTTATCTGGCTCTAGTCAGACCTCACCTAGACTATGCAGTTCAGTTTTAGTCTCCATATTACAGGATGGATATAGCCTTGTTAGAATCAGTGCAGAGAAGGATGACCAAAATTATTCAAGGGATGCGTAACTTTAGTTATGAGAAGAGATTGGAGCTATTAAAGTTACACTCACTCGAGAGACGCAGAGTAAGGGGCGATCTGATAGAAGTTTTTAAGTGGATAAAGGGATTTAATAAAGAGAGGTAGGAAAAGTTCTTACGGCTTTTAACCAGGGTAGAACAAGAAAGTAACGGATTCAAGCTGGAAAAGCGTAGATTTAAAAAGAAATAGGGAAAAACTGGTTCACAAATAGGGTGGTGAATGACTGGAATGGACTCAGTAGACAGGTAGTTAGTGCGGAGTCATTAGGGAGCTTTAAAGAGGGGCTGGATAGGTATGGATGGGACGAAAGGTGGATGTAGGTAGTGTTAGGTAACAGAACTACCAAGGGTAGGCCTCACGGCCTCTTGAGCTTCCTTATTTTTTTATTTTGT
>JACEEZ010005549.1:15000-44364 GCA_016584305.1 Chionoecetes opilio | reverse complement strand
AATTTGCCTGAATGTATCAGTACGAGCTGCGGAAAATGGGGGGAAGCAATGTTTCCATAATATCTCACGAACGTATTAGCTATAAGAAAACGTTACGGAGTGCAAAAATCCAGATTTCAACAGGCTTCCCTGTGGTATAAGCAGATTTGAATTCCATTGATAATTGATCGAAAGAAGTTTGTTTTTAAGGCATATTACCCGAGAAAAAAATCCAGAAATCAAGGGAAAATTGCATACATGCGTAAAACTCTTGCGAATAAGAAATGTACATTTTTCAAAGTCGAATACGATTCCTGCAGACACGCTCTCCATCAAGACATAACATATGTTAGACGGATAAAAGATAGATGTATGGTGCATCAAAAAGCTGCTGGTCATTGAACGGCACAAGGAGGCGCTAAATATATAAACTGTTATATCTAAATATCTGTATTAGCAAAAAAGAAACGGATAGATGTTTAGGGTAGATCTCGTTGAGCTTAACAAAAAGTATTCATGCCATTTTTGGTCTAGGTCAATAGTTTCATGGTAAAAAATTGGGTAACGCAATGGGGAGTTTTCAAAGCTAAGCCGCCAGATGTCCCTCGCGCATCTCACATGCTCAGCACTTTCAGGCTGAATGATCTATCATTTACCGTAAATTCCCTGTACTTCTTTGGGACATATCAGAATTACCCTTCAATACAACAACTGAAACAGTTCTTAATAAAAAAGTAGTTTATCATTTTATTTGTCTGCACTTGGTGAAAATATTGGCAAAACAATTGAATATTGAAAACTCAATCTTTAAAAATCGTCTTTTTCATAAAAAAACGCAAGTTCAAGCAGAATGAGGCTTCAGGAAATATCTACTTGTATGTAAGCATTCACTGAGTACCTGTTTTGGGTGTGTCTGTCTGTCTTGCGACGAACATTTAACCAAAACAGAGTGTGGCGTTCAGCATCTCCACAGAAACATCCCGCCGGCAGGATCTGTTATCATCCCTTTCCTGTAGACACCACATGGGTAGGAACTCAGCACAGCGCCCCCCCCTCCTTACCTCACAGCTCAAATCTCTGATACTCCTAACTCCTCAATACCAGAAACTGTCATCCTAACTATTATCACCCGCTTATCTCATCACACTCTCTATCCTCTACTGGAATATTCGTGGCATCCGCTCCCACATACCGTTTCCCCCCATAAAGGAGACTTTCGTCTTTCGAGACGGAAATAGTAAACAAACGCTCTCAACTGTCTTCCATCCCGGACTGTTCGTTGAGGTGCCAAGCACTTAAATTACTTCCTTGGTTAAATGTTCGTCGCAAGAGAGACATATACACCCAAAACAGGTACTCAGTGAATGCTTACATACAAGTAGATATTTCCTGAAGCCTCATTCTGCTTGAACTTGTGTTTTTTTATGAAAAGACGATTTTTAAAGATTGAGTTTTTTAAATATTCAATTTTTTTGCCAATATTTTCACCAAGTGCAGACAAATAAAATGATAAACTACATTTTTTTTAAGAACTGTTTCAGTTGTTGTATTGAAGGGTAATTCTGATGTCCCAAAGAATACAAGAATTACAAAATATAGATCATTCACCCTAAAAGGGGCGGGATGTGAAGCCTGAGAGACAGGTTGAGCTTGGCTTTTTAGAAACTCCCCAAAAAGGGTATGTTTGACTTTTTTTAAGCTGCCCAATTTGGTCGAGTTTATTGTCCTAAAACCCTAAAAGACTCAATACCAATTGTGCATTTTCCCGAATCAATCGAATCATGGGCTGAAAAAAGTGCTATTTTATATCTCCATGCTTTTTTTCCCCTTTCCCGGAGTTTCTTTTACAATTTTTAGTGATTCTTGTAGTGCTCTTAAATCACAAATGTAATTTTATCTCCCCTCCGCTGGTAAATGCCACCCGGAATGGTTTTATCTGCTCAAAACGAGGCCGGACGGTCAGTTTTTTTGGGTCCCGGGCACATGTAGGTTTGCCGTAATAAGGAACCTGATCCCTTGGCAAAAGCTCAGCTAAAGCCGCTTATCACTTTTTTCCCAGTGCCGGCTAGGGCCTGCGCGGGGGGGCAATCCAAGATCAGTTCACAACATTGGCAGAACGTTGGATTACTATGGGAAAAATAAACTGCGCGCCATCCGCCAAAGTATCGAGGACTGGGCTACTGGGGTCTCTCCCGGGTGGGGACTGCCTTGGGCACATGCGTTTTGGTCCACATATTACTCATGGGTTCCTCGGGGAGGGGGGCCCCCCTCCTTACGTGAGTTTGTTTGGTCCCTTAACTGTGGGGGCACTTGCTGGTCGAGTGTCCCAGTCAGGGGGCCCTACGGTGCATTTTTGTCCCGGGTCGGGGGCGGACGGTGCTTACCGTCTCTCCCGGCAGGGGGAGAGGGGGTGTTTCTCTCCGGGAATAAGTCCTACTTTTTATTGAAAAGGCTGGCCTTCTCAAAAATTAGATTTTTTTAAAATTTTAATTTCTTATTTTTTTGTAATGTATCTTGCTTTTATGTATTTCTTTTTTTTAAATTTATTTTAATTTATTTTAATTTTAGTTTTTTATTTTTACTTTTCATGTTCTTATGTAAGCAGGCGTCAAAAAACCCGCATTGCGGCGCCTTAAAACTTAATAAATCAACATAGAAAACTTTAAAAACAGAAAAGATATGGGTTCAAAAACCAAAACAACTTTCGGGGGTCCCATGTTCCCCAAAAAATAAACGAAAGGGCAATGCACCTATTTTTTCGTCTCTGACATTGTAAAGAAAGTCCTTATAGACTCGTCACATTCCGGTTCTGTCTATTCTTTGGACATGAGAGGGGTTGCATGTTTACTGTTCTGGCAAAATGCAAAAATTGTCCAGCCCCAGGGTGTGTTTTCACTGAGCCGTAATTCAAGGTTTTGAAAAAAACAACCTCAAAAAAAAAAAAAATTATCCAACCGCCCACATAATAGTTAAATTCTTTAAAAATCTCGACTATTATCTTATGTGTTTCTTACAATAACTTATCTATTTATTAATTTAACCTTTAAAACCTATTTGTTGTAGATCCAGCATCATAATCAATCCTGTACTGAGTGGATAAAGCTTGACTCACAAAAACGCGTCACAGTAAAATACACGAAAAAATGAAAACAAAGGTCATCACGTCCAGAAAAATCTTTTAGAGGGCCTAGACAAAGTGAAATTACAGCATCAAATTATAAATTTGCCTACAATAACACATGATTACGAAAGATGATATTCAACATCAAACACTTTATTTGGGGAAAAAAACAAGTCTTTAAAAAATGTCTCACGAACGTAAATTTCGTGTAAACGAAAAAAAACGAAACGTAAAAGGGGGTCGCCATATGTATCGAGCGACCCACTTTTTTCTACATGTACCCTTATCTTAGACTGTCTCGTATTCTCTTCTTGCCCATATATAAGGGAAATCATTACTGCTATTCTTTGCGTGGGACATTTTGGGGGTAAAAAACACGGGTGTGTCTTGTGCAAATTTACCCCAATTGCTGTTTTAAAGTTTTCCCCGGTGAAGGATGACGGTTTAGTTCAGGTAAAAAGGCCGATTCTTGAAAAATATTGCTCGGACTTCTCAGGGGTGTTCAGACATTTCGTGCCCCCCTGTACGTCGTTCCCGCGTGTTTTATTGCCACCCACCAAGCCTACAAATTTTGAAGTGATAATTGATGTACCCATATTGCCTACATTATTTTTTCCTCAGGGAAAAAAAAAGTTTTTATAGGAAAACTTAACACCAAAGTGATGGAAAAACCCCAGCAATTTGGGGGAAAAGTACCCGAGCCTTTACCGCCCTTTTACTATTTTTTTTTTTTCCAGACCCTTTACAGATCCGTCAATACCTCTAAAAAAATAAATTATAAAGTGGGGAGAAAAATGCCCCTTCCCCCCTACCCTAACAAACTTGGGAACTGGCGGAATGCGGAGTTTTTTGGGTGGGGGGGACGAAAAATTGACACTCGTGACGATGCCCCTCTGATGCTCCCCCTCTTTCTTTTTTGTCCCTCAGACTTGGGTTTGCCTGCTATTATGAAATACAAAAGAAGACAATTCATCTTGCCACAAGTGGGCACTCAATGCCAAATTTTCTGAACACTACATACAGAGGTCCCTTCACTACCCCATTTCACCCCTATATGGGCCAAGTTCATCCAAAAAATTTTTAGCGGCCCCATACTAGCAGGAAGGGTTTGGGGGTACTAAATTCTTTCCCCCAGATGGTAGAAAAGTATCCCCACCGCAATAAAAAACAAAAAACCCTTATCTATGGAATACACGCCAGTGACGGCGATGCCTTTTTTGACGGGCTTTTTTGGCCCTTTCGTCTAACCAAAATCTATATTCTAAAGCTCCGCACACTAGCGGGGATGCCCGTCCCGGCAAAAACCCGCGGGGACACCGAAAATGTTGTCCACACAGCGACCCGCCCGGCCCCCGTCAAGGCGAGCAGCTGGGGACCAGCAGTGTACACAAAAATGCAACAAGAAGGACCGTAAGAAGTAAAACTTGTCCATAAACATTTGTTATGTGCCTGAAAAAGAAAAGGACAAAATGGGAAAAAAAATGGTGGGAAAAAACGGCTAATAAAAAAAAACATTGGGAAGTCTGTTACAATTTTTTGAGAATTGCAAATGGAAATATGCTGACTTAAAAAACTATGTGGAATGGACCCAAGTACATTCTAAAAACTCCTTGCAAAGTACACCATATATAAAAAGCAGGATACCGAATGAGGGACGCAAAAACCTTCTGACTTCTCTTTTTTTTTTCCCTTCCGTCTGTGTTGGTGGGAGTGGTCTATTTTCTTTCTAATCTCACCACTTCACGGGCACACCACATCTTCTTTTCCCTTTTCGATACTCTGGAAAGCGCAGCTTTTTTGTCTGTCCTGTATATGTCCCTTTTTACTTTCCAAGGGACGAGTTTGCCGATAATTCAATTAGGTGAAAGGGTCGATATCTTGACCACTGATTCTTGCTGGGCGGAAGGTTTGACAGATGTTTTTGATGTAAAGTAGTGTAAATTCCCGACAACTGACAAAAAGGGTCCAAAGTCCATGTAGCCTCGTATTCTGGTAGCGACGCACTGCCGGTGTAGCGGCCGAGGTTTGGTTATCCAGAAGGTTGTGTTTTTGGATGCCATGTAGGGCGCCAGAGGTACGATGATTACTTGTTCATTTCATCCCGCCGCGGCGGAGAGGCAACCAGCTTGCTCCCGGCTCCTGCTCACCCCCGCCGACCCACGGCCCGAGATTTCCGTGGCGGATTAATTCGCCGTAGTACTCTGTTGGGATTTTTTTTTTTTAACCCACATATCTTCCATCTTTATACATTTTTTCTTCATCTTCACTGTCTTCTTAAGTATATCTTTTGTCTCGTAGTACACAGTATTTGAATATATATTAAAGCCACTCGATGAGAGAAGAAACGAATCTCTTGTAAATCAAGGAAGCGTCCTTTTGCTTGTTACGGTTGCATGTATACGGGCGTGGCGTTCTGTCAGGGGCCTTGCCTTGCGTCCATCCCTCTGTCCCGGGCAGCGCGGGTATCTCCAACATGTACGGCAGCATGTTGAATTTCTCCGTCCGGAGGCCGCCTGACACAACCCTCAGTCACGGGGAAGCGAGACAAGCTGAGGCAGCGGCCCTCTCTCATCTTGCCTTTTGTTTCTTCGTCAGGTGGCAGCCTGTCCCTCCACAATATCGGTTAATTGCATCTCACCTGTAGCGACATGATTGTTCTCCGTCAGGAAGCGCCTAGCTGCATTCCTCAGTCAATCGAGGCACTCGGCATACTCACCCAGGTAGCGACCTCATTTTGTTCTCATTGATTTCTACATTAGTTTATCAACTTCACTGTCTTTTTTACGTATATCTTTTTGCGTCTCGTTACACATAATGTGAATTGATATTAAGCGCAAACACTCGATGAGATACTTCATTACTGTCGAAATCCTATAGTTGTAATAAAGGTAGCGTAGCTTTTGCTGTTAACATTTGGCCTTCCTTGTCTACCTAGTACATGTAGCTATAGTAGCAGGGCATTACAGGTCTTCTGCTTTCCGTTTTGTTCCCTTTCTAAATAATTAAGTTTTAATTTTCAGTGATGTGCATTTGTTTATATATTTACTTCCCTCTTATCGAGGAAATCTTCGTATTGAAGTCGTCATCGTCATGCTTGGTATTTCATAGTAGCCTACTATATAGCCTAATAACCTATGAGCTTATCTAAATGGAAATTCATTCTCACACAAAATGCACCATGCATATATGGTGAGCAGCTAGTTGGTGGAAGTAAAAAAAAATCTGCTCTAGCTGACTCTTATACTTTAAATTTAGTCTAGACTACGTCGCCGTTCCTAATGCCCTATAGTGAAATGAAACCTGGAACTGTGGTACAGTAAGGTTTTATGCTTGAAATGTAAATTTACCATCCTAAGGAGGGCAGAAACTGCCGTCGATGCTAATTTGCATTTGTTGAGCAATTCGCATAATTGACCCTAATTAGCACATTCTTGATTATCTTCCTTATTAAGCTCCTATAGAATTCCTATGGGGTCTAGACCTAAGTTTTAAGTTCTCAATTATGAAAACTGCAAGATGCTTACTGTGTATTTTTTTATTTGTCCATAAATTGTTAATTAGCATATTTGATTAGGTATGTCACGAAATTACGAATATATTCCCTATTTGACATAGCATATGTTCTAAATCAAAGCAAAAAAATCTGTTTTGAATTTAATAGTTCTAAATCAATATATTTTGTTCTTTAAATCAACCATTAGTAACACTGTGCACAATGGAGTTTGTCGTGGAAATTGTCCTGACTTGAGGTCCAATAAATGAAAAATCGTCTGGTCCAACTACAAGTAGAGATGTCCCTTTTTGATCGTATGATGGTATCAGTGCAAATTGATCACTGAGAGGCCACAGAAGAACGTGGAAGGATCAATTGCATACCAGTTGACTTTGACCTCCACCTTTACCCTTGGACACGCAGCCATCATGACGAAACAAAGATAACAAGCCGGCAGCTCTCCCAACTACTGGTACTAAAACTATGGAGTTTACATAAAGTTGTGGTTTCCCATCCAAATTAAGACGTAACAAAAAAGAAAAAATACCAGGTTAGCAATAAAGATGGTGTCTAGTTGAAATATTTAACCTGGAGGAAAGGCACTGCCACCTTTGGAAAAGAACAATGGAGAGGAAAAACCTAACAACAGATATGTTCTACAGATAAATGGCTTGGAAGAAGTTGACAGAAATAACCTTCTAGTAAGAGAAGAAAAGTCGGGATATTTGAAGGGACACAAGGAAAGTGTGAGAAAAGAAACATGTACCGTAGATAACAGTATAGTTCCCGCTAGCCGCCAATATTAGAATTATAGCATCGCTAACTAATTTGTATGTGCCACTGAAAATAAGACACAGTAGTTTATATCATGACTGTATATCTACCCTGTTTCAGCGGTTTTAATGCTTTGTATCTGCATGTGAGTGATACGGTTTCAAATTTTGCAACTTTTTTTTTTTCGCGCGACGAGACGTCGGGAGGACACTCAGTAAATACTGAACCCCCCTAGATGGCGACCTTATTGTTGGTCGCTACGTCTGTTGATATTTTTGTAATTTGATCATTTAATCGCCATATCTCTTATTTGACACAGATGCAGACACACAATGACAGACTCTCCCGATAGCCCCCTTCTAACTTTCCTGAAATCATGGATGTAGAAATGTAAGTATTACCGCCACTACAAATATCACGTCTAGTGTGCAAGTGGCATAGTGGCATGTGGCAAAGTGTGCATCAATTTAAGGAAATAAATTGTCACTCATATACACCACGACCACGAGAATACAGCTCAGAGCCCTGTATGCTACAGAGGTATTATAGTTCACATGCACACAAGAGGTCCTTTACGATGGAAGATTAACTTTAATGCTAAAAAAGGAAAATGTGCCAGACATCGAGGTTATATGGCACTTTCGATGGAAGATTAATTTCGAGGTAGGAGAGGGTGTGAAAAAAGGGTACGTGCTGAGAGATATAAAAGATTATTTTTGTAGGAGTTTCTTAAATTAAACTGTTGGAAATTAGTTTCAGATTGTAGGAAAAGTCCATGCCCAGATGTCTGTTTTCCATTTGGATTTTGAAGGAATATGGGGGGTGGCAATTGTGGAAAACTAAAAACAGTCCTAACTTACATGCTTACTGACTGACGTAAGGCATAAGTAACCTGCTAGTTCAGAGAGTAAATTTCGTTCTCCCCATATTTAAAGGGAGAAATAAAGCCGACCCGTTTATTTATAGACCAGTTCCACCGCCGCCTCAGTCTGTAGAAAAAATTATGCTAGAAGCTAAGGGACGGTGGATTGGATCCCTGAAAAAAAAAAATGACGTGAATTACAGGCCATGCCTACAGCAAATCCTATGCATGCGCGCCCTCCAAGAATATTGTTTACCTTTCAGCCACCCGAACTGTCATGTCCTCCCACTCATCAGCACCTACCACAGGATCTAACTCCATCAGTCTTCCCCCCTCCTCCTGTCTCTCATCTTACTTCATTCTTCATATCTTGACATCTCTCTCGTGAGAGCTCTGCCTCATGCATCAATACCATCTAACAAGAGATTCGTCCTCTCATCGAGTTGCTTATATATATTCAGTAATGATTACATTAATCAACTCAACATATCACTCTCCTATGCGTCATTTTCTTCTGAATTTTTTTTTATAGGCGCTTAATAAGGAAGATAATACGATATGCTAGTTTATTAGGGTCAATTATGCAAAATTTTTTTGCTCACAAATGCAAATTACGCATCCGCAGTTTTCTGCACCTTAGGATGTGTACATTACATTCAAGCATAAAACCTTACTGTACTCAACAGTTTCCAGGTGTCACTATAGGGCATATAGAACGGGCTACCGTAGTCTAGACCTAAATTTACAGTGACAAGAGTCAAGCTAGAGCAAATTTTTTTACTTCCACCAACTAAGCTGCTCCCATATAGCATGGTGCATTTTTTGTGTGAGAATGCATTTCCCCTTACAATAGATAAGCTCAAGTTCATTAATAGGCTAAATAGTAGGCTACTATGAACTACCATCTATACCGATAACGACTTCATACAAAGATTTCTCAGATAGAGGAGCAAATATTATAAACAATGCAATCATCTGAAAATTAGAAAACTTCTTCAGTAAAGGGGAAAACACCGAAGCCAGAACCTGTCATTCCCTGCACCTATACTACATGTACTAGTAGTAGACAAGGAAGGCAAATTTTAAACAGCAAACGCGTACGCTACCTTTATTTACAACTATATGATTCGTACAGTAATTGTATCTCATCGAGTGCGCTGATATTAATTCCATTACTGTGTACGAGACCGCCAAAGATTATACGTAAAAAGACAGTGAAGGTGAGAAATAATGTATAATAACACTGGGGAACAAAGTTTTGTTGAGTTAGGGTCTGACACTTGTTATTAAGTAATTTTTGGGTGATGACTCCAAAACTGATCTCAGTTTTTCTTTCATCACGTCAAGTTTTTTGAACTGTAGGATTTTCGTTTTCATAAAAATATGAAAAATACTGACATACCAGTAACAGTGCTTGTTTTTTATAAAAAGTTGCAATGGGTTAACATACAAAGAAAATTAAAGAAATAGGCCTTAATAGAAATGGTTATTTAACATATCATTTTTTAAGAAGGATAAGGCTATAATTGTGTGCAGGTTAAGGTAAAATTTACGTTTTGTAGCTTTGTATGGAGTGTTTTCAACTTGAGGACTATCGCGTTTGATGCTCCAACAATCGTCCCCATACATATTCACATCCCATCTACCCTGGTAACGTTCTTTCCATAACCTTCAAATGCTTGGTGAAATCGTTCACCTGCTCGTCCGCTAGCAGCACCAAGATTTTTCCGGAAAGTGGCAAGATGGGCTATGCAAAAAAAGTCTTTAGATACTCCATGGTGCAACCAAGCGCTTTTGGTAAGCTCGCCAATAGTTTTCTGACTAATTTCTGTTAATTACTTGCACGTGTATTTTCCAAGAAAGTTCTTGACCGACGTCTTTGAATGATAGTCAAGCATTCGTTTCAAGGTCTGACTGTACCGTTGAAATGTTCATCTTGATGAGCTTTCGAATTTGTGGCCCACAAACACACAACACACCGGCCCTTGATTTTTTTCAATTGACAGTCAGGAAATGCCAAGATGATGTACTTCAGACAGTCGCCATCAGTTGACAATGCTTTACAAATTGTTTCATGGGAGACCTAGTTTTATGTGCAATAGGTTGGGAATATTATTTCTTCCTGTCAACAATTGGCTCATGTACTGTTAGGAATCTCCAGGTTTAAGATCAGATCTCGGAGGGCCAATTCGTTGAACCCAATGCTTCTCTCGAGCTCCTGCTATCCCCAATACAGAGAAAGCAGGGGATACTTTTGTATCCACGTTTGTTTGACCAAGAAGGAAGGACACCATTTTTCAGGTCAACACAGATATCCAATGTGTTGTTGTCATATTTGGCAATACTCAATACTCTCTTTACATCTCCATATTCTCACGAAGACAGACCGATGCCCAATAGGGGACTTGCGCAAACCAATTGCCAAACAAAAAAGTTTTTACTACCGCTCACCAGTGGAATTTGCTTATCTGGAGATAAGCTGTGGAGAAAAACTTGCGTGCTAGAAAAAAAACTGACTACAGATTTGGGTCAGCATGCCATTTTAGTCTAACGATAAGCTCAAGAATCTACTCAACTATTTTTTTTTCTCAAATTGTTCCCCAGTGTAATGAGAACAAATGAGGTCGCTACATGGTGTAGATATTCCGGCTGCCTCTTGACTGAGGAATGGCAGCTAGGCTGCTTCCTGACGGAGAACAATCATGTCGCTACATGGTGAGATGGCATTACACAACCGATATTGTGGAGGGACAGGCCTGCCCCTGACAGAACAACAGGCAGTTTGAGGAGAGGCCGCTGCCTCAGCTTGGTCTCGCTTCCCTTGTGATTGAGTAGCAAGCAAAGCTACGCTTCCTTGATTTAAAGAAGATTCGTCTCTCACATCGAGTGTGCTTATATATATCACATTACTGGGTAATAAGAACGCAAAGATATACTTAAGAAAGACAGTGAAGATGAGAAAAAATTATAAATGATGAGATGAGTGGGAAATCCACCCAGAGTATCCTACGGTCGAATTAATCCGCCACGGAATCTCCGGCCGTGGGTCGGCTGGGGTGAGGCATGAGCGGGAGCAAGCTGTTGCCTCTCCGGCGGCGGATGGAAAGAAAAGTAATCATCGTACCTCTGGGGCCTACATGGCATCCGAAAACACAACCTTCTGGATAACCAAACCTCCCAGAACGTACAACCCCCACCCATTACTGCTTGGTATTCTATGAAATATCCTTTTTTATATCTGAATGTAGACATACAATCGCATTTTAATGGTACTTCATATGAGTAAAGAAATGAAAATAAAGCAACTTCTGTCCATCTCATCTACCTCTGTCAGCGGGGGGGGGCCAGACGTGCACTCGGCACTGGCAGATCATGGCGGAGTTTGGTTTTTGGCACTGCTACTCAACGAGATTTTGCGAAGGAAACTCGTATCGTGATCGCCTTATTGACCCTATTGGCGACTGTGCGATCAAGAGCCTGCGTAGGGTCTGGCCTAACGTAAGCTCTGCGGAAAAGCTTTGAGATCTTTCCTTCGTTTTAGCAAAGACATTCTACCACAAGATATCCCCCTCACTCGGGCTCCTCTAATGCAATTTCTATATCCGCTGACGGTGGCGCCGCGTGCGGCAGGTGGTTTGTACCATCTGCTGCCCATTCACATTGCTGCATATGACCTTCATATAGACTATGGTTTAATCAGTATATATATATCAATATATGTTGAGATATCTTTGTAAATGTGTGTTCTATTATAAATCAAATAAAAAACTGTAAAACCCACTGAAGGAAATGCGCATTACGAGACTCAGAAAAATATCATTAGCTTAATATTCACTTGACTCTTCGCCATTTAAACTTTGCGAGTCAACTTTTGACATGAAATATACGGATGAGCGTAATTTATTAGTTCATTTCCATTGATATATTTTCGTGTTCTGATAAATCAATTAGAACCATGCATAAATTAGCGTTAAAATGAATAAATCATCAATCGGGTAATTCCCCGCATAGAATATGATGTTATTTATTTAGTTAACGCTAATTGTATCATGTGCTAATTCATTTATCAGAAAATCGAAAATATGTCAATGGTAAGCTAATCATTGTGCTTCTAGGGTATATTTTCCCAAAAATGTTAAAAGTTGACTCTCAAAAGTTTTAAATGGCGAAGAGTTTTAAGTGATATTAAATTAAGTGCATGCATATTTCTAGATAGATAGTATCTCATCTAAAAACGAATTACTTTATAATTATAATGATACTTTATATTCTTAAGATTGCTACCTTTAACATATGATATATAACTATGGATACTTGTATCTTCTTCCAGGGACCAATGCCTACATCTATTGTTATTGTGTATTTCATAGGTTTCTGCATGATTAAGGATTGCCTTGGCCCGTCCTTTTTATGAAAAGAGCCCCCGACGTCTCATGTTCATGACAATACTGTGATGCAGATAGGTAATGCCCTAAAAGCTAACTGGCCACAGCACAATAATTTATTCTGTATCTTCCAGTGTGGGCGTTGGTTTTGGGATGGGAAGCATGGTATGATAAGGACGTGTCGCAAGCAGCCATGGGTTTTGTTAAGTCCCTAGTTTATGCTAGTCCCCCAGTATTCTTATGTAAACTTGAGAAAATTTTCATATAATTCCTTATTAGAGAATTCCAATTTCTTGGAGTAAGTCAAAAATTTTGTTGCAACGATTCAATATTGAAATAATATTTCTCAATCATATTTTTCAATATATATAATGAATTATTAATGGCAAAAGGGGGAATGTGCCAGACATATCAGGGTCAATATTAAATGAAAATTTCAAAGGACGTATGATGTATTTCACTGAAATACTTTATATATTTCATTGTTGTAGCCAAAGTTGTGACACACATTCAAGTTATTATAAAATTAATGAAACGTCTTTCTATACATCATTTATACTGTTTTCATTGTTTCCAGGTACATGACTGCACTGTTGAACGAGGACAGAATGGGGCACAGCTTTCCGTCAGGTACCCTGTTGAGGGGAATCATACTAACACCTACTGTGAGGCATACAATTTGTATTATCAAGGAAATTGGGGCTCAGCAAGTAAAAGCTTTACTCTTCATTGTGTAAAACCAAATACTACTGTATCAGTAGTCTTTGGTACAACATAATCACAATGAACTTATAGGTGGCTGCGTAGGAGGGCAGAGGAGAAGAAAAGGAAATGTAGTATTTTTTAGTGAATGTTTCTTTACATTGGTTACAGTGTTTCTGGTCTGAGCTTCGCCGCCCAGATTTTTCTACTTTCATTTTAGTTGTGGAAGGCAGGTAGCTACATTTATTTTTGTTGTGTCACCCAATTACAACTTTGCCGTGTGTTATTTTCATTTAGTATTTCTAGTTTTATTTTGTTTGTTTTTAGTGAGTTTACTTTGTAGTACAATTACTAGACTGTGAGCGTGTACGATCCATATTTGTTTTTCTTTTATCCATACTCTGCGTTTTATGGTCAAAATCAGTACATAGTTTTAATTAAATAAAGTGTTAACGTATTCTGTTCTAAGAGTTTTGATCTCTCTTTATTACTTTTGTGTTCAGTTTCTTTTATTTGTGTTTGTATATATGGCTTTAAAATAAATACGTAACTTTGATTTTTTCTGAAAATCGACTCCATCGAACTGGTTTGCAATATTTACTAAACTTTCATATCTTAAGGCGTTTTCTGCGGTGGATTTCGCTTGCAAGCGCAACACATTTGATTGCTCAAATTTCGCTTGCTGTTCAATCATCCAGGGAAGATGAGTTGCCTACCCGCAAGAATTTGTTGTTGTTGTTGTTGCGGCGCAGCGAAATGTTTGTTTGTGCACTATAAAATATATATGGGCACTATAAAAGTGACCGCTTGCAAATTGAATTTTTTCCGCTTGCAAGCAAAATCGCCCGCAGAAACGGAAGCCTTATGTCTTGACTGAAGGGGAGATCGTGAACACCTGTCATTATCAATTGTTTCAGGATCGACGGCCGGATTATCCTCCGTCACGTAACTAGAGGTTACTGAGTTCGTTTTGTTACGATACTCCACCGGCCACTTGTAACGAGCACTTCGACTCCTAAGCTCAGAGGGCGTCTGTTAGCCGATCCGCCAATGGTGGACATAATCGCCTTCGGTTGATTACCAGAGAATAGCAAATGGTTGAACCAATCAAAACAAGACGACGTACAAACACTACAGACGAAACAAGACACTAACACCACAAAATCAAGACAAAAGCAATAACAACCATTTTGGCCCAAGTATCCACTAACCCGTCAATAAGTTACTAACTGATAACATACACTATAATAATCAGTACCTAATACAAAAAAATTAACGAAAATCAACCACATCAACAAAACGGAGCTCCCGGTGTCGTGTGGGCAAGTGTCTGTTTTTTGTGAGGTGGAGTCTGTTTACTAACAAAGGCGAAAGCAACGGGTGTTAAGGGGAATGCTTACTAATATGACTGTCACAAAGGCATGTCCAGGCGTCCTAACCGACAACAGACCCGTCATTATTTATCATTAAAGGGGGAGGGGGGGGGGGCACGACGAGTGGAACACTCGCCGACGTCGCGAGAATGTCTTAACCGCCTGTATTACCCCACTCCTGCTCAGAGACATTTCGTACGAAATTGAATGCCTCATATCATATATGCCTCAAAACCATACTTATACTGTCGCCGATAGGAATTCTCGCCAGACGTCTGCGAGAATTTATCGGCGACAGTTCAGTATGGTTTTGAGGCATATATGATATGAGGCATTCATTTCGTAGCAGAAATGTCCTCTGAGCAGGAGATGGGGGTATATACAGGTTGGTTAAGAATTTTATGACAAATTGAATGCTTTATACATCCTTATATGCTAAAAACATACCTATAACTGTCGCCGATAGGAATTCTCTCGCAGACGGTCGGCGTTGTTCCACTTCGTGCCCCCCCCCCCCCCCTCACCCCTTTAATGATAAATAATCGGGTTTTTGTTTTGTTCGTAGGACGCCTGACAATGCCTTTGTTGATCAGGTCAATTTTATAAGTATTCCCCTCAACACCGGTTGCTTTGCCTTTGTATTAAACAACTCCACCTCCAACAGACACTTTGCTCCACGACACGGAGCGAACGACCCTCTCTTTAGCCTGTTGTATACCCGACTGACCAACTTCGCCGGCTGAAGCTCAGCTGGTTTCCCGCTCCTCGGCAATCTGCCAGACGCAACGGACGAAATAGCAACCCGCTCACTCAGCCTCAACTGTTACAATGCTTTATAGATAGTTTTCTTTATAATAGTTTTCTCTGTGAGAAAGGTAAGTTACCAAGGCAATGTGTAGCTCACCCAACCACATGTGTATCAAATATCACTTGTCATATCAATCAGTCCTTAAATCATTTGTGTACACTTTATCTAGACACGATTACACCAAACACAGATTTCACACACAGGTTTATTTCGGCTGGAATATAGGTACGGTCCCCATAAAACACGGGAATCTGGCGCGGATCTGACTGGATTCTGAGCAGTAAACACCGAATCGAGGGGGCGAATAGGGCCAAATGGGTTTTAATAGCATCTAAAAGAGATATATACATGATATTAGACGTCGTTGTTCTTTCTCTCTGTGGACACCATCTCTCCTCCTCTAAACCTCATCTTCGTTTCCTCACCGAACTCAGTTGTATGTGATCACTGACAGCAGACCTTTTTCTGTCTCCTCTTACTGTCTATATTCGCATTTTAAATCCAAAGCTGGCTGTTGCGTATATGTGCGCAATGACATCACTTGCTCCTCGTTGCCACTGCCTTGATCTTCCGAATTTTCTACCATCTGGTGGCTTCGCCTTCAATGTCACTATCTTTACTAATTTATCTGTGCTGTATATCTCTCACCTAACTCATCTGACTATGTAAATTCTTCGACTATTTAACATCAAAGTGGAGCACATCTCCATCTCATTTTCCTTTAGCTGAAATTTCCAATTCTTAGGGACTTCAATGTTCACCAACAGCATTTTGGCTCTCATCTTCTTTCCACTGATCATCCTGGTGAACAAGCCTACAACTTTTCTATCCTCCGAAGACTAGAGCAGCTGGTGCAGCACCTACCCGTATTCCTGACCGCCTTGGAGACAACGCCCACATTCTGATCTTTTCCTAACTACTAATTTTTTTCCTTTCTGCTTACTCTGTGAAACTATTATCTCCGTTGTGTTCCTCCGATCACAATTTCTTATTTATGTAACCTGTCCTATCGCTCGCGGGGCCGCCTCGGGACCCCGTAAGGGAGTGCTTCTGGCACTTCAACTAGCTAAGTGGGAAACCTGAGGCAAGTACTACTCTGATTTTCCATGGAATGATGACGCTTCCATGTCAGAGACCCATCTCTTGTGCAGAGCACATTACTGAGGTCATAGTCCCTCTGGCATGCTCAGCGTACATTCCACACACTTTCTCTATCTAAGACCGTCCCCCCCCCCCCCCCCCCCCCCAAACCTTGGTCTAACCTGCTTGTTGCTCATGCTGTCCGAGATAGAGAGGAGGCGGCTCACAAACGGTACCGTAGCATCCATCTCCTGATACTCATGCTCCTTAATATTTCCTGCCCGTAAATCATGCCAAAATCTTTATTCAACTTACCAAAAGTCTTTCATTCATAGAAAATGTCAATCTTTCTGATTCAAATTCCTCTCGTGACTTCTGGCATCTAGCTAATAACATCTCTAACATTTTTTCTTCTTCATCTTTCTCTCCCATCTTCATACCAGATGGCTCCACAGCTGTCTATCTACTTCTACAGCTCAACTCTTCGCCCAAACCGTTGCTAAAAATGCCACTCTGGTTGATGAAGGGCTTGTTCCTCCTTCTCCTCCACCCTCTGACTATATTTACTGTCATTAAGTCCTTCGAATGATGTTTTCTTTCCTTTCTGGCCTAGATCCTCGGAGGCTTACGTCCCCTGAAGGAGTCCCTCCTATTGGCTTTTTCTCAAAAAATGTTGCTTCATGTGCTTGCACCTTGCCTGTCACTTTTCCGTTCTTTGTCTATCTATTTCCAACCTTTTCCTTGTTGCTGGAAGTTTGCCTCACATCCAACCTGTTTCCTAAGAAGGGTGACCGTTCTAATCCTTCAAACTACCGTCCTATAGCTTTGACTTCCTGCCTTTCTAAAGTTTTTTGAATCTATACTTAATAGGAAGATTCTTAAGCATCTATCTGCTCACAATCTTCTCTCTGATCGCAGTACGGTTTCCGTAAAGGGCGATCTACTGGCGATCTTTTGCTTTCCTACTGAATCTTGGTCATCCTCCTTGGGGTTTCGGTGAACACTTTTGCTGTTGCCCTTGACATATCACAAAATCTTTTTTGATAGAGTCTGTCAACATATCTTTAATTTCCAAACTACCCTCATTCGGTTTCTATCCTTCTCTCCTGTACCTTCATCTTAAGTTCCTTTCAAACCGTCTTTATTGCAGCTACTGTAACGGACTTGTTCTTCTCCTAATCTTCATAGTGGTGTTTCCCCAGGTTCTGTCCCTATCCCCCCCCTCTCTTTCTATTATTCATTCTGATCTTCTAAGTCTAAACTCAAAGCCCTATCCACTCCTACGCTGATGATTCTACCCTGCATTTTTCAACGTCGTTTATTGAACGTCCACTCAACAGGAACTAAGTGATTCACGGAGAGATGCCACCGATCGCCTAACTTCTGATCTTTCTATAATTTCTGATTGGGGCAAGCAACCCTTTGTTTTGTTCAGTGCCTCAAAAACCCGATTCTTCACCTATCTACTCGACAAAACCTACCAGATAGCTATCCCCTCGTCTTCAATGACACTCAACTATCCCCTTCTTCTACAATGAACATTCTAGGACTATCCTTACTAAAATCTGAACTCGGAAAAATCTTCACATCTCATCTCTTGCTAAAACAGCTTCTAGGCAGTTAGGTGTCCTGCGTTCCTTTTTTTTTTCTCCCTCCCAATTGCTTGCTCTCTGGGCCTTATCCGCACAATGTATGGAGTATGTCTCACGATGTTTGTTGGGGGATCCACTCAACAGCTTCCTAAAACAGGGTTGAAGTCAAAAGCTTCTTTTCAAAAGAAGAGTAACAATACCCCTCCCGAACTAAAATAAAATTTTCTCCCTCTTTTTTATTTTATTCTCTACTGTCTTCTTCTATAGGGACTGGGCAACTAAGCGTGGTGTTACCCATTTTTGTCGCGGCCTTGGCCAGTTTTCCTTGTGATGTAAAAAAAAAAAAAAAAAAATCATTTTATCAATATCGATATTAATAGATAGCTTGTACACGGGCATTTTATATTGAACAGCGATCTCCAGATGCAACTCAGATTCAAACCGCAAATTTAGTTTTCTCAATTGTTCACAAACCATTCGACATGAGTCAGCACTACGCAGCTGTATTGAAGTTTTCCAGCCTGAGACTTGACACGAGAGAACGCATATTGTGTTGTTCTCTAAGATTGAAGCAGATCCTAATTTCCGCTGCCCACAATAATAGCCACTAAGAAAAGTTGGTCATTGCAATTCACATTATATATACAGAGCGTGGAGTAGAATTATTACAGTCCCTCTGATCTATATTGACCCTACAACTTGTAAAGTTTAATGTTTAAAGCAACAAAATGTCCTCACTGTATCACTCAAGGAAACCCCCTTTTGCGCAGTACCCTTGTACACAGTGGCAAACAAGAATGTCTTATCTGACTGTATAGAAATGGTAGCAGTTGTACTGCTGGGTGCAATAAGAAATGTGTACCTTTGTCACGTGCAACATCGTAGCTCTGGGAGGAGATTCATTGCAGTTCCACTGCCCAAAGTTGGTGCAGGTGACGGCGTGCGCTTTCTCTTTGAGATATGCTTGTGTCAAAGTAGTTTCCACATAATTTTTGCATTGTACATAAGGGTCATATATAGGAATCAATTATTTATATAGTATAGTTTAGCTATTAAAAGTTGAGACATGATTTTTATATCATGTCAGAAGTGTACGGAAATTAAATCATTCTTTGTGTTGTTTTTCATCGTAGTTCTTTTCATGTATAAAATAATTGTATATTATTCTATATAACGTGATCGATTAAATCTTATTAATGAACGCTTGTTTTCTAATTGCGGCTCTGCACCGACGTCAAGCTGTTCAAGTCAGTATCCCTGATGTTGAGGACATACAAATCAGCTCTTTCCAAAGATCATGCAGCCGATGCTCCCAGCACTGAAGACCGCGTGGCCAACGGGGGGGGGGGGGGCATATATTACGCATGCTTCACCCGGCCGTTGTCGGCGAATACTCTCCTCGCTCAGTGTCCTGGGTTGAGGCAATTGCATGTATCGGGCTGTCTCACAAAGTGGGTTTTGGTGATCAAACCTAAACACGTCCAGCTACGTCTTCTGACCTGTTGGAGAATGTTGAAAAAACCTCGTTACTATAATCAAGA
This sequence comes from Chionoecetes opilio, assembly GCA_016584305.1. NCBI lineage: Eukaryota > Metazoa > Arthropoda > Malacostraca > Decapoda > Majidae > Chionoecetes > Chionoecetes opilio. The sequence continues at coordinate 24,654 of JACEEZ010005549.1, read as the reverse complement.
CCATAACAGCAGTTTCATCGACTTATCAAGGACATCGCGTTATAACACCAACATTCACATAATCATTCAACTGACACGTTCTCTGTCAGTTACTCCGAATCTACACCCTGTTTCGTCGAGTGCTGTATTGAAATTGTCCACTATGCTCATACTTTCCCCCAATGCCTGTGACGGACTTCCGTAGCAAACCGTACTCCAGGAAGATCGTGGGCCGTGACGTGAAGGACACTGACATTCCTGTGGTCATTGTAATGTGGTCGCAGTTATCTGCTCCGGGATCCCTCCGTGACTTTCGACCCAATCACTTTGTGTCCATGTGCCTGAAAACATCCACTGTCCATTCGTTTGTGGATCTGGAGGACAGGCGGTTCGAGTGTTTGGCAGATTCCAACATCATCGAACAGACTGAAGTCATCGACATTAGCAGTGATGTCCCGGCTTCAAACGACAGCACCAGCGATGCACCAGGTTGGAACGGTATCACCTGCGATGCCCCGGCATTGAACGACATCAACAGCGATGCCCCGTCTTGTTCTGACGACGACGATTCATGCAACACGTCTACAGCCCCGATAGGTACTCCACTCCCAGGATGTAAATTCCTGTCGTCCAGTGCCTTAAAATGCTTAATGTCCCTCATTTGGCCATTTTATAGTTCCGATCCGGTGTTTACTGCTCCGATCCGGTCAGATCCGGTTTTTATGTAGCCATGTAGGTACAGCGGAGGAATGCTACGAGGAACAGAGAGAGGAGGAGTGGTGTTCCTCTCACTGTGGTGGTTGGTAGGTAACTGCCGAATCTGGTCTAGGAAGCCAGGGCGGGAACCCAGCAACGGAGGTGCGGTTGGAATTTGGGTCACGAGCGAGTCAGGTCCACGCCAGGTGTTGGCTTGATCTTTAAAGGTAATTAGCCAGGTGTACGACCCCCAACCTGGGGCCACCACAATGCCATCTTGAGACAGAGAAGAGTGTGATACTTCTTGAACGGAGAGAATGCAATCAATAAATGCATCGAGGAAGAGGAACCTACAGAGATCACCGAGCAACGGTCGTGATAAGACACAGCCTTCCCATACGACGGGAGCTCTTGTCGACAACTCAACTCTTGTACTATATTAAGAGAGAAAATGAATTGTACATACTGTTCAGTAACTTTGAGTACAGCCAGAGAGAGAAGCAAAATTCTCTAATTTATATTCTTTACAAATTTAGAGGAAAAGAAAACTACCTGTGGTTCATAAAACAAAATTGCTAAATCAGAAGAAATACACACTAATACAAAAAGATGTCAAGAAAAAACTCATGAAAAAGTCCATTACAGTTATGTTTCCGTGAAATGGTTCTCTTTCATTCACGTTATCATTCATTGCATCACGCTAATCGATCCCCACAAATTAAATCCCAAACCTTTGATAACGGTCTTCTTTCTACCTCCAGCAATACACAACACAAACACTTCCGCCTATAAGTAATACTCTTACTACTGCTACTACTCTCGTATTAATTTTATCCTCAGGTATTTTCCTACTGCCTCTAACAATTAAATATATACCCCAGGCAGGGAATGGGGCTTATTTTCACACGAATGGCTTTGACAACCTCTCTAATCCACTTGATTATGTAGGCGTGTAACATTGACCGGACTATGGGCTATATGCAAGAATGCTAGTCAAATCCCGGTAGGTGGAGATACAGTCTTCACAGCGTATTTCTTTCCCACCCCCGGGGGGGAAAATGACATCGTCGTTGAAAATTCAAGAATAATACCGACCGATGGATATTTATTTGCCAGTCCCGTCCCAACACAAGCGGTGGTTGCATAAGCAGGGTAACCAACACAAGCGAGTCAAGCGGCATCAGTATTTTTGACTGTTTTTACACACGCTATCTAATTCTTTTACTACTAGCCTAATTTATCATTTCTGCCATTAAAATAATAGCTTTGTTAGTGTTCGCCACTTATCTGAAGGCGTTGATGAAGAAAAAATGGCCTGAAGTGATGCTTGTGCGTACATTTGAACAGCCCGCCAGTCGCCATCACGAAAGCATATGGCGGACCCCTCCACCACCGCCGCTCTCCCTCGTCACCAACTTATCACAGCAATATGAGGCCTCCTCCACCTAATTTACCTTTAATTATGACACGTGTGCATTCAAGTGTATGAATGTCACTCTCGGTTATGTTTGAAAACTAGCCTGTAATGGTCTGGGAAGAAATAGGAATGGAATAAGGGCAGAGCGGTATGCAGGTGGGATGGTGCTTGGTGAACTCCGATCAGGTGGACTCAATCTCCACTCGTTGCGTTGTCCTCTGTTGATTCTTGTTTACCGCGCCGCGATGCACGGGTCGAGAAATGTCTTGCATATGGCCACATTACACTGGACAACACATGTTTGCTACTGGAGATGTGTAAAGCGATTTACTAATTTTGGGTACGCTGATTTCAAAATCATAACCGTTTTCTCCTGTGCACGCAAGATTTTGAGTTACAGAAATACGCCCATTGCCTAGGAAGTCAGGATTTCATGAATTTACAAAAATCCATTTATTCATTTTATTTCATCATGAATGCTTCAATTCCATATGTCTTTAACATGCCTATTTCGTAAGAGGTGGTAGCGGCAGACTGCACTCTGAATGGTCGCTGTCTGTAGCTAGATTTTGTATAGCGTATTGATTGCGGGGTGGATGTGGTTGGTTGCGCGTGGTCTAGTTTGTGGCCTTGTGAGCCGTTGGCGCGCGCAGAACAAAGTCACTGCGCTCTTTAAAACGCTTTTCCTTATAACACAAACTAGACCACGCGCTAACCAACCACATCCGCCGCAATCAATAACGCTATTACAAATCTAGCTACAGACAGCGACCTTTAGAGTGCAGTCTGCAGCTACCACCTCTTACGTAACTACGATATACGTACTTATATAACTACCTAATTTTGGTTTCTTTCTTTCCTTTCAGTTAAACATGAGGTATACGTTCCTGTACCAATCATACCAGACCAACTTCTGTTATGTCTGTTTCGGTATACCAAAAAAGATCAACAGCGAAGTGTATCTACGGCAGTGAAATGACGGCCGCCTACTTTCACTACTTCGGGTGTAGGTGGGGGAAACCCCCAAAAAAGGCACAAGAGCTGGGCACACACACATCTGCTGCACAAGCCTGCCACTCACCTTGACTCAGTGGTTTGGTGGGCAGCGCGCGAAGCATTCGCATTTGCGGTGCCCATGATATGGCGTGAGCCTCAGAATCATCATGATGTTGTTTTTCTGCTGCACAAGCATCGCCGGCTTCAACAGGAAGAATAAAGGCCAACATCAAGTACTCTGACTACGTCCTCTGCTCGTAAACCTGTGCCTCATTGAATGACGAAGAACCCCGTTTCCAATAACATGTCCCAGCCCCTGACAGAACATAACTGGTAGCAGTGGCGAAGAGGATGGTGATGAACTTTGAACCGACACTCAAGAACAAGAACCACAACCTTCTGAACCAGGGAGAGTTTTAAATGATCTTTGTAAGAGATCTCCGCTGTCAAAGGCGAAGGCAGAGCTGCTTGGATCAAGGCTTCCAGCAGTGGAATCTACTTGAACCTAACACCAGATATCCTTGTTCGAGCACGTCCAGCGACATGGCTCAGTTCTTTGAGATGGAAGACACGATGAAATTATTGCAGTGACATCATCGTCCTGTTGAAAGACTTTGGTGTGATCACGATCCTGCAGACTGGGCGCCTCTTCAATCGACTCGGGGAAGGAACATCTTGAAGCTTTTTGCTCCACCAATGGCCAACAAGAAACCACGTCCCACTGGCTCACGCGTTTCGGCATGAAAGAGACCTATGAGACTATGCGGCAGCTGCTTGATTCCATCAAGTACAAGGACTTCAAACTGGCACATCCTGCGGAGACTTGAAGTGGTGGCGCTGTTGTTAGGCTGCAGTCAGGCTACACGAAAATACATGTGCTTCCTTTTCTCTGGTATAAGCAGAGACGACAAGAATCACTGACGAAGAATGATTGGAAAGAGGGCGGACGGAGCATGTCCATGGTCGGATACAACGTGAAGCATGTCGCCCTTGTTCGACCCAGCAAGTTTTCCTTCGCACCACTCACATAAAGCCGGCTTGATGAAGAATTTTGTACGGGCAAAATGGACTGAATGGGCGTGTGTTTTTATACCTGAAGAGAAGTTTGCAAACCCCAACAACACTTGTCGGAAGGCTAAAATTAAAGGCTGTGTCGTTTGTTCGACCGGGGGGCACTCCGAGAGTAATGAAGACGAACTTTTCCTGACAACTCTAAACCCCAAAGAAGCTTGCAGCGTGGAGGAGCTTTCAAAGCTGTGCCGGAACAACTCCTTGGGGAACGGTCGCGCGGACACTTGAAGAAAATAGTGCAGCAGACTTCTGGAGTCCCTTCAGAAATTGGCTCCAGGATGTCCTTGAGATCATTTCCTACCCAGCACCTGAACTTCTTCCCTGACCAACTTTGGAGCTGGTCTCGGACGAGCACGGGCGAGCGATTTCACCAAGAGATTTCACTCATGGGTAACGTGTTAACCGAGGGCGCACAACCAGAACATGATGGGCGACTTCCTGCTGGTTCCTGCATCGTGTGGAAACTCACAGAGCAGCACAAACGCAAAGCCAAATGATAAAGCATTTTTAATTACATTCTAGTAGAGTTTTTTTTCTGTAAGTTCTATAATTTTGAAGCATTCAGATGAAAATAAATGAATAAAATGAATTTTTGTAAATTTCATTGAAAATCCTGACTTCTAGGCATGGAGTATTTCGTAACTCAAAATCCTGACGTGATACAGCAAACACGGTTTAGGATTTTTGAATCAGCGTACCAAATTAGTCCCTAAAATTCACTTTACACCTCTCCAGTAATAATTTTTTTTTGAATTTTGTTGTCCGTGTTATCCAGTTTATTCATGGTAAAACTTAACTTGCTAAGCTACGTGCTATATATTAGTAAGGGAGGCAGATGTATATGTCTCATAGATACGACACTAGTACTGACAACCTGCCGACGCAGGCAGCGGCGGCTACCCGCCGCCCTGACGATAGAAAGAGAGGAGCGATAGCCTTTGCCATGGAGTAAGGAGCTTTGGAACAGGGATTCCTGCCCATTTTTGTGATTTTTTATATAAGTGTAGATTACACATTTACTGACCTCCATGGCGTCCGCTCACAGAGGGCTTAAGTGAGGGATCGGGCGGAGGATTGTAAGAGTATCCTCACTTTATATTTCGTCAAGTGTATAATTTTAAAGAGTTGTTAATATTTAGGACTTCTCTTCCAGTAGAAGTAGTTATAGTAACACGGTTGAGGCGTTTAGAGGCTTAATTATACGAACTACCTCACCCTGGCGTTCCTCCTCTACATCTCACGCACCACAAATATTCCAACGAAACAGATTGATGAAACGTTGTTACGGACAGTGACTCATCCATCTACCCTTGAGGTGCGTCCTACCTATGTTGAGTTAGAATTACCTCGCGTAAGAAATCCAGGACAGGAGATGACTGATGGAGAAGACACTGACTGACAGATCAAATAATGAGCCCGAAAGGTGGTTTTTGGTTGTAAAGTCAACGCAGTTTTTGTTCGACATACCCGGTTAGGAAAGTCATCGAAGGAATCTTGCAACTAGATGTGATTCATGTCACCTATGATAACAACGTGCTCACATTGTGTTGTGCAACAGGTCCTCCAGGTGAGTGCCAGATCTCAATAGGCTCCCGTCCCCTGCCACTGTGGCGGGTAGCACACGACACACAGCGGATAGCGCCTGTGATGGTGAGTCCATATTTTGAAAACATCATCTCCAGATGTTTGGTAGAGTTACTTTCAAGCAGCTGGAAGCGACAGACTCTTGTGAAAGAGACAGTGAGACCACCAAAGGTCCCGCGTGTCCTGTCGCGTCGATGCCACTTTCTTATATCCATGTATCTGCCCAAAGTTGTCTGGAATCTGACTTGAGGAAGATCTCTACTGCCGCAACAATTCCCAGGTTGTGAGGGATCACGGAGTGTTTAATCAGGTCCCCGGATGTTGTTTGGAGACATCTGACTTTTGGCATATAATGATGGTGATTTGATCGCGGGACTTACTGGTGACCATAGTTTCCAGGCCGGTTGACTATGGGTCGGCGGCTGGTAAGTGTTTTGATTGGCAGGTCATGGAAGTGGGTATGGTTGTGGTGTCTGGGTCTGCTTTGCCCTGAATGCTGAAGCCCAGTTGCTGTGAAGGTATGGGGTGGACGCAGTGACAGGAGTAGGCAAAGCGGAGTGAGGAAGCGGCTGAGTGTCTGAACAAGAGGGGGCCGTTGTTCTGTGCCTGCTCGGTGTGAATTTTGTCAAAGAGCCTATCTTGTCTCTCCTGTGTGATGCGAGTATGACATCTTGAACAGAATTCCCTGTACTAGACATAGCTGCTGCACTTAATTTTCCTTAGGCATTGGTTTCCAAGTGCCCCCTTCTGCGCCTGCAGTGTTGGCAGAAAGGCTCTATTCTGTTACGGTATGTTGGGCGAGATGGGGCAACTTACCTTGAAGGATATTTTTGTATTTGGCCTCTATTTCGTTTGTTTTGTTTTGTTGCCCCGTGTTTCTAATGGAGTTCCTGGGTGCTGGCACAGCAGAGCCTGGACCACCCAGCACGCGGGATGGAGGCTGGGGGTGGAAGTAGCTTTGGGTTGGGGTAGTAGCCAGGATACTAGTAGCGCGACTAGTTTACTAGTATCTAGTATCTACTCGGTACTGATACTAGTAGTAATACTAGGGGGCTGGTAGAACTGGCAACATTCAGAGATAGTTAAAGGCGCACGGTTGTTTGCTCACAACATCCCTCTATTTCTACACCCCGGCTCGTGGGTATTCCCAGTACGAAAACATGCAGTGGCGGTACATGGTTGCTATCGGTCATCATAAAGCTGATTGGCTTGAGCGACTACAACGACGTCCAGCCTCGCCAGCCGAATCCAATTGTGTAAAAACAATACGTGCCAGCCACATCAGATTGTGTCTCAACGTGTCAGCACAATCACAGGCAGGTACCTCCGCGGCTCATTTTCAAGAATGGCGTTTGTATTTATTTTCTATTTCTAGGTTATTCCATCATTCTTTCATCCCCTGTGTCAGCTCCGTCGCTTCACACTTGTTTTCTACTTCCCATACACGCGGGGTAACACGCCGGTGGCTGTACTTCCTTGTATTCTAGCTATTAATTATTCATTCAGCTGTAATATCGGCGCTCTTCTTCTTCTCTTGTTATCTTTTTCGCTTGATAATCTATCTATTCGTAGCTCGTCTTCCTGCCAGTTGGAGGAAGGCACCACCCCGGGAGCGGGTCCACAAACCCCGCTAACACCCGGTACCCATCACGGCTGATGGACAAGGGCTTGGTTTTTATTAAGGAAAAGGGCGCCATTATACCTTCAGCTCCCTGAAACGCGAATCGTGCGCGTGGTGGTGTCTGGCATCGTTAGTCGCTAACCGCGCGGTGAGATGCCGCAGCTCACCACTCTTATCACCCCCCCCATCTCATCACACCAAAACATTATCACCACAAGCGGCTGGGTTTGTTATATGGGCCTAATTTCGTTTGTTATACGTGCCCCCTGTTCAGTTCTCTTGATTCAGAAAACATCATATATACTCAATTATGTATTTTATGTATATTGCGTCCTTCCACACCAACCTCCTAGGCTCGCCTTGTTTTTGACAGCTTAACGTCTTTAAGACTCATCAATCTCCACGCACGAAATACCAAACACTGATGGCAATCGCTAGTTTGTTTAGCATGGACGTTAGCGTCTCTGAAATGTGGCCCCTGGATGCCCAATGGCCGGGGTACTAGTACTCGTAACCCTAGCAGCCAAAGTAGGAGCAGTCCTGGTTGGCAGCAGACGTATAGGTAGTACCAAAGTTGAGGCGGCTGATTGGGGCCAGACGGAGATTTTGGTAGCTTTTAGTTGTTTGAGGCTTTGCCAGCATGTCACCAATTTTGCTGTTACGTTTTAGTTGCTACCTTTTCAATTCCACCTCCCGTCGATTCTGTGTATATAGAGGTGGTAGCACAACCGTACTTCGATTTCTTCTATGCTTGATCTTGTGGCACAGATGTTATCAATGAGTCTGACGTGTTAACAACAGCGTCCCTCTTCTCTGCCAGGTATGAGAGTTGGTCTCGATAAATTGATAATGTTTTTTCTTCCTCTCTCTCTCTCTCTCGTCTTTGTTGGTTATACCATCTTACATAATGTTTAGCCCACGCCGCCCTACTCCCTAAGGGGAAGGAAATGTGCGTGCCCGGGCTTCAACGGGGGGTGTTTGCTATAGCTCCTGTTTTAGCGGCACCCCCAACCCGCATGGTTCTATCCATCGGTCGCTGTAGTGGCATGACAAATAACCCTGGCCACCCCTACCTGTTCGGGAGCCAGGTTGGGCGTATCTCCAGTAATGAGGTAAGCGGCAGTGCCCCGCCGTGTCCGTCTGAAGATACTGGGACTTGGTTCCCCAGCCTAGCAAATAGCCCCGGCTTATGCCGGTGTGACCCTCCCTGTCCCCCCTAGAGTCCCCCTGGCTTTATACAGGTCCTCCAGGGGCATCCTTAAACGCCGCCACTATCATCCAACTCAATCATATGGCAATACGTCACCAGCTGCTGCGTAGGCTCCTTTGAAGAAATCGGGGATGTCCGAGGTTTCCTAGTTTCCTGCTGGGCAAGTCCCGTCCGCTCCTGGCCCTGAAGGGCACAGACGAGGAGCTACCAGGGCAGGTGTGAAACCCGGCCGTCGTGCCCGTAGAGATTTCCTTCTGCTCCACGGGGCAAGGCATGCAGTGCCGGGGGCGGCCTCGTCCTTTGTAAGATCACAGGGACAAGCTGAGTCACCCACACATCACAAGGGACACAGTTTTTATATTCTTGTTGTTCTGGGAAAGTCAAGTATCTCTCCTTCTCTCACTATCACAGTCCTCCGTAAAAGAGGTAACCGCGACACAGACAGACTGTGGCCACACCGGAGATTATATAGATCTGATCCTCTCTCCCCTGTCTTTCAGGAAGAGAACCCCCCCTGTGTGGGTGGGCACGGGCCAAAGGTCCCTATCAGTCTGACAGCTATTAAGTGAGGTGCAAGGTGACGGCGAGGAAGAGAGTGTAGAATCAGCGTTATTCCATCTTCTCCTCGCCCTTTCACTCTCCCTCACCCTCTATCACTCTCTCATCTCACCCTCTCTCACTCTCTCACCCTCTCACTCTCTCTCACCCCTCCCCTCGCGGACGTTCATCTGTCAGAATACCTAATCGTCAGCGACTTTGGCAGATGGCGGCTGCCCACACCCTTCGCGGGACTGATAAGGAAAAAGTTCATCAGCGGAAAACCATCGTCCGCTCTCGCCTCCACTAACTGCTATCATAGATTCTCTCTCCTTCCCTTATTTATTCTTCCTACTCCTAACTCTCCTTCGCTTTCCCTTTAGGGCCCTCACATTACCCCCTGTCCGACGAAGAAGACGGGGCCGTCCTCGGTCGTGCTTTGGGCCTTTTGCGTCAAGGCCTGCAATTAAAGCGAAGGGTCAGAAGAGTCTGAGGCGTGGAGACGTGCGTACGAGGCACCACTGGAAGGGCGTATGTGAAGAA
>JACEEZ010005549.1:0-10000 GCA_016584305.1 Chionoecetes opilio | reverse complement strand
AGAATCTTGTGCGTATGGAGGCGAGAGGCGAGGGGTTTTCGCTGTGAAATTTTTCCTTATCAGCCCCCAAGGGGGTGGGCACCGCCTCGCCAAAGTCCTGACGATTAGGTATCTGCATTTTGAACTCCCGGGGGGAGGGTGAGAGAGATGAGGGGGTGAGAGAGTGGAAGGGGGAGAGAGAGAGTGATAGGGGTGAGGGAGAGTGAAAGGGCGAGGAAGAAGGATGAATAACGTGATTCTACACTCTCTCCTCGCCGTCACCTTGCACCTCATTTCATAGCTGTCAGACTGATGGGACCTTTCCCCCGTGCCCCCACACAGGGGGGGGGTCTTTCCTGAGACGGGGGAGAGAGGATCAGATTCTATATACTCTCCGGGTGGCCCCCGTCTGTCGTGTCCGGTGACCTTTTTTAGAGACTTGTGTTTATGAAGAGAAGGAAAATCTTTGACTTTCCCAGAAAAAAGAATATAAACTGTGCCCCTTTGTGAGTGTGGGGATCAGCTTGCTCCTGGACTACAGGGGGGCCCGCACCCCCCCCTCCCTGCTTGCCCCGTGGAGAAAAAAGAAACTCTACGGGCCCGACGGGGGTTTTTTCACACTGCCCTGGTAGCTCCTGTCTGGGGCCCCTTTCAGGGCCCAGGAGCAGGACGGGACTTCCCCAGCGGGAATTAGGAACCCTGGGCACCCCCGATTACAAGGAGCCTACGCAGCACTGTGACGTTTCCCAAATTGATTGAGGCATGATGGGGCAGGCGTTTAAGGATCCCCCTGGAGGACCTGTAAAAAAGCCAGGGACTCTGGGGGGGACGGGGGGGGGTCACCCCGGCATAGCCGGGGCTATTCTAGCCGGGGGGAACCAACCCCGTATCTCCGACGCCCCCGGCCGGGCACTGCCCGTTACCTTCATTACCGGGAATACGCCAACCTGGCTCCCGACGGTAGGGGTCCGGGGTTTATTTGTCATGCCACACAGCGCCCGTTGGATAAACCAAGGGGGTTTGGGGGGTGCCGCAAAAACAGGAGCATACAACACCCCCCCGTTGAGCCGGGCACGAAATTTCCTTTTCCCCCCTTCGGGAGTAGGCGGGTGGGTTTAACATTAGAAAGATGGTAAAAAACAAAAAGAGAGAGAGAGAGAGGAAAAAAAACATTTAAATTTATTCGGCCCACCCTCAACCCTGGCAGAGAAGAGGGACGCTGTTGTTCCCGTCATGGACTTCTTTGATAACATCTGGCCACAGTAAGCTAGAAAAAATCAAAGTAATTTATTTACCACCTCTATACTACACAAAAATCGCAGGAGGGGAATTGAAAAAGTAGCAACAAAGTAACAGCAAATTGGTGGACACGGGCAAGCCTAAACAACAAAAAGCTACCAAAACCCCCCGTCGGGCCCCCAATCAGCCGCCTAACTTCGGCTCTCCTCTACGTCTGCTGCCAAACCGGGTGCTCCTACTTTGGCTGTGGTTCCGTTCAGACCCCCGGCCATTGGCACCCAGGGCCACATTCAGAGACTCTACGTCCATCTAAAAACCTAGCGATTGCCATCAGCTTTTTTTGGTTTTTTGCGTGGAGTTGATGACGTATTTAAAGAGTTAAGCTGTAAAAAAAAGGCGACCCCAAGGGTGGTGTGGGGACGCAATAACAAAAAAATCTCATAAATTAGTATTAGATGTTTTTCTGACTCAAAACTGAACAGGCAAGTATACAAACGAATTACCCATATAAAAAACCCGCCTTGGGGTTTGATAATTTTTTGGGTGTGTAGATAAAGTGGGAGCTGCGGCATCCCCCCGCGCGGGGCGACTACGATGCCGACCCCCCACGCGCACGACTTCGCGTCAGACTAAAGGTAAATGGCGCCCTTTTCCTTAATAAAAACCCAAGCCCTTGTCCACCCAGCCGTGATGGGTACCGGGTGTTACCCCGGGTTTGGACCCGCCCCCCGGGGGTGGTGCCTTCCTCCAATGGCGGGAAGACGACTACGAATAGTTTAGTTATCCGAAAGGGGGTACAAGAAAAAGAAGAGCGCCTTTTACTTGAATAAATAATAATAGCTGAATACAAGGAAGTACACCCCCGGGCGTGTTCCCCCGTGTATGTGGAGTAAAAAGTGTTGAAGCGAGGGGAGCTGACACGGGGGGATGAAAAAAAGATGAATAACCAGAAAATAGAAAAAAAATACAACGCCCTTGAAAATGCCCCCGCGGCTGCTCCCTTTGTGTTGGCTGACACTTTTTGAGACAAATCTGATTGGGGGCACGTTTGTTTTTACACAATTGTGTTTCGCTGGCGAGGCTTGACGTCGTTGTAGTCGCTCACCCAATCACTTCGATGCCTAGCACCATGTCCGCCACTCCCAGCTCGTACTGAAATCCCCCACGGCTTGGGGGTGTAAAAATGGGGGATGTTTTTTGAAAAACCCGGGCCTTTAACTCTCTCTGAATGTCTGCCCATCTACCACCCCCCTAGTATACTACTAGTATCTATACTGTAGATACTAGATATGTAACATAGGCTACTGTATCCTGGCTACTACCACCCAAGCTACTTCCACCCCAGCCTCCATCCCCCCTTTGCGGGGGTGTGTCCAGGCCTGCTGTGCCAGCACCCGGGAAACTCATTAGAAACCAGGGGGAACACAACAAAAACCAAACGAAATAGGGGCCAAAAAAAAAAATACCCTTCAGGTAACTTTGCCCCATCTCCCCCCCACATACCGAAAACCAGAATAGGCCTTTGCCAACACTGCAGGCGAAGGGCACTCTGAAAACAACTGCCAAAGGGAAAAATTAAGTGCAGTATTGTTAGTACGGGGAATTCTGTTAAAGGTGCCCATACTCGCATCACACAGGGAGAAAAGATAGGTTTTTTGAAAAAATCTCAACCGACAGGCCAAAACAACGCCCTCCTTTTTCAGCACTCACCGTTTTCCTCACTCCTGTTTTTCCCTACTCCTGTCATGCGTCCCCCCCAGCCTCTCACCAGAAACTGGGGTTTTCAGCATCGGGGCAAAGACCCAACCCCAAAACCATCCCCACTTCACTTGACCCTCCCCAATCAAACACTTCCCAGCCGCCGACCCAAGTAACGGCCGGGAAAACTTGGTCCCCAGTAAGTCCCGCGATCAATCACCATATATCTCCCAAATGTCGAGTCCCCAAAACCCAACTCGGGACCTGTTTAAACCCTCCGTGATCCCTCAAAACCTGGTTTGTTGCGGCAGTAAGATCTCCCAGTCAATTCCAGACATTTGGGCGAACATGGATATAGAATGGCATCGACGCGACAGGACAGGGGGCCCTTTTGGGTTGGTCTCCTGCCCCTCTTTTCACAAGAGCTGTCGGTCCAGCGCTTGAAGAAACTCTACCAAACTATCTGGAGATGATGTTTTTTAAAAAAATATGGACTCACCATCACAGCGTATCCTGCTTTTGTGTGGGGCTCCCGCCACAGTGGCAGGGGAGGGACCTTTTAGTATCTGGCACTCACCTGGTGCCCTGTTAAAACAACACCCCTTGGAGACGTTTTTATCATGGGTGACTAAACACATCTTTGCAAACCCTTGATGATTTCCTCACGGGTTGGTCAAACAAATGCGTTGACTTTCCACACCCCTTTTCCCGGTATTTTTTGACCCTGTCTCAGTGTCTTCCCCATCTCTCTCCTGTCCTGGATTTTTCTTCGCGAGTAATCTACTCACTAGGTAGCGCACCTTCAAGGTAGATGAGGAGTCAATGTCCAGTAACACCGTTTAAATCAATCTTTTTTCGTTGGAATATTTGTGGTGTCGTGAGGATGTAGAGAACCCCAGGGTTGAGGTATTCGTAAATTAAGCTTAAACGCCTCAACCGGTTACTTTAACTACTTCTACGGGAAAGGGAAGTCTAAATAACAACCTAAAAAACTTACACTTGCAAAATTTAAAAAGAAGGAACCCCTCTTAAAATCCCCGCCCGATACCCTCATTTAAACCCTCTGTAGAGACGCCATGGAGGGTAAATGTGTAAATCTACACTTATACAAATAACAAAAAGGGCAGAATCCCTGTTCCAAACTTTCCCTTACCTCCCTGGCAAAGGCTATCGCTCCTCTCTTTTTATCGCGAGGGCGGGGGGTAGCCGCCGTGCCCGCGTCGTGCAGGTTCAAGTACTCTGTACGAACATATCATCTGCTCCCTTACTAAAATACACTAAAGTAATGTTTCTACCATAGAATAAACGAAACCGGGCAACAAATTTCAAAAAAAATTATACTGGAGATGTGAAAATGTTTAGACTAATTTGGGTACGCTGATTTCAAAAAACATAACCGTTTTTGCTGTATCACGTCAGGGTTTTGAGTTTTCAGAATACCCCATTGCCCAGAATCGGATTTCAAAGAAAAATTTTCAAAAAACATTTTTTCATTTATTTTATCATAACTTTAAAATTAAGAAATTACAGAAAAATTACTAGAATGGGAATTAAAAAAGCTTTTGGCATTTGGTTTGCGTTTGTGCTCTCTGTGTCAGTTTCACGATCAGGGAAACCCCAAATCCCCATCATGTTCTGGTTGTCCGCCCTCGGGAAAAACTCTCATGAGTGGGGAAAACTCTTGGGGGAATCGCTCGCCGTGCTCGTCCAGACAGTCCCAAGTTGTCGGGAAAAAGTTCAGGTGCTGGGGTAGGAAATGGATCTTTAAGGACATCCCGGAGCCAAGTTTTTCCCAGGACTCCCGCGCTGCGCACTATTTCTTCATAGTTGTCCGCGCGCTCGTTCCCCCAAAAGTTGTCCGTCACCTTTGAAACTCCTCCACGCTGCCAGCCTTTGGGGGTTTTGAGTTTTTCGGAAAGTTTCGCCTTTATTACCCCCGGATTTGCGTCCCAAAAAAGACACCCCCTTTAAATTTGCCTCCGCAAGGGGGTTTCCAAAATTCTCCTTTAGGGATAAAAACCACGCCCATTCAGATATTTCCCGTACAAAATTCTTTATCAAGCCCACTTTATGTGGATGGTGGAAGGGAAATCTTGGTGGGTCGCCCAAGGGGGACATGCTTACGTTGTTCGACCAGGTACATGCTCCCTCCGCTCTTTTCCCAAACTTCTTCGTCCAGTGATTTTTGTCGTCTCTGCTATCCCAAGACAAAGGAAGACATGTATTTCGTGTAGCCCCGACTGCAGCCCTAACAAAAAGCGCCACCATTTCAAATCTCCCAGATGGCCAGTTTAAGCATTGTACTTGATGGAATCAAGCAGCTGCCGCATAGTCTCATAGGTCCCCTTTTTCATGCCCAAAGCGTGAGCCGTGGGACGATGGTTTCTTGTTGCCATTGTGGAGCAAAACAGCCTTTAAGTGTTCTTCCCCGATCGAGAGAGGCGCCAGTCGCAGATCGTGTCACACCCAAGTTCTTTCAAAAGACCGATGATGTCATGCAGAAGCATCGTGTCTTCCCTCTCAAAGAAGAGCCTGTCCTGTGCTGCTCTGAACAGGATATCTTGGTGTTAGGTTTAATGGGTTCCATGCTGCAGCCTTGATCCAAGCAGCTCTGCCTTTGCCTTTTAAGCGAGAGACTCTTACAAATCTTTTAAATCTCCCTGGTTCAGAAGGTGGGTTTTTGTTTTTTTTAGTGTCGGGTTCAAAAGGTCATCACCATCCTCTTCGCCCCGCTTACAGTTATGTTTTGGGCAGTGGGCTTTGGAACGGGGGTTTTCGTCTCATGAGGGACAGGTTTACGGCGAGACGTAGTCAGGGACTTGAGTGGGCCCTTTATTCTTCCCGTTTAAGCCGGCGATGCTTGGCAGCAGAAATAAAAATCATCTGATGATTCTGCGGCCACGCCCTATCATGGGGGACGCAAATGGAATCTCGCGCGCTTGCCCACCAACACTGAGTCAAGCTGAGTGGCAGCTGTGCAGCAAGTGGGTGCCCAGCTCTTTCCTTGGTCCCCCCCCCTTACACCCAAGTAGTGAAAGTAGGCGGCCTTTATTTTTTCCCCCGTAGATACACTTTGCTGTTGATCTTTTTGGGTATACCGACCCCAGACATAACAGAGTTTTCTGGATGATTGGTACGGAATTTACTCATGTTTAAATGAAAAAAAGAAAAACCCAAAATTTGTATTATATAATCCCTTTTTTCGAGTTTCGAAAAGGGGGTAGGCTCAAGGGACTCTAAAAGGGCGCTGGGGGGTATAGATTTGTTAGCGTATTTTTGCGGCCCTGATGTGGTTTTTTCGCGGGGTTTGTTTGTGTTAAAGAAAATCGTTTTCTAAAAAGCGCGTGACTTTGTTCTGCGCGCAGCCAACGGGTCACAAGGCCCCAAAAAGACCACGCGAAAAACCACACCCCCCCCAATCAAAACGCTTACAAATCTAGCTACCGACAGCGACCTTCAGAGGCAGTCGAGCCTACCCCCTTTACGAAATAGGCATTTAAAAACTTTGGAAAATTTAAGCATTCTGATGAAATAAAAAATAAATGAATTTTTTTAAATTTTATTGAAAACCCGATTTTTACAATGGGAGATTTTGTAACTCAAAATCCCGACGTGATACAGCAAACGGTATGATTTTTTAAACAGCGTACCCAAATTATCTAAAAACGCTTTTCACACTCCCCCTAGCAAACATTTGTTGTCCAGTTAATGGCCCATTGCAAGAATTTTTCCGACCCGTTCACGCGGGGCGGTAAACAAGAATCAACAGAGGACAACGCAACGATGGAGATTTGAGTCACTGATCGGGTTCACCAAGCACATCCCACCCCGCTACCGCTCCCCTTATTCCATCCTATTTTTTTCCCAGACCTTACAGGCTAGTTTTAAAAAATAAACCCAGAGGACATTTATCACTGTGAAAGCCACGTGTCATAATTAAAGGGACAATTAGGGGCGGAGGCTCATATGCTGTGATAATGGGGACGAGGGAGAGCGGCGGTGGTGGGGGGGGTGGGTCCCCCTATTTCTTTGTGGCGACTGGCGGGGTGTTCAAAAGTACGCACAAACATAATCAGGCCCCTTTTTTTTTCATCAAAAGCCTCAGATAAGTGGCGAACACTAACAAAACTATTATTTTAATGGCAAAAGATAAATTAGGGTAGTAAAAAGGAAATTTAAAAGGTGTAAAAAAGTCAAAAAACTGATGCCGCCTTGGCTCGCTTGGTTGGACGCCTGCTTATGCAACCACCGCTTGTTTGGTAGATGTCAAAAAAATATCCACGGTCGGGTATTTTTTGAATTTTTACCCCGATTTTATTTTCACCGTGGAGATACGACTGTGGAGAATGATCTCCACCTACCGGGATTTTACGAGCATTCTTGCAATAGCCCAGTACGGGCAATGTTACCCGCCTACTAATCAAAATGGATTTAAAAGGGTGTCAAGCCATTCCCTGTGAAAAAAGCCCCATCCCTGCCTGGGGTTAAAATTTAATTGTTAGAGGGAGTAGGAAATACCTGGGAAAAATTAAAACGAGAGTAGTAGTATAGTAAAAGTATTTACTTATAGGCGGAAGTTTGTGTTGGTTTTTGCTGGGGTAGAAACCGTTAAAATGTTTGGGGAATTTAATTTTTGGGGAAAAGTAGAGTGATGCAATGAAGATAAGTAATGAAGAAAACCCTTTCCCGGGAAAAATAACTGTCAGATTTTTTTATGATTTTTTTTTTGACTCTTTTTGTATAGTGTGTATTTCTTCTGATTTTGCAATTTTTGTTTTTTGAACCACGGGATTTTTTTTCCCCTAAATTTGTAAAGAATATAAATTAAGATTTGCTTTTCTCTCTGCTGTACTCAAAGTTTCGAACGTATTCAATTCATTTTCTCTCTTAATATAGTACAAAAGTTGAGTTGTCACAAAGCTCCCTCGTATGGGAAGGGTTTTGTCTTTTCACGACCGTTTCTCGGGGATCTCTGTAGGTTCCCCTTTTCCCCGATGCAAATTTTTTGTTGCATTTCTCCGTTTTAAAATATCCACTCTTCTCTGTCCAAGATGGCATTGTGGTGGCCCCCGGTTGGGGGGCGTACACCTGGCTAAAATTTCCCTTTTAAAAATCAACCCAAACCCGGCGGACCGACCGCTCGTACCCAAATTCCAACCGCACCTCCTTGCGGGTTTCCCCCCCTGGTTCCTAGACCAGTTCGGGAGTTACCTACCACCACCACATGAAGGAACCCACTCCTCCTCTTCTGTTCCTCGTAGCATTTTCCCCGGTTAACTACATGGCACATAAAAACCGGATCGGAACATAAAAAAGGCCAAAGGGGAATTAAGGGTTTTAAGGCACTGGACCAGAATTTAATCCCGGGATGGATACCTATCGGGCTGTAGACGTTTGCATGAATCGTCTCGTCAGAACAAAACGGGGCTCGCTGTTGATGTCGTTCATGCGGGGATCGCAGGTGATACCGTTCCCAAACTTTGGTGCCGCTGTTTCTGTCGTTCGAAGCCGGGCTCACTGCTAAAAGTGATGACTTCAGTCTGTTCGAGATGTTGGAATCTGCCAAAAACTCGAACCGCCTGTCTCCGATCCCCAAACGAATGGACAGTGGATTTTTCAGGCATTGGACCAAAGTGATTGGGTCCCAAAAATCCCGGAGGGATCCCGGAGCAGATAACGCGACCAATTACATGCCCCGGAAAGTCAGTGTCCTTACGTCACGGCCCGATCTTTGGAGTACGGTTTGCTCGGAAGTCCGTCACAGGCATTGGGGGGAAAATATGAGCATAGGGGGGGGCAATTTCAATACAGCACTCGCGCAAAAGGTTAGAATTCGGAGTAACTGCCCCCAGAACGTGTCAGTTTTATGGTTTGTGAATGTTGGTGTTTTAACGCGGATGTCCCTTATTAGTCCCAGAACTGTGGGATGGTCTTGATTATAGTAAAGAGGGTTTTTCCAAAATTCCACATTCAGAAAACGTAGCTGGACGTGTTAGGGTTTTTATCACCAAACACACTTTGTGAGACGCACGATACATGCAATTGCCTCACCCAGAACTGAGGGAGGAGAGATTCGCCGACAACGGCCGGGGGAAGCATGCTAAAATTTTGCGTGCCCCCCGGTCTTCATGCCTGGGGGCACGGCTGCTGATTTTTGGGAAAAGGGTGTGTTTTAGTCCTAACATCAGGGGTACTGACTTTAACACTTTACGCGGTCAGAGCCTGCAAATAGAAAACAAGCATTCATTAAAAAGATTAATATATTCCCCGTTATATAGACCCTAATAACTTTTTTATACTAAAGAACTACGATGAAACACACAAAAACTGATTTTAAATTTTTGACCTTTTACATATTAAATTATCATGTCTCAACTTTTAATATGCAAACTAACTATATTAACATAATTATTCCTATTTTGACATTATTAAATGCAAAATTATTGGAAAATTACTTTGACAAACTTTCAAAAAAAGAAAACGCCGTCCACCTTCACACCTTTGGGGAGTGAACTGCAAGCATATCCTCCCCGATACGAGTTGGCACTGACAAAGGGACACATTTTCTTATGCACCCAGGCGTACAATGCTACTTCATACAGTCAGATGCATTCTTGTTTGCACTGTGAAAGGGTACTGCGCAAAAGCGGGTTTCCTTCGGTGATACAGTGAGACATTTTGTTTCTTTAACATTAAATTTACAAGTTGTTGGGCAATATATATCAGAAACTGATAAATTTCCTACTCCCCGCTCTGTATATATAAGTGAAGCAATTGACACTTTTCTTTGGCTATTATTTTGGGGAGCGGAAATTGAGATCTGCTCACTCTTTAAAAAAAACACAAAAATGCTTTTCTCTTTGTCAAGTTCCCGGGGGAAACTTCAATACAGTTCGTCACGTGCTGACTCATGGCGAATGGGTTTTTGAACATTTGGAAAAAAAAAATTTGCGGGTTGAAAAAAACCCCGAAAATTTTCCAAAACTTTTTTAAAAAAAAAAGGAAAAAAACCCCCGGGCCCCCGTTCCCAAAAAATTAAAAATTCCCGTTTTTTTTGGGTTTACCAAAAGGGGTTTTTATTCCC
>JACEEZ010005548.1:0-38909 GCA_016584305.1 Chionoecetes opilio | reverse complement strand
ATTTTTTTCCCCCCCCCAAACCCTTTAAGGGTTTTTGGGGCCCCCTTTTTTCCCCTTTTGGGAAAAAGGGGTTTGCCCCAAAAAAAAAGGGGGAAAAAAAATTTTTTAAAAAAAAAAAATTTTTTAAAAAAAAATTTCCCCCCCCCCAAAAAAAAACCAAACCCCCCTTTTTTTTTTTTTCCCCCCCCCAACCCCCCCCCTTGGGTTCCCCCCCCCCCCCCTTTTTGGGGGGGGCCCCCCCCCCCGGTCCCCCCCCCCCCGGCCCGGCCCCCCCCCCCCCCTTTCCCCCCCCCCCCCCCCCCCCTTTCCCCCCCCCCCCCTTTCCCTTTTTTTTTTAAAAACCCCCCCTTCCCCCCGAAAATTTTTTAAAATTTCCCCCCCCTTTTTTGGTTTTTTTTTTTTCCCCCCCCTTTTTTTCCCCCCCCCCCGGGGGGCCCCCCCCCCCCCTTTTTTCCCCCCCCCCCCCCTTTCCCCCCCCCCCGTTTTTTTCCCCCCCCCTTTTTTTCCCCGTTTTTTCCCCCCCCCCCCCCCGGTGGGGGGCCCCCCCCCCCCTTTCCCCCCCTTTCCCCTTTCCCCCCCGCCCCCCCCCTTTTTTTTTCCCCCTCCCCCCCCCCCCCCCCCCCCCTTTTTTTCCCCTTTTTTCCCCCTTTTTCCCCCCCTTTTTCCCCCCCCCCCCCCTTTTTTTTCCCCCTTTTTTTTTCCCCCCCTTCCCCCCCCCCCCCCCCCCCCTTTCCTTTCCCCCCCCCCCCCCCGGGGGCCCCCCCCCCCCCCCCGGGGCCCCCGTTTTTCCCGTCCCCCCCCGCCCCCCCCCCCCCCCCCCCCCTTTTTGGGCCTTCCCCCCCCCTTTCCCCCCCCCCCCCCCCCCCCCCCCCCCCAAAAAACCCCCGGGGCCCCCCCCCCCCCCCCCGGGGCCCCCCGGGCCCCCCCTTCCCCCCCTTTTTGGGGGGGGGTTTTTTGGCCCCCTTCCCCCTTAAAAAAAGGGTTTTCCCGGGGCCCGGGGGCCCCAAAAAAAAAAAAAAAAATTTTTTAAAAATTAAACCCAAAAAATTTTTTTTGGGGGGGGAAAATTAAAAATGGAATTTTTTAAAGGGGCCCCCTTTTTTAAAAAACCCCTTTTTTTTTTTTGGGGGGGGAAAATTGGGGGGGGGAAAAAAAACCCCCCCCCAAAAACCCCCCCCCGGGGGAAAAATTTCCCTTTTTTCCCCCCTTTTTTTAAAAAAAATTTTTTTTTTTCCCCCCCCTCCCCCCCTTTTTTTTCCCCCTTTTTCCCCAAAAACCCCCCAAAAACCCCCCCCCCTTTTCCCCCCTTTTTTTTTTTTTTTTTTTAAAAATTTCCAAAAAAAATTTTTTTCCCCCCCTTTTTTTTTTGCTTGGGAAAAAAAATTTTTTTTAAAAAAAAAAATTTTTTTAAAATTTAATTTTTTTTTTTTTTTTAAAAGGGGAAGGAAACCCCCGGGGCCCCCGGGGGCCGCAAAAAAAAAATTTTTGGGGTTTTTTTTAAAAATTTTTTTTTTTTTAAAAAAAAGGGGTTTTTTTTTTTAAAAAAAAAAAATTTATTTTTTTTAAAAAAGGGGGGGGGGGCCCCCCCCCTTTTTAAAGTTTGGGGGAAAACCCCCCAAAAAACCCTTTTTCCCAAGGAAAATTTTAAAAAAACCGGGAAAATTTAAACCCTTTTTTTTTAAAAAAACCCCCCTTTTTTTTAAAATTTCCCCAACTTTTTTTAAAAAAAAAAAAAATTTTTTTTTTGGGGAAAAAAAAAAAGGGGGGTTTTGGGGGGTTTTTTTTCCCCCAAAGGGGGGGGGGCCCCCCCCTTTTTTTGGGGTTTTTTTTTTTTTTTGGGGGGAATTTTGGTTTTTAAAAAAAGGGTTCCTTTTTTTTTTTTTTTTTTTTTTGGGGGGGGGGGGGAAAAAAAGGGTTTGGGGGGGGGAAAGGGGGGGGGGGTTTGGGGGTAAAGGGGGGAGGGGGAAAGGGGGAAAGGGGGGGTTTTTGGGGGGGGGTTGGGGGGGGGGTTTGGGGGGTTTAAAAAACCCCCGGGGGGGGGGGCCCCCAAAAAACCCCCGGGGGGGGAAAAAAAATTTCCCCCAAAGGGGTTTTGGGAAAAAAAAACCCCCAACAAAACCCCCCAAAAAAACCCAAAAAAACCCCAAAACACCACACCCACACACCCCCCCCCCCAAAAAAAAACCCCACACCCCCCCCCCCACCCCCCCCCCAAAACAAACCCCCCCCCACACCCCCCACACACACCCAAAAACCCCCCCCCCAAAAAAAAAAACCCCACAACAAAAAAAAAACCCACACACCCAAAAAAACCCCCCCCCCACAAACCCCCCCAACACCCCCAAAACCAAATAAAAAAAAAAAAAAACCCCCCAAAAAAAAAAAAAAACCCCCCCCCCCCCCCAAAAAAATTTTAAAAGGGAAAAAAAAACCCCCCCCCCCCCCCCTTTTTTTTTAAGGGGCCTTTTTTTTCCCAAAAAAAGGGGCCCCCCCCCCAAAAAAATTTTTGGGGGGGAAACCCTTTTGTGAAAAAAATTAAAAAAGGGGGGGTTTCCCCCTTTTAAGGTTTTTTTTTTAAAAAATTTAAAAAGGGGGGGGGTTTTTTTCCCCCCCCAAAAATTTTAAATTTTTTTTGGGAAAAAAATTTTTTTTTTTAAAAAGGGGGGCCCCCCCCGGGGTCTTTTTGGGGGCCCAAACCCTTTTTGGGGGGGGGCCTCCCCGGGCCAGGGGGGATTTAAAAAGGGGGGGGCCCCCCCCCGGGGGGAATTAAAAAAAATTTTCCTTTTTTGGGGGGGGGAAAATTAAAGGGGGGGGAAAAAAGGGCCCCAAAAACCCCCCGGGGAAAATTCCCCGGGGTTTTTTGGGCCCCGGGGGGGGGATTTTTTTTTGGGTTTGCCCCCGGGCCCCGGGGGGGTTTTTTTTTTTGGGTTTTTGGAAAAAAATTTTTAAAAATTTTTCCCGGGGGAAAAAGTGCCCCCCGGGGGGGGTTTTGGGGGTTTTTTTCCCCCCCCCAAAAAGGGTTTTTTTTTGGGGGCCCGCCCCCCAAAACCCCCTTTTTTTTTGGGGAAAGGGAAAGGGGGGGGGGGGGGGGGCCCCCCCCCCCGGGGGGGGGGGGGAAAATTTTTTGGGGAAGGGCTGTTTTTTTGGGGGGGGGGGGGGCCCGGGGGGGGGGTGGGGTGGGGGGCAAAGGGGGCCCCCCCCCGGGGCCCCCTTTTTTTTTCCCCCCCCTTTTTTTGGTAGGGGTAGTATTTTTATTACTGGGTTTTAAATTTTTATTTTTTTTTTGGTTTTTGGGGATTTTTAAAAGCGAAAAACCCTTTTTTAATTTGTATATTTTTTATTTTTTAAAAAAAAAAAAAAAAAATTTTTTAAACCCATTTTTGGCCCGATGTTTCTTATGTATAACCGAAACGAAACCAAATAAAAAAATCCCCAAGGATGTTTTTTTTTCCGCGCGGTTTAATCTTCATTATAAAACTCGCTTCCCCCATGGGGAAAAAATATTGCCTCTTTTTTATATTATATATATTTTAATTTTAAATCTCAATGGCCATTGTCTAAGTTAGTGGGATGAATCTTTTGCCCGACCCGATCGCAATAAAAACACAAAAAAATAAGGAAGCTACAAGAGGCCCGCGGGGGCCTACACGTGTAGTTCCTGTAATTGTTGGGAAATTAAAAAAATTATTTCGCATATTTAAAAAAAACATATCATATTTTTCAGCATGCACTTTGTATAATAATGCCCCAAAATGGGTAATGGCCACTTCATGCGAATTGGCATTGGCCCCCTTCCCCCCAAAGTTGGGGGACAAATCTCGTGGCCGTTTTGATTTTGGTTTTTCGCTGATAAAAAACTTTTTGGCCCCCTTTTCCAAAAAATTTAAAAAATTTTTTATTGCCCCTCGAAAGATTTTACAATTTTTTATTAAAAAGAAAAATTGTTCAATTCCCTTTTTAAAAAGAAAAGGTGTCCAAATTTTATTTAAAAAGAAAAAATGTACAATTCCCTTTTTAACGGGTTTACAATTTTTAAAAAATTAAATTTTTTCAAAAATTTTTGGGGTTCAAAAAGAAAACAAAAATTCTTATTGGTTTTAAACCCTTTTAAAAAAAAAATGAAAATTTTTGAACAAAAAGAGCAATTTTTAATTTCCAAAAAGATGTCCCCTTCGATTTAACCCCGGTGACCTTTTTTTTTAACAAAAATTTCCAATTTTGAGAAAAAATTTTAAAAAATTTTTTAAATTTAAAAAAAATCTTTGATTTTTGGTTTATTTTTAAAAGAAAAATATTTAACCCAGAGGGGAAAAACCCCGGCTGATTCCGTTTAACCAAAACCTTTTCCCCAGGGTGTACCGTTCTTTTAGAAATCAAAATTTGGGAAAATTGGGTTTTTACCCTTTTAAAAAAACCAAATTTTTTGGTTAAAAAATTTTGAAATTTTTTTGAAACCCCGAGGGAAAAGCCAACTTTTCCTATTTGTTTTTCCGGTACGTTCTTTGATACAATTTAAAAAATTGTTTTTCGCTTTTAAGGAAAATTTTTTGGGCCCGTTTTCCCCTTTTTTTAAAACCCGGGGAAATTGGTTTTTAGCCCTTTTCGCCCTTTGCTGGCTTTTTTTTTGTAATTGGAAAAAGGCCTTCTCACCCATTTTGTAAAGTTTAGAGGTACCTTTGCTGTAATTTTAAATAAAGTTAACCTTTTCATCCTTTCCCCCTTTTTTTTTAATAATTCCCCAATTCAAAAAATTTTTTTAATTTTTTCCCGGCCTTTTTTAAAACGCTCCTGGGAAACCCCCGGCCAAAACCATGCCCCCCACGGCTCGGTTACGTACCAAAAAAGGGGGCCCCCTCTTCCCCGGCTGTGTGTGTTTTTGGGGGTAGGGGAGTGTTTGGTTTTTTGGGGGTGTGTAGTGTGTTTTTGTGTGGGGGGGTTTTAGGTTTTTTTTGTTTTGTGTGTTTTTGTAGTTTTGTTTGTGTGTGTTTGTGTTTTTGGGAAGTGTTTTGGGTTGTGTGTGTAGTAGTGTTTTTTGTGTGTTTTTGATTTTTTGTTTTGTTTTGGTTTTTGTTTTGTGTGTGTGGGTTGGGGGTGGTAGTAGTGTTTTGTGTTTTGTGTGTGTGTGTGTGTTTGGGGTGTGGTGTGGTGGCGGTTGTTGGTGTTGTTGTGTTTGTGTGTGGGGGTTGGGGTTTTCTTTGTGTGTTTTATTTGTTTGTGGTGTGTAGTAGTTTTGGTGTGTGTGTTTTGTTGTTTTTTGTGGTAGTTTTGTTTGTGTGTGTGTGTAGTTGTTGTGTTTTTTTGTGGTTTGGGGAAGTAGGTTGGTGTTGGGGTGTTGTGTGTTTTTGTGTGTGTGTGTGTGTTTTTGTGTGTGTGGTGTGTGGTATGGGGTTTTTGTTTTGTGTGTAGTAGTGGGTTTTGTGTTTGTGTAGTGTGGTTTGTGTGTGTGGTTTTGTGTTTTGTGTGTGTGTTTGGTTTTTGTGGTTAGTAGTGTGGGTGTGTGGTTTTGTAGTTTTTGTTTGTTTGTGTGTGGGGTAGTAATGTTTTGTGTTTTGTGTTTTTTTGTGTTTTTGCTTTTTGTGTGCGGGAGTAGTGTTTTTTGTGTGTGTATTATGTTGTGTGCGGGAGTAGTGTGGGGTGTGTGTTAAAATATTTCTTGTTGTGTTTGTTAGTAGTGTTTGTGTGTGTGTGTAGTAGGTTTTTTGTGTGTAGTGTGTTTTTGGGGTGGTTTTGTGTGTTGGGAGGTTTGTGTTTGGGGTGTTGGGGGTAGTAGGTTTGTGTGGGTGTTTGTAGGAGTGTTTTGTGTGTAGTAGTGCTTGTGGTGTGTGTGTGTTTGTTTGTGGTAGTTGGGTTTTTGGTGTGTAGTAGTGTTTGTGTGTGTGTAGTAGGTTTGTTTTTGTGTGTAGTAGTGTTGTGTGGGTGTATTTTTGTTTGTGGTGTGTAGTAGTGTTTTTGGGGTGTATTTTTTTTGGGAGTGGTTTGTGGTGTTAGTAGTTTTTTTGTGTGTGTAGTAGTGTTTGTTTTGTGTGAGTAGTGTTTGTGTGTGGGGGTTTTTAGTGTTTTGTGTGTGGTAGTGTGTTTGTGTGTGTATTGTGTGTGTATATAAGGCCAAAATTTAAAATCCTCCTCCCTCCCCCCTCCTCCTCCCCCCTCCTCCTCCTCCCCTCCCTTTTCCCCTTTCCTCCCCCCCCCCCCTCCCCTTTTCCCCTCCTTTTTTCCTCCCCCCTCCTCCTTTTTCCTCCTCCTTATCCATGTCATTTTTCCCCCCCCCCTTTCTTTCCCCCCCCCTTTTCTGTGCCCTTCCAAACCCTTTTTAAACGTGAATTCCTAATTAAGGGTAATTAAAATAGTAAAAATTTTAAATTAATTTTTTAATTTACTTATATAATAAATTATGTGTATTTTAAATAAATAAAAAACATTTAAAACCCAAAAATTTTTTAAAACCACCAGGTAGGTTTTTAAATTTTTCCAAAATTAAGGGTAAAAAAATAATAAAAAATAACATAATAATTTTTTTTTTTTTTAAGAAAGGAGGAGAAAAGGGGGAAAAGAGGAGAAGAAAACAGGGGGGGAATAGGAAAAGGAGAAGGTAAAAGACGAGGGACAAGGGAAGAGGAAGAAGTAAGGGGGGAAAAAAAAGAGAATAAAAAAAAAAGAAAAACAAAAAAAAAAAAAAAAATAAAGGGAAAGGGTTAAAATACAAAAATAAAAGGAAGGGAAAGAAAAATAATAAAATAGAAAAATATTTTTTAGAAAAAAAAAAAAAAAATTATTTAAAAAAATTTTAAAAACAAAAAAAATAAATTATGAGAAAGGAAGAAAGAGAGGAAAAAAGAAAAGGACGAAGGAAAAGAAGAAAGAGGGAAAAGAAAAGGGGGAGGGGAAAAGAGAGAGAGGGGGGAGGGAAGAAGGAGAGAAAAGAGACGAGGGGGAGAGGAGAGAGGGGAGGGGAGAGAGGGGGGGGGGGAGAGAGAAAAATAAAAATGCATTACATTAAAAAAAATAATTATAGGTAGCGGGGCCCGCGCCCCGCCTGAGGACTCTCACCCCGGAAATTTGGGGGGGGGACAGCCTGGGCCCGGCGGAGGGGGTTCCCTTTCCCCTTCCCAAGGGGTTTTTGAACCTTGGGAAGATGAGATGACCAAAACAGGGGCAGTACCTTGAAACCCTTTTTTTTAAAATGTAAAGGAAGGCATAGACCCCTGGGCTGACTGAAATGAATGACAGACTGCGACGAATGAATGAATGACTATATAAATTTTAAAGATTTATTTTTCCCAAAAAATTTTTTCACACACCCGCACACACACAAAAACCAAAATACCATACACACCACAAAACCCACACACCAAAACCCACACACAAACCCCCACACCCCAAAAAACCCCACCACACACACACACCACAACAAACACAAAAAAACCCACGACACAAAACACACCCCCACACACGCAAAAAACCACAGACACACACACACACCACCGGGGGGGTGTGTGTGTGTGTGTGTGTGTGTGGGGTTGGGGTGTTGTGTGTGTGTGTGGTGTCCCCCCACTTTTTCGGGTTTTTATTGGCGGTGGAGGAGGTTTGGGGGGAGGAGGGGGGGAGGAAAAGGGAAATTTGGGAAAATTGCTGTAATAGTTTTTGTTAGTAGTGGTTTTTTTAGGTTGGGGGTGGTGGTGGGGTTTTTTTGTTTTTGGTTGGTTTGTTTTTATTTTGCTGGGTTTTTTTGGTTTTTGTTGTTGTTTTTGTTGTGTTGTTTTTTAGGTGGTTAAAAAAAAAATCAAGAATGAAATGTCGAAAAAATAGCAAAAAGAATAGAAGGAAATTAAAAATTAAAAAATTCTAATAAACCTGCAACCGAGAAAAAAATACTGCTCAGCAAAGGGACAACCTAAACAAAAGACTAAACAAAACACTATGGAAAAAATAAATACACTCATACATCCTTATGTCCTAGCGTTCCCTTTGGCCCTGGTGGAACGCCGACGTGGTTTCGACAGGGGATGCTTGCAGCCTTTTGGGGATCTCAAAAGGGCGTTGATCAGTGCATCGTGAGTCACTCTGGGATTTCTGCGACTTCAGGGTTCGCAAGGACTATTTGGTTTGAAAAAACTGGTCTGTATTGTGGGATGAGAGGGCTGTGAAGTGTGGGGCAGGTGTACCAGCTTCTTTCCTGTGAATACAGGAGTGAGGCAAGGGTGCGTCCTGCCCCCCACCCACTTTCACGCTTGTATGACGGGTATGGAAACAAGGTTGAGATCAAAGTGATTGGGGAGCACCTCGTGGCAACACCAAGATCATGATTTTGGGGTTTTTGCGATGATGCAGTAATCTTTGCTGAGTCGCTGGAGTCCTGGTGAGGTCTCGAGGCGTGCACGAGGAGGCAAAGCCTTTGAGATTGAGATCTCCTGGCTCAAGACCAAGGTCAGGTGTTGGAGACTTACTAGATGAAGCGGGTAACAGTCTGTCATGCGTGGGGCCCGAGGACATTGAGATCTTGAAAGTTTACATACCTTGTGTGGTAGCGCAAGTCCATAAATGCCCGGCGGGTCACGTCAAAGAAGTCTACGGCGGATGGCATAGCCCCACGGTGTTATGGACCGCTCAGCGGAGTATTGGCGTGTCGGACCGGCGGAGGACAAAGATCCGGATTTCAAATCGCTGATCCCGTCACCCTATGGTGTGAACCCAGGACACATAAATAGTGACTTGAAAAGACGAACAATGCCTTTGGTAAAAAGTCTTCGCAGAAACATGGGTACCTGGGATGATACGTGTCAAATCAGCGATGCACCGTGAGACGAACGAGGCCTTTACCTGAAATCCTCAGCGCCAACTCGGCTATATGGGCATGTGGCCCCGCTACCCTGAAACCGACCTTCCCCCATCGGGTATCTGAAAGAGACAATCCGGGCCCGTGGAGGAGGCCAAGGGGCGCCAAAAGGGCCCTCGTGGCTGGGGCAAGTGTGTTCTTGTCGAGACTCTGGAGGGAAAGGACCTCATGGACTTCGCGCGTGGGACCCTCGGAGGGCGTCGTAGGGTGGGCGAGGCGACGCGCCCCCGGCGTACCCCCCAAAATGATGGATTGATACATCCTTACACACCCCTCAGAAAACTATTGTGCATCGCCAAAAACATCCTACCAAGGCATGAAGGCAGGCAAAACAGCACACTCCCCACACACACACACACACAACACCACACACCCACACACACACACACAACCACACACACACGCACGCACACACACACACAACCCCCGCACCCCCCCGCACACACACACACACACACACACACACACACACACACACGGACTTATGGATGGGAGGAAAGCATACACAGGGAACACATGGCGAGATAAAGGAGAGGGAAACAGAGGAGTCACAAGTTTGGTATCAGTAAGAAGGTAAATAGATTGATGTGTACTGCACTGACTGACTGACTGAGAGTATGGGGGGAGAGGAGATAAAATAATGCAATGTAAGATCGTAACATAAAACTGGGAAGATGAGCTGGTAAGGTATGAGAAAAGTAAGGAAGAAGAGGAGGAGCCCGGGGAGGTAAGAGGCGCTTAGCGTCTGGAGAAACACCTGGCCCGGTATTTATAATAAGGCTATGGGATTCCCATAAGGTTCGACATAACATAAAGTTGCCCATAAGATCTCTATGTTATGGAGCAAATTTCTGCCATAGCTATGGGTCTAGCAGTTCCTGCTGACATAACTTCCCGCTAAACGTAGCATTTACATTACCCTAAAATGTCTCTTAGATCATGAAATAACGCTTGAAATCAGTAAAATATGAGCAGTAAATTATTTGAGAACCTTACGAACTGAAAATAAAGCAATATTAAAGGATTAATTCATATATACGTGTAAATATGATCCCGTAGAAAAGTTTTACGCGGGGAAACGTGTAAACACTTGTCTCTCTCCTCCCATAAAATAAATTATATCTCCCAAGTAATGGTAGAAGGGTGATGGAAGGAAACACAACAGGTAAACCACGTAGTACAGAAGGGGAAAGGGGAAAAAGCCAGGAGGGAGTGATGACCAGCAGATACGGAAAGAAATAAAATTAGCTAGGTAGATATACTGCCGTATCTGTAGCTACTTTAAAACTGCCGTATCTCTGCCTGGTCATCACTTCCTCCCTGGCTATTGTTTTTTTTCTCCTCCTTTTAATACATGGTTTAACTTGTGTGTATCCTTCCGTCACCCTTCCGCCATTACATTTGGAAAAAAAAAAAATATGATGTTTTTTGGTAAATTTCTAGCGTTTGCCCATACTCTCCCCTTCCCCCCAAACAAGCTTGGGGCCTGTGGGAATGCGGGGTTTGGGGTTTGGGGGAAACTAAGCAATCGTCGAAAACACGTATTTTTAGAGTTGTGTAGGAGTCAAAATACCTATATCTAGGGAAATTTTTCCCTAGATATGGGAAATTTACCTAACCTTCAAGCTCCGAGATACAAGGCCCCCCTCGTAATCTAACCAAAACCTAAGAAAATTTAAACCTAACCTCCTAGGAGGGCTCTGCCCCCTTGCCCCCCGATAATCTATCCTAAAGCGATAATCACCGATAACCTATCCTAACTTAGCGATAATCACCCGATAATCAAACCCTAACCAAATTTGGGGCCCTGGGACACCCCAGAAACCCAAAATTTTGTTTTATCTTATTCTTAATGGGAGGGGTGGGGGAGGGTGGGTGGACTCGATACTCCGGTCATTCTGTTTGTGAGGATAGTCAAGAGGTCCACACGTTTTTGACTGAAGAAATTCAGTCAATTTTCCCTAGATCTAGGGAATTTTTACGCCACTACCTAACTCAATAACTATGTGGTTGCAACGCACATTTTGTACCCAGCCAAATACCCCGCATACCCCCCAAGGTCCCCAAAACTTGTTTTGGGGGAGAGGGGGGAGTATGGGCAAACCACTACAATAATACCTTTATTTATGGGGAGGAGAAAGACAAGTGTTTACGTGCTTTCTCACTCTTCTTCCTCTTGTGACCTGCATCGCCTCTGCTTTTCTTCCCTTGCCGCGGACCACTTTCCAATGAGGATTGGCTTATTTTAAAAGGGTTTAAAACGTGAGTTAGGTTAGGTTAGTGATCTAAAGGGGAGTTAGGTTAGTGAATCTAAAGGTGGAGTTAGGTTTAGTGAATATAAAGGTGGGGTTACGTTACATTTAGGTTAGGTTAGGAATCTAAAGGTGGGTTTAGGTTACTTAATTTCATGTCATATACGCCTTCTTACTAAAAACATTTGATATCCCCCAAAAGAAGGGATTTGCGACAAAAACTCATTGAGAGTTTCTTGAATCCATTAAGGTAACCAGAAAGCACACTCCAATTGTGTAGGTAATTCTGGTCCTAGTGTATAAAATTAAACCCTTTGTTTCCAAGTATTACATTTTTTTTCCGGAAGTAGTATCTCCACACGTGCGAAGCTGAAATGAAAAGCCCTCCAGAAGGTAGATATGACTGCGTAGGTAAAACAAATCTTTCCCTTAATTTCGGCCAAAAACAAGAGCTAAATTATTATAAACATCAATACTAAATAGAAAATAATAATGCCTTCGAAAAATGTTGTCAAATAAACAATGAAAACCTTTATTAAATCCTTTTCATCTATTAGTAGAAGTGGAACTGTCGTCAAAAATTTCCGTTGGCGAGAATTCTCGATTGTTGTCTCGCACAGAATTTGGGTACACGAGAGTACTACCATGGACGGCCTTGAGCAAGCATTTTCCCTGTCCACTCCAGCTGCTCCATGGTCATCACGCAGCAGCTGCCTGCTCAGTGCCTGCTGCATCTTGCCAGTGGGCGAGGAAACAATCATAATGTTATTATAATTTTCATTCCCGCTGTCAGTGTATGGTCCTTTTTTTTTTACTCTGGAGGAATGCATTCACGAGAGTGACATACATAATTCCCTCAGGTTAAACCCGATACCTCTTGACAAGTTCCGTCATTCAATTAGCCGAGGAACGTCTTTTCTGGCACGAAAAGGCCTGAGTTTGGCGCTGGCGGAAGAGTTGTTTTGCTGCCATGTTGACGGTTATTTAAAACATAAGGACCCTTATGGGACCTCCGGACATCCCCTAGCGCTTATGGGCAACTTTATGGGAAAACACGAGCACTTATGGAATTTTCGGTGATTTATGGCGAACTTCGCCATTTTGTCTGCTTATGGGAAACCCATAAGCTATTATAAATACGGGCCCTGCTGTCTCTGTCATTTCTCCTCCCCCTCCTCCACCTCCTCCCCCATCCTCTCCTCCCCCTGCTCCTCGTGCGTCACCGAGTTGTTACGGTTATTTTCACAGTCTAAATATTTGACTGTGGTTATTTTGAACGCTTGTGGCAGGCGCGGGAGTCAAGGATGCCCACCAAAATCACCATCAAGGCCCCGCAGACACGTACCATTGGGTAAATCACGCGAATATAATAGTGTTGGCGAAACAATTATTTACCGCTTTGGTCTGGCTACATGTTTTGGGCGCGGGGGGGCGGGCCATTCCACCGCTGCGGGGGGGGAAAGGGGTTGACAGACTTCATAACTTTGTTGGGTTGTATTATGTAGACAACACTTATCTATGTGAGTGGTGGTGGTGTCTCGGGAAGGGCGTTTAATCCCAAAACCCTACATAGGAACACTGAGGCGCGGGGGTTAGGGGGGGACTTATTCAGCCCATTCAATGTGCTATACTCACTCTCGTCCTTATTAGCAATGAAATCCTTGTTGACTGATACCTGCTGTAAGTACTCGGTGTCATTACTCAAGACTACTAATACAAAGTTCCACAAGGCAACCTTAGCTTCCCCACCCCGTGCAGTGACGCTCGTGTTAAAAGTCACAAATCATCACCTGGGAGGCTGGCATCGGCCCGCGTCTGTCGATGTGGGATTACCCCCCCCCCCTCCCCTCCCCCCTTCCCTCCCTCCCCCTTCCCTCCTCCCTCCTTTCCCCTCCCCTCCTTCCGTCCCTCCCCCCTACCGTCCTCTCCTCCCTCCCCTCCACCCATCCCCTCCTTCCCCCTCCTTCCCCTCCCCCCCTTTCCCCTCTCTTTCCCCCCCCCCTTCCCCCTTCCCCCTCCCTCCCTCCCCCCCTTTCCCCACCTTCTTCCCCTCCTCCCCCTTCTCCCCTTTTTTCCCCACTCTTCCACCTCCCCCTTCACCACTCCCCTCTAAACATCCCCGCACGTTCAAGATGGACGATAAACAATACGACAAGGAATAATGAATAAGGCAAGAAAGACAGAATAAGAGGAGGAAAAGAAAAAATTGTTTTAACTGGGGGAAAAAAAGAAATTTTTAAAGGTTAAAAATGGATACAAATTTTTAGTAATCCTTTTAAATTACGAAGATTAAAATTTTAAATGGAAAAAAAGAACAAATTTAGAATAAAAGAAGAAAAAAGGAAGAAATTAAGAACGAAAAACAAATGGAAAAAAAATGAAAAAAATAGAAAATATTAAGGACAAAAAAAATTGTAAATAAATAATTTGATTCTCCTGAAAAATATAAACGTATTTAAACATTCTACAAATAATATCGCATTCAACTCAACCACAACTCACCAATAACAACACACGCAAACAAACCCCACAACAACCAACACACAAAAACCCCAAAACACACACGCACACACACCCACACACACACACCACACACAAACCAAAAACCAACGCAAAACCCCACAAACCCCCACCCCCACACCCCAGCCGATGCCAAAACGGCCGGGTATTCCCAAAACAAACCCCATTCACCGCACGGGCGCCCAACACCACACAACCTACCAAACACCCGGTTTCCCAAACTCACCCGAGCCTGCTGAGGGGAAGCGCTGGGGACGCCTCCTTTACCCCCCACCCCCTGCCCGATTCCCGCTTCTCTCTTTGTTTACGCTTCCCTCCTCCCTCCCCCCCCCGCCTTTCCCCTCCCCTCGTCCCCAAAATTGCCGTTTTATTAATGTAAAAAATGAAGTAATAGAATTAAAGGATTTGGTAAGGAGGGAAACGTGGAAAAAGGGTAAATTAGAAAACACCAAAACAAAGAAAAAGGAGGCCCCGTAGAAAAAACAGGCAATATTATATGAAAAACACAAAAGGAAAAGAAAAAAGGAAAAAAAGAAAGAAAAAGAGAAGAAGAGGAAAAAAGAGGGGGGGAGAAGAAAGGGACCTGCCGTGAAACATGAAAAACAAATGGGGTGAGTTCAAAACCATTTTTTTGGCCCCGGTTATTAGATTTTTTTTTATTTTAGAAAAGGATGGGGTGAAACTTTTTGGGGTTTTTTGTTTTTTTTTTTGGTTTTGGTTGTGTTTTGGGGTTTTTGGTGGGGTGGGGGGGTTTACACCTTTCTCCCTCTTTTTTCTTTTTTCGTTGGTCCTTCGGGCCCCCAAACCCCGGACGGTACCCAAACACCTCCAAACCCCAAATTTTTTTTTCCCATTGTCTTGTTTTTGCCTTTTTCCTCTTCGTCCCCCCCTCTTTTTCCCCCTCCTTCTCCCCCCCCCTACTCTCACCCCCCCCCCCACCCTCCTTCAACCCCCTTTTCAATCCAAGAAGCAAGCCCCCTCTCTTTTTTCTCCAATTTTATTTTCCCCTTTTTTTTGGGAAACGACGGCAACATTTGTTTTATTGTTTTGGAAAATTTTCTTAGGGCCCATTTTTCCCGCCCAGGACATTTTTTTCCTCTTTTTATTCACCCCGGTGACTTAATTTCTTTTTCATTCATGTTGTTCCAACTTTCCACAATGAGTGGGAGGAAAGGGTTTTGTGACTTTTTTTCACCTGCGTCGCTTTTGCTTTTTTTGGCAAACTAAAAATATGGGGGAAAAAATAGGATCATTACCGTCATCGCAAAAAAAAAATGCAACGGATTAAGAAAACTTTACAAATCTACCCTGAACGTTGGGGGTTAGAGCGTCACGCGCCATTCTGTGTCCGACGTTTTACCCCCGGCCCCCTCATTCCTGGGGTTTTTCATCCCAAATTTGGGGGGTTTTCTGTCCCCCTTTAGCAAGGGGAGGGGGACGTGTTTGAGGGCCGCATTTCCCCAAAAATCGGGAATAATGGCTCCAAATAGACGGAAGATTAAAGGGGGACCAAAACTAGCTCACCGGGGCAAGACCTGGGGTGAAGACCCCCAAATCACTTTCGGTAAGGGGTCTGTGGGGGAAGGCGTGTTGGGTTTCCGCCAGATCCCCCAAACCGTCACATTAAAGAACAAGGGGGGCGCCGCCCGAGGACCCCCCCCCCCCCTCGCGGCTCGGTGCCCTGAGGCTGCCAAAGACTTGGGCGTTAACATTTTTTCAACCTTTGTTGGGAATTTTGGTTTAAAACTTTTTTTCCCCTTTTGATAAATGCTTTCACCCTTGAGGTGAAAAGATTTCTTTTCTTTTTTTTTTAACTAAACGTTTTAATCTTTTTGGGGAAAGCTTTCTGAGGTTTTTGCAGGGGAGTAAAAACGTTTAGGACTTTAAAAAGCGCAAAAACGTTTGTTTATTCGTAGTCTAATTTTTTAATTATAGAA
The DNA here is from genome assembly GCA_016584305.1 of Chionoecetes opilio. Taxonomy (NCBI): domain Eukaryota; kingdom Metazoa; phylum Arthropoda; class Malacostraca; order Decapoda; family Majidae; genus Chionoecetes; species Chionoecetes opilio. The sequence continues at coordinate 23,367 of JACEEZ010005548.1, read as the reverse complement.
TAAAACCCTCAAGATAACATTCAATTTATGAAGTGTTTTTTCACTTAGATGAGAGTTTTTACAAATTTAAAAAGGGTTAGAGTGTGCCTGATTTTAAAACCCCCTTTCCCCCCCCTCACTGCCCCCATCACGCGGCTCAACAGAAACACGAGTGTCATAGAAAAAAAGCACGGTTCTCCTCCTTCTTCCCCGCCCTGGCCGGCAGCCGTATTTTCCCTTTGTAAAGGGCTTAAGGGGATAATTTCCCCCAGGCCAACAAACCGCCCGGGGGATGATTCGTTTTTTATCTTTTTCCCCCGGGGGGAAGCTTCGGGGGCTTACAAAAGGTAGAAAAAAACCACAACACACACAACCCCACACAACCCAACACCGGTGAGGGCAAGGCCAAAATTTTTACCCTTTTCTTTTTTCTTTGAATTTAAGGTCTTTAAAATAAAAATTCCCTTTAATATAATTTTAATTATGTAAATTTTGGTGATGATTTCTTAAATTTAATCTAAAAACTTCTTGTTTTTAATGATGCAGAGATCAATCCATTCTGTGACAGTGTGGAAGGAATGAAGCAGGCACTGATTGCTCTGAATTTGTATTGTAATGAATGGAAATTGAAGCTTAACTGTGACAACACAAAAATAGTCCTGTTTAGTAGGGGAAAAGCTAACCTAGATAATTATGCATTTGAATTTGGTGGTGAAAACATTGAGGTTGTAGAGGACTATAAGTATCTTGGTGTGTTATTTAATTACAATGGAAGGTTTCGTAAAGGTGAGCTGGAGCTTAAAGAACAGGCAACAAGAGCCATGTACTCATTGATAGGTAAGTGTAGGAAGTTTGACTTGCCAGTTGACATGCAGATTGAACTTTTTAATACCATGGTACTACCTATACTGACTTATGCATCTGAGATCTGGGGATATAATATCATTAGAGAGTTAGAAACATTGCATCTGAAATTCTTAAAACAGTTACTATAGTCTATTCACTTAAGCTGGATTCCTGGGAGCGGCTCGATGCCTAGGCGAGTATGTAACGACGTCGCTGATTGGCTGATAGACTCGGGCAGGGTGGTGATGGTGGTGGTACTTGCCTCGCCGCAACCCAAAACCCTTGCGTTGCCTCAGAAAAATATTCATATTTCTTGGCTTTACTCATCTCTTACACAAGATAGGCCCCTTTTGTTTCATCATAAATCAGGAAAGTGATTGTTCAACAACAACACGCCCATTTCATACTTCATAGGGAAAAATAAAGTCATGACTACTATCACAAGAGTAGGCGGACTTTTAGGTTTTTCAGTGCATTGAAATGTTTTGTACTCCTACCCGATAAAACCCAAAGCTACCGATAATAGTTATGAAAGCTGAGTTTACCACGTGTCATAATACTTGCTGCATTCAAAAACATAAAAAAAATACATAAAGACACACTTATTAAATAATTAAAGGAAAGTAAAAGAGGGGTTAAACATTTTTCTTGCTTTTTTTGCTTCAACTCACTAACTCCATGTTTTGGTCACATTCAATTTTATACGAATAAATATTAATATACGAACAATAAATATGCGAACAAAAATTGAAAAATATGAAATCTCGTCTATTAATATACAAATAATGATAGATTGAGTCATACAAAAGTGGGAATAGAATAGATAAATATGTTGTAGCAATCACAGTACGGAAAAAAGAATACATGCAGACGACAGAAGGGAGAAAGATAAAGAAAAGACGGCCCAATTAGGGAACATGCGTAATGATAATGAATAGCAAGGTTTTTTAGTTAAGTTATTACATCACTTACAAAAAATAAATTGTAACCTTACATATACCTTAAGTTAAACTCATTCATACTTACACCATCTACATCTATCCTTTAAAAGATGGCGGCCCTACCCCCCGCTGGAGTCCAAGCGACTTTCCTGTGAACGAGGCTCGTCCCCCTCGCTCCATGTTCCCTTGTAGTGCTGGTGGGGCTCAGCGGGGAAGGCACTACCACACCCCGAGCAGAGGTGGCTACTCGCGGTTTTTCATACCCAAATGATGTTGGTAGGGAAGAAATATTTGGGTCCAAACTTGGTGTTTGCGAGTACGGTTGGTACGATCTAAACTTAACGTGAGTTGGGACTTGGGAGGCCCAGAGAGCCCTCTCCGAGCGGTGCCCACTCGGCGTTTAACATGGCGCGCCATTTTGAATTCATGGACGGCAGCGATCCTAGCGGCAGAGGGGAACCTGACAGTCGCCCGTGATTGTTTAAAATGACGGGCAACAGCGCGCTCTTCTGTGCGGCATTTGGGCTCAGAAACCCTGCAACGCGTACACAACAGCTCCATTCCCTTTGGGTTCCCAAAGAAAGATAGTAGGTACAGATGACTGGTGTTTGAGTTAATATGGGGCCCCGCGCAGCAGAGGGAGGGACGATATTGAAAAATTCTAGTTTACGCGCGCCAAACAGGTTCACACGGCTTCCTCTTTTGACGTAAACACACACCTCTGCCTCACTTCTACTCCCACCGTGTGGTGCTACACACCCAACTCATCGCCCTGAACGTCAAAAACCTTTGACCTGCCCACCCTGCTGGCGGGGGGCTGGTGTTCCCCCCTCTCGGAAAACGCCGTCATCCGCCTCACCTGTCCCTTTCCCCTGAGGAAGAAAGAGAGCTTTTTATATTCGTACTTGTTTTTTCCTTGGTTTTTATTTAATTTGGTGTGGTTGGGGTGATGGGTAAGGGGTGAGTGAAATGGGTGTGGTTGGGGAAAAATGGGTAATGGTTGAGTGGAATGGGTGTGTGTTTGGTAATGGGTGAGTAATGGGTTGGGGGATGGGTAAGGTTGGTGGGGTGGGGTGAGGGGAAATGGGTGAGTGAATGGGTGGGGGTGATGGGTAATGGGTTTGGTGATGGTGGGGTGGTGATGGTAAAGGGGTGATTGAATGGGTGGGGGTGATGGGTGAGTGGATGGGTGTGGGTGGATGGGTTTGGGGGGGGATGGGTTGGGGTGAGTGAATGGGTTGGGGGGTGATGGGTAATGGGTGATTGATGGGTGGGGGTGATGGGTGAGTGGAGGGGTTTGGTGGGGTATGGGTAATGGGTGAGTGGATGGTGTGGGGTGGGGGTGAAAGGGGTGTGGGGTGATGGGTAATGGGTGAGTGAGTGGATGGGGGAAGATGGGTAACGCGTGTGGGGTAATGGGTGGGGGAAGATGGGTAACGCGTGAGTGGAGGAATTCCTTCCCTTCTTTGATTCCTTATTTCTTTCGAATTCCTGGTCAGTTCCTCTTCTGACTCTTCATCCCTCCAATTTCTTCCTTACTCCTTATTCCTCCTTTCCTTCTCTCATATCCCCTTTCCCTTTCCCCCTCTCTCCCACCTTCCATTATCACCCCATCATCACCAAAAGGAGATGAGATTCCCCCTCTTTTTGCACGGGCGACTGTCAGAGTTCCCCTGCTGCCGCTAGGATCGCTGCCGTCCATGAATTCAAAATGGCGCGGCCGGAGTGAACCCTCTCGGTAAAAGCTCTCTGGAGGCAGCCAGCGGAAGCCTTTTGTCCGGCGCCATATGTAAACAAACCCTTTTGCCTCATCCAGCTGATAATAAACCTTCCCCAGGCAGCGGTCTCTTTAATACCAAAACATAACCGAAATAACCCTGAAAACATGCCGAAATATATAAAAAGATAGAGAAAGACGCATTTCTATGTATGTATTATGTCTCAATACCAAAACATGGTATAGAGTATACTGTACATATATTTCAAAAACGTATTTTGGTGTATTTCGATATTAACTCTTAATACCGAAATACATCCAAACACATACCCAAATATACCGTATGTGGTATGTATTTCGGTAGAGACACTACCGAAAGAGCAGGCACACTGCTCCACCGGTAGAGCAGCACACGGCATGGTAAAAATGGACGAGGACTGCGCGCTCATTTTCTGAGATACTGACTAGGTTTTCCTTGCATAAAAGTAGTACTTTTTCTGACGGAGGTATTTTAATGGGAAATATTCCGCAGAAGTTGGCGGCGCCAACCACCCGGGCAATCGCGCACCATCAAATTAGTTTTTTTTTAACCTAAATAGCTCAACAAAACCTAACCAAACTACCTTAAGCCTAACATAACCTAAACCAAACCCTTAACATATAACCTTAAATCTAACCTAACCAAAACTAAACGTAACTTAACTCAGCAATTATTATATAAAAATAAGTTATATTTTTGGTTTCCGGAAGTGAATAACTATTGCACAATATACTAAACCGAAAATAATAGAGAAAAAGTAAGCTGTGAGGCCTAGGCCTGTAAAGTCTGTGCTGACGGCGGTAGCGACCGCGCAGTTCTCGTCCATTATAATAACCCACAGCGATGGGACACGATGAGGCATTTTGATGGCCACGTGACAGTTCAAATAAGTTTATTTACATTAATGATAGGATTTCCAGGGTCTTCCCATGATAATCAGAGTGTTCACTTTATAAAGTTACCATTCCCAATTAAGTTCCCTGGCGAGGAAGTGACTCATCTTAGGGAAGGACTGCACACAGAAATAAGTGAATGACGTTGGGGAGGCACTTGTGTCGCAGTGGAATCATAGCGAGGATAAAGGGAAACATGGCCTAAGAAACAAGTACTTTATTCCAATTTAGTTTTGGCCCGTATGCACCTCAGAGGAATTTGGGTCCCAGCCAATTGCTATTTGGGGATCCAGGAGCTCCATTGCCTGTTACGGATAAAGCTGATTGGTCTGCGATCCTGCCGCCCCCTCGTACTCCCTGATTGGCGAAAATATTCAAGTGTTATGTCTTATACAAATAGGGATAATATTCATTCATTCACTAACCTAACCTTGACATTTGTCACCTAACCTAACTTTACCTTACTAAGCATTGCAAGCTATTTTATGGTATTTAATCTCTAAATGCAGAAACACGGGGAAAAGATGATTACATGTAAATATTGGGTCCTATAATATCAAGATCAGTAATTGGAACTGTCGCCGAAAATAGGAAAATTGCCGGACGTGAAAAATCGGTTTAAATTTTTACTTTCAACCAGTAATTGGTTTCGAGGTCAAAATTACTCTTTTCCCATGTATTATGATATGTTAAGACTGATGGTCACTAAAAACTTCGAATGCCTTATTTTGCAGTTATCTCCCCCTTCATAACAACCTGGGGACCCGTCGGGAACGCGGGGTTTTGGGTGGGGAAAATGGCACTAGTAGTTTTGTACTGATAGTATATTATGTGGATGACGTAAGATGTATCCCGGTAACACTCTACGGAATAACATAAGCCCGGAAATATATAAAAATAAAATTACTGAAAAAAGTCTACGGGAATTACTTCCCCATTCCTCGAAAAATCTCAACAGTTAAACCAGTTTAATACAGTACATGGGCTTGGTTATTTTTAACCTACACACTGGGGGAGCGGGCGCCCCGGGCCCCCCGCTAGTTCACTAACCTAACCTGGGCGTTGGTCGAGAAGTTTTAAAACCCAAAAGCGGGAAAAAAGGCGAGATAACTGCAACATGATGCATTTCCAACGACTTTGAGTGCGATCATCATTCTTAACGCATCAAAATACATAGGAAAAGAGTACTTTCAACCTCTTACTTTACTGGTTGTAAGTACCAAATTACCAAAAATTGGAACACTCGCCTACGGTGGGAACAGTTCTCTATCGTGTTCACAATGTCTGTTTCTCCTTACGAACCTATCTCACTTCATTCACCTTATTTAAAGCCGTCATCACCCATAAAAAGTCACTTTCGTATACAATTTCATTGTCGCCTGAGAGCCTTCCAAAACACACAATAACATGGAGCTCTAATTTCGTGTCTTTGTGATATTCACGCCAGTATTTCCTAAGTGTACTTCATCTATGACACCTAACTCACTTCATTCAACTTTTTAAGCATCTCATCTTCCATAACAAGTCACATATGGAACAATTAAAATATCGAAGAGGACCTCCAAGCCACAGATTAATAGCGTACCGATATTTCATGTTTCACTAATGTTTACCCGGGTATCTACATATGTGCTTCTCCTGCCACACCTAACACACTTCCTTCTATTTGTTTAATGTCCTAATCTTACACGGTACTTGCATTTCGAGGAAGATAATGTCCGTAGTGGGAGAGTTGTAAAGATGCGGAGGAAGAAGCCATTTTATTCAAGGTGCACTTGAATATCGAAAACACCTCTGGAGCAACCTTGAATATGGACCATGTCAAGTCCGAAAACATGCTCCAAAGCGCGCGCGAGGACAGAATCAAATCAAGATGGACCAAGTTTTTTCAAAATTCTTGATGTAAATACCTCGCGAGTAGCCCCCTATATATTCTCGTAACTCCCCAAAAGCAGACACTGGAATTTGGAAAGACTTATGGTCAGTTTAGTTACCGCCGTGCCTTGCTACTCCTCTCTTGCAGGATTTCCGCTCATAAGAAAGCAGAATACTGTTCTATATAGAGTTTGCCGGTACAATACTCCCCAAATTCTCTCTCTCTCTCTCTCTCTCTCTCTCTCTCTCTCTCTCTCTCTCTCTCTCTCTCTCTCTCTCTCTCTCTCTCTCTCTCTCTCTCTCTCTCTCTCTCTCTCTCTCTCTCTCTCTCTTTTATCACCCCGCTAAATATTGCTCTTTTTGACGGATGTTTATCATAACTTAGTGATAATAATAATAATAGTAATAATAATAATAATAATAATAATAACAATAATAACAATTATAATAAAAAATAATAATAATAACAAAGTAAAAAAAGACAAGTAAAATGTAGTCAAATCAAATAGAAAAGAAGATTTTATGAATAATTTAACAGTTATGATTTGAGAATAACAATGTTGTGACTTTCTTCATGAATTGTACAATGTTGACTGGTGGTGATTTTGCCAACAACTTCATATATCGGGGTAAAAAATTCCAAATAGAAGGGACTTTATATAAATAGAACTTTTCAATACAATAGTATAGTGAGCCAGAGGAAGATTTAGATCAATATTAGCATCTGTGGTTTCACAGCCACGCGTCATTAAGTGCAAGGCGTTGTCAGTGTAGCGGTTTTTGGTTGATTTATATGCTGATACAAAGACTACTGTATAGAGTAGTCTTTGGCTGATACATAAATAAAGTTTAATAGAATAAGATAAAGAGTTTATATGTATTCTGATAATTCAATTTGTAGAAAGCATTAAACAGAGTAACAAGTCACACGGAGACACACTAGAAAGATGAGTGGAGGGAATCTCCCCCCTGTGAGGGCGGCGAGCTCCTCACTCCTCGAGCAGGGACCAGTCACCGCGACAAGACTGCCTGGCTCGCTCTTTGGCCGCGGCGTTGCGACAGTGTGCCGAGCCCAAGGCACAGCACAGCAACAACCCGACCTGGAGGAGGCGCCACGGCTGGCCCATCACCGCCTCCAGGAGGAACAGCACCAGCACCGCCGCGGCGCCAGTGGTCAGGAGCTTCATCAGCGTCCTGTAAAGCGCCACGTTGGCGGCACCCACGCACCGGTTCAGCAGCACAGAGTGGTGCTGTCTGCCCTCCACGCACTCGCCGCACACTTCGCAGTGCCACTCGTCCACCGGCACCTCCTCCTCGCAGGCCGCACAGTACTTATCCCGCTGCCTGTGCCGCCGCCTGCAGGAGGGCTGCGCCACCAGGGCAGCGTACCAATAGCCTGTCGTGACCAGCACGAAGGCCATGCACGCCGCCTGCACCACGCTCGTCACCTCATCAGGGCGCGAGGACAGGCCAGCCAGGAAGGGCACGGTGTCTTCCAGCAAGGGCACCACCGCGCCGTACACGCACACAGCCGGTGCCGCCACGGCCACTGTCAGGTTAGCGAACCACAGCAGGGCGGGCAGCGAGGGCATGTGGCTGTCCTGACGTCCAGGCAAGGGTGTCTCGGGCACCATGGAGAAGATCGGCAACTGCAGCTGCTGGTTGAGACTGTCGCTTGTCTCAACCAGAGGTGACGAGAGGCCGTTGCCATCGTCGTCACTTGTGTCGTTCAAGAGGAATGTCAAAGAATCCGTCATCCTGGACATTCTCCTCGTCGCTGCTTTCTTCTTCATAATATAACGACGGGGGTGGAAGTAGATCCATTTTGTTCCCCTGCCTCTATGGGGGAGAGGGGTCAACACCGCCAGACTGTTGCCTGGAGGGCTGACTCACGCGTTTCAACCCTGCGGATTCTTCATAATATAACGACGGGGGAATGTATTCGACCTGAGTCTCGCAGTCCTCGTGGACGGTCGAATATTTGTTCTCAGTCTCGTCCTCGCTGTCGATATTCCATGCGTCTGCGAGGTCAGGGAAGTATTCGACCTGAGTGTCGTAGGGGGAGGAATAACAGTCATCCTCGCTGTCCTCCTCCCGGGGGTCGCCGCCCTTCAGGTGTTGTGCGGGGCGAGCACCGAGGCGCCTGCCGTTACAGAACACCGCCGTGAAGGGCTGCCCTGGTCCTGCGGCGCCCTCCAGCCTGCCGCCCCCGAAGCTGAAGAAGAGGACCGCGCTGTCCTCAATTTTTGTTAGCCTCAGACTCTTTAGAAGGTCATCAAAGGTCATTTCATGGGTGAAGACGGGGCTGCCGTCCGCCAGGCAGGTCATCCTGACGAGGGTGTTCCCGTCTTTCTTGCTCAAGCGTCCCATCTTCATCACGGCCGCCTGGGCGGAGGTGTTCCGCTCGAAGCCGTCGTGAGCACACTGCCATGCCTAGCGGGGGAAGGAGAAGGAGGCGATCACCCGCCTCCCGCGCCCCCAGCACCCGCACGAGTACCAGCACGGGCGCCTCTCGTAGCACAGCGTGATGGTGTCCACGGGGCCGCTGCCCCCCTGCACGGCGAGGCTCGAGGTGACCTTCAGGTGTGAATGATTTTGTTTCATTTTTGTGTTCATATTGAAATGAATATGTTTGTCAAGAAGAGTTTTGGGGCGTCATCGGGGAACAGCATAAAAGGGGTTGGTAGTGCACGGTGTGTGGCGTGGTGGGTGGGGCAAGGGTAGTGGTAGTAGTAGTTCAGTTATGTTTACATTATTTCGTATGTAACTTGCATAGTAGACTAGAATACGTAGAACACGATTTACAGCAAGTATAGAATGTTATACCAATAAACAAACACAGTATAGTTTGCACATACAGACAGCAAAAAGCTTACAGGTATTTACATCACTTCTACCATCAAATCTCAAACAAAAATCTCATACAAAAATGAAAAAAATTACTCTGAACACGCTAACAAACGAGAAGGGGAGGAGAAGGAGGACCGCCACGTATTCCTGGGATCTCAGAGACGGTGTATTTTACCGAACACAAACAGCGGCGCTCAAATACTGCAACACAAAACAAAACTAGAAAAGAGGAAATAAAAAGACAGAAAAGAGTTATAAGAACAGGACGCTGACATTCCGCTCCAAACAGGAACAAAAATAGAACACAGTCGTTTCAAAGCCAAACCAGCGCCTGAGGTGACCAGCCAATCACTCGCTCACACAGTTTGTTGACTTAACTAACACGCATTTCACAGATCAAATCAAGTAAATGTACAAACAAGTGATGGAAATGGACGTGTGTATTCCGTAGATTGTTTTTGTCCCTCAGCGATATACTATATTTAAGCCTTCTTTCTTTCCTCTTATCTTTATTATCTATAATAATATAAGCGAAAGTGTGTCTGTCTGTCTGTCTGTCTGTGTGTGTGTGTGTGTGTGTGTGTGTGTGTGTGTGTGTGTGTGTGTTGTGGTGTGGTATAGGTTCCGCCCCTGTGGCGCAAACACCTCTTTTGGCACATTTTGGAATCAGGTTGACCAGGGGAAGGTCATAAGCCCACTTTTGAGATGATCCGATCACTTTTTTTCTTCTTTTTTTTTTAGCAGCCTATTAGCGAGAATTGTGAAAACAAAATGGGTTGCGAGAATTGAGGAAGCCTTGAGTAGGGTGATGGTAATGGGTGAGTGAATGGGGGGTGATGGGTAATGGGTGTGGGGTGAGTGAATGGTGGGGGGTGATGGGTTGGGTGATGGGTGATGGGTGAGGAATAGGTGGGGGTGATGGGTAATGGTGAGGATGGTGTGTGGTGATGGGTAATGGGTGAGTGAAAGGGTGGGGGTGATGGTTGGGTAAGGGTTGGGCACTTCAGTCAACTTTTTTTAGTGCATCTCATCTTCCATAACAAGTCCATATTTACCAAGTTAAAATATCTGAAGAGGACCTCCAAGCCACAGATTAATAGCGTATCCGTATTTTCATGTTGCACTAATGTTTACCCGGGTATCTACATATGTCTTCTCCTGCCACACCTACACACTTCCTTCTATTTTGTTTAATTCCTAATCTTACACGTAACTTTGCATTTCGAGGAAAAAAAAAAAAAGAAAAAAAATAATGCCCGTAGTGGGAAAAGAGTTGTATAAGATGCGAGTGACGAAGCCATTTATTCAGGTGCACTTGAATATCGAACACACCTCTGGAGCCCCTTGAATATGGACCATGTCAGTTCCGAAACATGCTCCAAAGCGCGCGCGAGGACAGAAATCAAAATCAAGATGGACCAAGTTTTTTCAAAATTCTTGATGTCAATACCTCGCGAGTAGCCCCCTATATATTCTCGTACTCCCCCAAAAGCAGACACTGGAATTTGGAAAGACTTATTGTCAGTTTAGTTTACCGGTTACCGTGCCGTGCCTTGCTACTCCTCTCTTGCAGATTTCCGCTCTAGAAAGGCAGAATACTGTTTCTATATAGAGTTTTGCCGGTACAATCTCCCCAATTTCTCTCTCTCTCTCTCGTCGTCTCTGATCCCCGGCTCCTCTCTCATCTCTCTCTCGGCTCGTCTCTCGTTTCTCATCTCGTCTCTCTCTCTCTCTCTCTCTCCTCTCTCTCCTCTTACTCTCTCTCTCGTGTCTTCTCTCTCTGTCTCCTCTCTCTTCTCTCTCTCTCTCTCTCTCTCCTCTTTTATCACCCCACCCCCCGCTTAACAATATTGCTCCTTTTTGACGATGTTTATCATAACTTAGTGATAATAATAATAATAGTACTAATATATAATACATACTAATGCTAATAATAACAATTATAATAAAAATAATATTAATAACAAAGTAAAAAAAGACAATAAAATGTAGTCAAAGTCTCAAAATAGAAAGAAGATTTTATGAATAATTTAACAGTTATGAAGGTTTTGAGAATACGTACACTTGTTGTTGACTTTCTTCATGAATTGTACAATGTTGACTGGTGGTGATTTTGCCAACAACTTCATATATCGGGGTAAAAATTCCAAATAGAAGGGACTTTATATAAAATAGAACTTTTTCAATACAATATAGAGTGAGCCAAGGAAGATTTTTAGAAGATCAATAATTAGCATCTTGTGGTTTCACAGCCACGCGTCATTAAGTGCAAGGCGTTGTCAGTGTACGAGTTTTTGGTTGAATTTTATATGCTGAGACAAAGACTACTGTATAGAGTAGTTCTGTGTGTGCTGATACATAAATAATTTAATAGAATTAGATAAGAGTTTATATGTATTCTGATAATTCAGTTTGTAGAAAGCATTAAACAGAGACAAGTCACACGAACACACTAAAGATGAACGGAGTAATCTCCCCCCTGTGGAGGGCGTGCGAGCTCCTCACGGTCCTCGGCAGGGACCAGTCACCGACGACAAGACTGCCTGGCTCGCTCTTGGCCGCGGCGTTGCGACAGTGTGCCGAGCCCAAGGCACAGTCACAGCACAACCCGACCTGGAAGGATGCGCCACGGCTGGCCCATCACCGCCTCCAGGAGGAACAGCACCAGCACCGCCGCGGCGCCAGTGGTCAGGAGCTTCAATCCGCGTCCTGTAAAGCGCCACGTTGGTGCGTCATCACCCACGCACCGGTTTTCAAGCTCACAGCACAGAAAAGTGGTGCTGTCTCCCTCCACGCACTCGCCGCACACTTCGCAGGGCACTCGTCCCACCGGCACCTCCTTCCTCGCAGGCCGCACAGTACTTATCCCGCTGCCTGTGGCCGCGGCCTGCAGGAGGGCTGCGCCACCAGGCAGCGTATCCAATAGCCTGTCGTGACCAGCAGCGAAGGTCCATGCACGCCGCCTGCACCCGCTCGTCACCTGCCATCAAGGGCGCGAGACAGGCCAGCCAGGAAGGGCAACGGTGTCTTCCAGCAAGGGCACCACCGCGCCGGTACACGCACACAGCCGGTGCCGCCACGGCCACTGTCAGGTTAGCGAACCACAAGCAGTGGCGGGCAGCGAGGCATGTGGCTGTCCTGACGTCCAGGCAAGGGTGTCTCGGGCACCATGGAGAAGATCGGCCCATGCAGCTGCTCGGTTGAGACGGTCGCTTGTCCTCAACCGAGGTGACGAAGCGTTGCCATCGTCGTCACTTGTGTCGTTAAGAGGAATGTCAAAGATCCGTCATCCTGACATTCTCCTCGTCGCTGCTTCTTCTTCATAGATATTTACGACGGGGTGGAAGTAGAATCCATTTTGTTCCCCTGCCTCTATGGGGGAGAGGGGTCAACACGCCGACTGTTGCCTGAGGGCTGACTCCTACGCGTTTTCAACCCTGCTGATTCATCATAATATAACGACGGGGAATGTATTCGACCTGAGTCTCGCCGTCCTCGTGGACGGTCGAATATTTGTTCTCAGTTCTCGGTCCTCGCTGTCGATATTCATCGTCCTGCGAGGTCTGTGGTGAAGTATTCGACCTGAGTGTCCCGTAGGGGAGGAATACATCATCCTCGCTGTCCGCCTCCCGGGGGTCGCCGCCCTTCAGTGTTGTGCGGGGCCGATCACACGAGGCGCCTGCCGTTACCGAACACATGCCGTGAAGGGCTGCCCTGGTCCATGCGGCGTCCCCCAGCCTTCCGCCCCCGAAGCTGAAGAAGAGGACCGCGTGTCCCTCATTTTTGTTAGCCTCAGACTCTTTAGAAGGTCCTCAAAGGTCTTTCATGGGTGAAGACGGGGCCGTGTGCCGTCCACCAGGCAGGTCATCCTGACGAGGGTGTTCCCGTCTTTCTTGCTCAAGCGTCCCATCTTCATCCGGCCGCCTGGGGCGAGGTGTTCGCTCGAAGCCGTCGTGAGCAGACACTGCCATGCACTAGCGGGGAAGGAGAAGGATGGGCGATCACCCGCCTCCCGCGCCCCCACACCCGACCGAGTACGCAGCACGGGCGGGCCTCCGTCGCACAGCGTGATGGGTGGTCCACGGGGGCCGCTGCCGCCCCCCTGACGCGATGCTCGAGGTGGACCTTTTCAGGTGTGAATGCGTGTGTGTTGGTGTGTTTCATTTTGGGTTCATATTGAAATGAATAGGTTGGTCAAGAAGAGTTTTGGGGCGTCCTCGGGGACCAGCATAAAAGGGGTTGGTAAGTGCATCGGTGTGTGGCGTGGTGTGGTGGGGCAAGGGTTAGTGTGTAGTAGTTCAGTTATGTTTTACATTATTTCGTAGTAACCTTGCATGTAGACTAGAATACGTAGAACACGATTTACAGCAGTATAGAATGTTATAGCCAATAACAACACAGTATAGTTTGCCATACAGCAGCAAAAAGCTTACAGTATTTACATCACTTCTACCATCCAATCTCCCACCAAATCTCATACAAATGAAAAAATTACTCTGACACGCTAACAAACGAAGAGAGGGAGGAGAAGGAGGACGCCACGTATTCCTGGATCTCAGAGACGGTGTTAATTTTTACGGGGGGGGGACCAACAGCGGCGCTCAAATACTGCAACACAAAAAACAAAACTATAAAGAAGAGGAAATAAAAAGGACATGAAAAGAGTTATAAGACAGGACGCGCTGACATTCCGCTCCAAACGAGGAACAAAAAAATAGAACACAGTCGTTTCAAAGCCCAACCAGCGCTTGAGGTGACACAGCCAATCACTCGCTCACACAGTTTGTTTGACTTCACTACACGCATTCAACGATCAAATCAAGTAAATGTACACACAAGTATGGTGTAAATGGACGTGTGTATTCCCGTAGTTGTGTTTTGGGTCCCTCAGCGATCTACTATGATTAAGCCTTCTTTCTTTCCTCTTATCTTTATTATCTATAATAATATAAGCGAAAGTGTGTTCTGTGTCTGTCTGTCTTTCTGTGTGTGGTGTGTGTGTGGTGTGTGGTGTGTGTGTGTGTGTGTGTGTGTGTGGTATAGTTTCCCGCCCCTGTGGCGCAAACACCTCTTTTGCACATTTTTGGAATCAGGTTGACCATGGATAGGTCTACCCACTTATTAGATTATTGCCGATCACTTTTTTTTCTTCTTTTTTTTTACGCAGCCTATTAGCGAGAATTGTGAAAACAAAGTGGGTGTTGCGAGAATTGAGGAAGGCCTTGATGTAAGGGTGATGGGTAATGGGTGAGTGAATGGGTGGGGTGATGGTACTGGGTGTGGGTGAGTGAATGGGTGGGGGTGAATGGGGTTGGGGGTGATGGGTGATGGTGAGGGAATAGGTGGGTGTGATGGTAATGGGTTAGTGAATGGGGTGTGTGTGATGGGTACTGGGTGGTGAATGGTGGGGGGTGATGGTATGGGTGAGTGAATGGGTGTGTGGGTGATGGGTAATGGGTGAGTGAATGGGTGGGGGTGATGGGTAATGGGTAGTGAAGGGGTTGGTGTGGTGATGGGTTATGGTTGAGTGAAATGGTGGGGGGTGAGTATGGTGGGGGGTGGATGGTAATGGGTGTGTGGTGATGGGTAATGGGTGAGTGAATGGGTGGGGGTGATTGGTTAAGGGGGAGTGAAAGGTGTGTGGTGATGGGTACTGGTTGAGTGAAGGGTGGGGGTGAATTGGGTAATGGGTGAGTGAATTGGTGGGTGGGGTGATGGGTAATGGGGTGAGTGAAGGGTGTGGTGGTGATGGGTAAATGGGTGAGTGAATGGGTGTGGGGGTGATGGTAATGGTGAGTGCATGGTGGGGGTTGATGGGTAATGGGTGAGTGAAATGGTAGAGGGGTGATGGGAATGGGTTAGTGAATGGGGGGGGGTGATGGGTAATGGGTGAGTGAATGGGGTGTTGTGGTGAGGGGTAATGGGTTAGTGAATGGGTGGGGGGTGAGTGATGGGTGGGGGGTGATGGTAATGGGTGTTGGTGATGGGTAATGTGGTGGTGAATGGGTGGGGGGTGATGGTAATGGGTGAGTGAATGGGTGTGTGGTGATGGGTATATGGGTGAGTTAATGGGTGGGGGGTGATGGGTAATGGGGTGAGTGAATTGGTGTGGGTGATGGGTAATGGGTGAGTGAATGGGTGTGTGGTGATGGGTAATGGTTGAGTGGAATGGGTGGGGGTGATGGGTAATGGTGAGGTGAATGGTGTGTGGTGCTGTATGGGGGTGAGTGACATGGGTGGGGGGTGATGGGTAATGGGTGAGTGAATGGGTGGGGGGTGATGGGTATGTGTTTGTGTGGTGATGGTAAGTGGGTGAGTGAATGGTGGGTTGATGGGGTAATGGGTGAGTGAATGGGTGGGGGGTGATGGGTATGGGTGAGTGAATGGGGTGTGTGGTGATGGTAATGGTGAGTGAATGTGTGGGGGGTGATGGGTAATGGTGAGTGAAATGGGCGGGGGTGATGGGTAATGGGTGATTGAATGGGTGGGGGGAATACATACATTTCTACATCCATGATTTCAGGAAAGTTAGAAGGGGCTATCTGAGAGTCCCATGTTTGGTGGGCCGAAGGCCACCAAACACAGGTTGGGGGCCGAAGGCCCACCAATAGCATCCGCAGGAAGCTATCCAAAGTCCGCCCCGGAGGGCGGCTTTGCGCTAGTTATAATAATATAAGCGAAAGTGGTGTTGTGTGTGTGTGTGTGTCTGTCTTGTCCGCTCTGGGTGCCGCCCCCTGTGGCGGAATCCCCTCCATCGTGGCACAGTTTTTGATCGGTCGACCAGGGAAGGTTTTTAAGCCCACTTATGAGATGATCCATCACTTTTTTTTATATGTTTTTTTAGCCGCCTATTGGCGAGATTGTGAAAAAAGTGTGTTGCGAGAATTGAGGAAGCTTGAGTGTGGTGATGGGTAATTGGTGAGTGATGGTGGGGTGATGGGTAATGGGTGTGGGGTGTGGGTTATTCAAATGGGTTGGGGGGTGATGGGTTGGGGGTGTCGTGGGTGTATGGGTGAGGGAATAGGTGGGGGGTGAATGTGTACTGGGTGAGGTTTTATGCTCGTTGTGTGATTGGTTAATGGGTGAGTGAATGGGTGGGGGTGATATTGGTAAATGGGTGAGTGTAATGGGTGGGGGGTGATGGGTATGGGTGCGTGAATGGGTGGTGGGTTTGATGGGTAATGGGTGAGTGATAATTGGTGGGGGTGATGGGTAATGGTGAGTGGAATGGGTGGTGGGGGTGAATGGTAATGGGTGAGGTGAATGGGTGGGGGGTGATGGGTATGGGTGAGTGTGAATGGGTGGGGTGATGAGTAATGGGAGATGAATGGGTGGGGGGGTGATGGGTAATGGGTGAGTGAATGGATTGGGGGTGAATGTGAATGGGTTGGCGTTAATATACATGTCTACATCCATGAATTTCATGAAAGTCAGAAGGGGCTATCTGGAGAAGTCTGTGTTTGGTGTGGGCCAAGGCCCACCAAACGCGCGTGGTGGTGGGCCAAAGGCCCAACAATAGCCCTCCGCAGGACTAGCCAAAAAGTCTTCCCCTGAGGGGCTGGCTTTGCGGCTATAATTATATACGTCTCATTTCCCTAGATTATTTTACTCCCCCAGCGCCATACAATTTTTCCCTTCCTTTCTTTCCTCTGTGATTAACTCCAGGTTCTGGGTCCCCGTATTTCCCGAGGCTGAAACATCACTATCGCAGGACTTATTTTTCCTTTCACACACCACATAGCCCATACATAGCCATTACATGCATATACATTCCTTAATCATGGTCGTATTTTCTGATTCCTGGCAGATTTTCTCCCTTTTTTTGGCCATAAATCAATCAATCCTTATCATCACATTTACCGCAGATACACTTAAGTCGCCAGGACAACGTTTCTTTTTATTTACAGAAGTCTGGGTGCCGTTACTACTTACATTTTTACATCCATGATTTCAGTAAGTTATGAAGGGGCTATCTGAGAGTCTGTGTCATTTTGGGGGGGTGTCTTATCTGTCGCGTGTTTTGCTATGTGTGCTTGTATCTCTCTCTCCTTCACTTCTCTCTCTCTCTCTCTCTCCTCTCTCTCTCTTCTCTCTCTCTCTCTCTCTTCTCTCCTCATCATCTCTCTCTCTCTCTCTCTCTCTCTCTTCTCTCTCTCTGTTTCTTCTCTCTCCTCTTCTCTCGGTTCTCTCGTCTGTTTCTCTCTCTCTCCTCTCTCTCTCTCTCATCTCTCTCTCTCTCTCTGATAGCAATTTCTTCCTCATTTTCAGTACTACCCAACTCTCCCTCTCCTCCTCCTCCTCCTCTCCTCCTCCTCCTCCTCCTCCTCCTCATCCTCCTCCTCCCTCCTCCTCCTCTTCCTCCTCCCCTTCCCTCCTCCCTTCCTCTTCTTCCGCTCTTCCTCTTCTTCCTCCTACTCCTCCTCCTCCTCGTGAACAATAGATAACGACACAAATTATATGTGGAGAGTTAACCTCCTTTTTTTTTCCCCCATTAAAACTGGAATATTATTCTGCTGATAGAGAAAGGTACGATTTGCTTGATATGGTGAACGAAGTTTATATTTGAATCAGGTGGTCCGGATGAGCCTACAAGGGATAATAGTAAATCCTAGATTTAGTTTTCAACTTACCGACATTGATCTTAGTTGGATTTACTGCGATATAGGTGAACATTTGGCAAACAGTGTTCACTAAAATGTCACGGCTAATCAGATGCGGCATAAATTGCAATGTAAGATATCACAGAAAATCGGTACTAGTCCAAATTATAATAAGCAGAGTGTTCTCACGAAGATCAGCAGTTACTAAGCAGAAGTTAATGGATTGCCTACTAAATGGTAATACGCCGAAACATGTATAATTTATTCACAAATAAACTCCATTCGTGGGTGGAAAACATGTTCCCATTGTAAGAAAACGTGTTGAAATAACATACAGACAAAGTTGGATGAATAATAGAATCCAACAAATCATTGACAGAAAGCGCCGGGGAGTCACTATAAAAGTTTTTTACAAACGAATCAAATGCATACTGCGATTCTAGAGAATACAACGACGTAAAACGTCGCTGCAAAGGACTAATTAAGTCTAAAAAGCGCGAGTATGAAGAAAAAATTTGCAAAGAATCCAAATCAAAACCAAAACGGTTCTTTCAATTCGTTCGAAGTATAAGAAAAACGTCAAAACAAGTTTGGCCACTGAAGGATAATAATAATATCTTGGTAATGGTGTAATTAAAGTATGGGCGTTTCGTACTCAATGAATACTTTAATGCGGTATTTAATTAAAGAAGACGAAACTCCATTACCAGAACCAAGTAAACATGTTGCGGACTCGAAAGGGATAGATACTGGTAATAGGAAAAAAAAGAGATTAACATAGACGAAATATCAAAATATTTTGCTGAACTTGACCCAGCAAATCCGTGGGGGTGGGACGAAATCTCGCCGCGACTACTTCGCGAATGTCACAGTCAACTTTTCCGCTCCCATTAAAGATTCTTTTCAATAAATCGCTAAAGGGACAAAAATGTTCCTAGTATGTGGAAATTAGCTAATGTTACACCGATATTCAAGAAAGGGAGTAAGAGCCTCGCACGTAATTATCGCCAATTAGTCCTAACGGCCGTGATTGTTAAACTATTTGAAACATATTGCGGGATAATATAGTGTCGTTTTCCGCTCATGAAATACCTCATCGCTAACCCCAACATGTGGATTTTCGAAATAAGAGATCCTGCTTAACAAACGTACTGGATTTTTTTAATGTCATTTGATTCAACGCTGGGACGCTAAAGTGTGCCTCGGATGTAATGTACCTTGATTTTTCAGAAAGCCTTCGATCACAGTTTCCCAGAAGCGACTTGTGACCAAGCTAAGGGCACATGGCTTAGGAGAGGCATTATGTTCATGATTTGGCGATTGGCTTTCAAATCGTAAACAATGGGTAGTAATAAATGGCGAGGCATCTGAGTTGGTTAGATGTCACTAGTGGGGTTGCTCAGTGCTCGGTCTTGGGTCCTACTCTTTTTCTGTATATATCAAGCGATCTGGACTGCGTGACTTGTATTAAAATATCGTTGAAATTTCAGATGACACCCAAATTAGGCTGTAATCAGTAGCATATACTAGAGAAATTGCAAACTCATACAAAGTGATCTCGACATCAACTTCAGATTGGAGTGGGATAATGGCTATTAAAATTCAATTTCGATTACAATGTAAGTGTAAATGCATATAGGCAACGATAACCTCAATATAACTATCAAATGCAAAATAAATCGTTACTGAAGTAGCAGCTGAAAAGGATTTTATGGGTGTCATTCATCAGTAATGCTCATGAAAACCAGTCCGCATTGCCTAGCTGCCAGTAAAAGGCGAATATGTCTGGCAATGTTTTGGGTTTATTAAACGTAATTTTGCACATCAAAATCTGAAGGAAGACACAATTATCACACGTCCTTGGTAGGCCGCACTCTTGAATATGCCGTCAATTCTGGTCGCGCCACTGTTTCGTGTGTCGCGTAGATCAAGCCAAATTGGGAATGCATGTCAAAGAAGGCTAACCAAACAAATTCCATCCCTGCGAATTCATCTTTGAAGAGAGACTGCGAAACTTGTTCGTATATGTTTCCGTAAAGGATCGTAAATCCGTGGGGACTTGATAGATCACTTTTAAGATTCTAAAAGTTTCGTGATGTCACTAATCACGATAACCTTTCGAGCTTTCAACTCAAGTGACAAAAAGAAATAATGGTTTAAAACAAAAGGTCAATTTTGCATCACCCGATCTCCGAAAAAATTTTTTCAATGTTGAGTCTTAAACGGGGAACAAGTTCCCAGCAAATGTTTCGGACCCAGCACAATCCCTACATTCAAAACAGACTTGACGCGCACTGTAAAGTAAGGGGTATTGTAGTGCGAATTCGTATCTAGTCCCCCTATCGATTATCGTAGTGGTATGGTGTTTAGTTAGTTTTTTTCATACCCTATAAATCTGCACTAGAATTTCCCATGTTCCTTTCTCTTTGGGACATGTATCATTTTCCCTTTTTCTTAAAATATTGATAGTTGAGTATGTTTTTTCACAGATACCCTCGCTATGGACCAATAGGTCTCCTGGTGTCTGTTACTCCTATGTATCCAGAAAAAAAATCCTCCTTCACCAAAATTTCCCTCTCTTTTTTTTTTCCTTGCTTTTATACTTGATTACCTAGACAGGGGAGGATAGTTGCTCTCTCCTCTCTCCTCTCTCTTCTCCCCTCTCTCTCTCTCTTCTCCTCTCTCTTCCTCTCTTCCTCTCTCTCTCTCTTCTCTCTCTCTCTCTCTCTCTCTCTCCTCTCTCTCTCCTCCTCTTCTCTAAAATGCATGGGTGTTCCTGTTTCCGTTGGGGTTGAAAATTTTTTTTTTATGTTCTTTGGGTGTGGCGCCGCTAACACCTGGAGGCACAGTTCAGGGCTTTAACTCCCCAAGGGGCGTGGCGTGCGAGGGGGGGGGAAGCGCGTGACCCCCCCCACCCCCCCCAAGCCCCCCCCCTGCCCACTCTAAAATGGACCCCAACTTAAAAAAATCCCTGCATGTAATGGAAAACTCACACGATTTTTGGGGAAATTTTGATCTTAAGAAAAAAAACCCTGTCTTTTTTATTTGATATTATGTTCAACTTTTTTAAAATTTTTTTTCTGTAGCAATAAACTAGGGCACATAATATAACAATTCAAGCAAAATAACAAACTGAATTAATATAGTAATAACAAAACCATAACACGCAGCAGTAGAAAAAGCAGTATTTATCTTAGTTAAAATTTAAAAATAAAAAATTAACAAGTGAAAAGTATAAAAGTGTGAAAACAAATGTAATAAGTGTAAAAACAGCAAAAATAGAAGTACGTAAATTTATTTTAGTTAATAATTATATACTAAAAGTTAAAAGAATAAGGTAACAAGTATGAGAACAAATGTACGTGACTTTTCCCCAATGATGGTTAATTATTCCACCAACCTTTCCCCAACCAAACAAAACCAAAAAAAACTTAATCACCGTTTTCCTGCAAACTTTGTGCCGAACAATCACCTCGCCATTTTTTCTTCCCTTCCCCACCTCCCACACTCCTTTACACTCCCCCAAAGAAAAAGTCGTGTAAAAAAAAATGAAAATTAATTGTGCGAAAATTAAATATCAAAGTCATAAAGTAAGAATTTAATACTATATCATATTTTCTAAGTATTTTTTTTGTGTGTGGGCTCCCAAAATATTGTAAAAGAAATGAAAAGTTGAATTTTTGGTTGAAAAAACTAAACACAGTCTAAATTTAAATATGAATAATTTTATTTTCACTTTCGCTGTCTTTTTTTTGGGGGTTTAAAATTTTTCCCAAAAAAAAGTAAAACAGAAAAAATTTAAAAAACTTTTTAAAACAAAATACCTATACCAAATTTAAAAGATGAAAGTATACCAAAATAAAAAGCAAAATTTTCCCCTTTGTTTTTCTTCGTAAACATAACATTTCATCCAACTTTCCTCTCCCCCTTGCGGTCTAATCTCTCCCCGGCAAACTTTGGAAATTTTACAAAACTATCGGTCACATAACCTTGACTCAGCTCATTCCCACCCCGGCACAGGAAAACCCTTTTGAGGAATAAACCCCTTGCTCCTTCTTGGGGCTTCTTCGTCCCATCAAGCCTCAACCGCATCCCCCGCTGCCACCAAACTAACAGTAACGCCCCGGGCCCAACAAAACACAGGTTTTCGGGTTTTTTTATCTAAAAGTTTTGTATTTTTTCGTATCAAAAGCCGGCAAAAAAAAGGACAGGTTATCTTAGCTTTTGTGAATACGTCGTGGCCTGCTTCAAAATGGGTCACGAGTTCGAAGCTCGCTCGAGTTTGGTAGCTGGTAATGGGGTCTAGCACGTAAATAAAGCCCACGAGAAAAACACACACACACACAAAAACACACACAACAACAGCAACGGCAACGTCGCGAAATAGCTCCCGTGACAAACCATGGTGAATGACACACAAATGAAAAAAATTAAAGAAACGAAATTGGCAAGAGAGAGAGAGAGAGAGAAAAGAGAGAGAGAGAGAGAGAGAGAGGAGAGAGAGAGAAGAGAGAGAGAAGAGAGAAAAGGAGAGAGAGAGAGAGAGAGAGAGAGAGAGAGAGAGAGAGAGAGAGAGAAGGAGGAGGAGGGAATATTTTGTGGGTGGGTGGTGGGGGGGTGGTTGTTGTGTGTTGGTGTGTGTGGTGTGTGTGTTTTGTTGCAAAACCCTAGGGGTGTAGGGTTTTTTGGGGAACATTCAGGATAAAAATGAGTGCATTGACTTTTTACGTGTTTTAACGGCAATAAAAACGACCCGCGTGATGGTGTGTATCTCTTTTTCCATCCCCACACCGCCCACACACACCAACCCGATTTCACTTTCGTGGTGACCAGAAAGTGCCTTCTGGTGCTCCGTCCAGTCCAACAAAAAAGTGTTAACCAAACCCTGGATCTTGCCGCTGTTAAGATGTTCTGGAATTTTAAGAACGCGCATTCGCTCCATTGGTTTTTGTGGGTTGATCAACTCAAGGAACGATCCGGTTATTAAAGGGACTATGAGGGTCTCATAAAAAGCTTGAATTTCCCAATCCGAAGTACGGGCCTGAAGAACAACGTAAAGGGGCTTTTAGTCTAAAAAACGAAAACAATGGCAGTTAAGATTCGTCAAAATCCTGAAAAAGAACACCGAGTAAACTACCCAAAAAAATTACTCCAGACGCAACAATCTAAGGGTCATCGCCTCAAGGAGCCCGCCTGTCGGGGAAACTTTGGAGCAGACAGCTAAAAGTGACAAAAATTTCTGCAGGCAAGATACAACTACCCTCTGTGAACCTCGAAGTGCTCACGTGGGAACCCCGCTGCTTCTCATCCTCGACAATCGTCGTTTGGTTCGAAAATTTAGCGACAGGATGCAGCTATAAAGGGAAAGCAAAAAAACTTAAAGGACCAGGGATATATATAAAAGAAGACCTTTGTTTTTGCTTCAAAAAAAGGATATAAAGAAAAACAGTTCCCCTTAAAGAAAAAAGGGCCCAAAAAGACGGCAAAGTCCTTCTTCCGACACCAGACTATATTCGGCAGAATTTACCAACGATCGTCATCCTTGGTGCCGCTGTGGCTCCCCCACGTAGGTGCTGGCTTGGTGGCTCACAGTCTTGGGGGAGACGTAGCGGCTGGCGTAACCATC
>JACEEZ010005547.1:90000-99329 GCA_016584305.1 Chionoecetes opilio | reverse complement strand
GTCCTTTCTTTTCTTGTTATTTCAGGGGTCAGATAGGTCAATTTTCATGACTTTTCGCGCTTTCCAGAATATATTTTGAAATCCATCTGTTAAAGGTTTTCTCAGTACAATATTTACAGCTTCAAAAATACATATATGGCTAATCTATCTCCCAAATATGAAAAGCAATGGGGAATAGAGGAATGATGGAAGGGAGACAAAATAAAACTATATAGTGTGATGATAGAAGATAATGGAAGAAGAAAAAAGACAAACGGAAAGAAGGGAGGAAAAAATGAAAATAACGTAAACTTTGAGGCGTTGAAAAGTATCCTGAGGTAGAATTTTGCATTGTATATATTTCGCAGAGCTCCCAATTTAAGTACCCACATTTCTAGAAGTTTGAAAAAGAGTGATGTGGGTACAAAGACACCCCCGCCTACCCTCCCCCCATCCCTTTCCCCCCTCCTTATCCCCCCTCCCCATCCCCTCATTTTTTTATATATTTCAAAGAGCTCCCAATTTAAGTACCCACATTTCTAGAAGTTTGAAAAAAAGTAATGTGGGTACAAAGACATGCCCGCCTCCCCTCCCCCATCCCTTTCCCCCCTCCTTATCCCCCTCCCCATCCCCTCATTTTTTTATATATATTTCAAAGAGCTCCCAATTCAAATACCCACATTTCTAGAAGTTTGAAAAAAAGTCATGTGGGTACAAAGACATCCCGCCCCCCTCCCCCCTTCCCCTTCCCTCCCCATCCCATCTCCCCATTCCCCCCCCCCCCCCCATCTGGGTGTGTCTGGGGCGTGTGCTGGGCAAGAGAAACGAGTTGAGGTGATCAGGTGTGCGGTGCTGCTCCAGTAGACACGACCTTGCGTTATAGTGAGTTTATTGATAACTGGTACTGCTGCTGGGGAATAGGTTTGTGTTCAGGCCAATGTGTAAGTGTATGTGCCTGGGTAGCTACATAAGCCCACATAGCCTACATAGTTGTTGATATGTAGGTTATGTAGGTTACCAGGGAATTAGGGCCGTACTATAGTCTATTTTTTTGACTAGGCAAAAATTCCATGCTATCATAAGGTCTCATGCTTAGAATTATGCCTATGTTTACCTGATAATATGGTTAACTATGATAAAATACAAGGAAATTTAGAAGAAGTGTAGTATTCCCTTCTGGCATTAAATATCAGTCAGTAAGCAGGAAGGGGTCAGGCTTTTTCACCTCGTTAAAAAAACAGAGAAAATGATAGGATGTGGTAAGTTATTTGTACGTAGTGAGATGTATTACGTGTTTACTTTGTTATTTATTATTCATTATTCACTGTTTATTGTTTTGTTGTTAGAGTTATGTAGAATGTCATGGGTTTTGGGATATATTAGCGGTTGCAATGTGATATATTAGGTTCGGAGTGAGATTATATGATGTTCTACCAAAGACTACTGTATATTATTTTGCGTCATATTGAAGGTTATGAATAGTGTATTAGGTTACATACAAAGGGGAAAGTTATTTGAGGTTAAGATATTGAAGATTGATATTGAATTGAAGATAAGTGATTTCCTTATTTCCAAAACAAGGATGTGTTGAATTTTACTCGTTCGAAACTTTTACTTTGTTGGTCATCCGCGTCATTAACAGTATCTGAAGGAGGCTGAGACATGAAACGTGTATTTACTGTAACTAAGATCAACTTTTTTGGTTCATTTGCTTAGGGCAGTCTCACGCTCTGTTGTTGATTGGCGTCGGGGAGTTAAGGAAATCAAGTTTATCATAATTGCATGCTGCCTCCTGACTGACACGTGAGGTCTTGCTTTGTTCTGGTAACTGTGCCTTCTGCCTTAACCCCTTGAGACCCAGAACGTAATTTCCATTGTAATTTGGGTACCATTAGACGATTTTTAGTGACTATAAGCAATATTTTATAGATATGACCTGTTTAGTATCCTTGTCCACTAGCTAATTCGGTATATTTAGTTACTTTTCGTAATTTTATGGCTCGACAACATACAATTTTTTATAGCAAAGGAAAAATTTGGGCGTGAAGGGGTTAATGTGTGTGATCTATGGTGCACGGGCCTAACCTAACCTAACCTAACCTAACCTAACCTAACCTAACCTAACCTAACCTTAACACACATCACAGACAGGGGCCTCGTTTTGTCTTCAAACTTGGGGGGACAATCAGCAACATACTATCTTGTGAGCACTGTATGGGAGGTCTTGTCCTTGGCCAGTCCTTTGTGATGTAAAAAAAAAAAAGATTATATGAATGGGACTTGTTCAGTAATTATTTATGACTCGAAACTTTGGTCTTTGAATTGAAACAGGAGCTCATTATAGTCAATTTTTTTTAACAAGGCAAAAAATCCTGCCCTCTTGCTGCTCACTGACTGATATTTGATGCCAGGAGAAGGGAATACTACACTTCTTCTTGATGTCAGCTGTATTTTATCATAGTTAATCATATTATCAGGTAAACATAGGCATCATTTTAAGCATGAGACCTTAAGATAGAATGGAATTTTAATAGACTATAGTATGATCTATGTATTTGGATTGACCTTTGAACTGTATAATGAGTCTATGTTGGTGAATATTAATGGGTAGCTCAGCATCTTAATGTATGTAGCTATGGTGTATGTAGGTCATAGTTGCTGCCTCCACACTCTTAAATCTAGAAGTGATGTGGAGTGCCGATAAAAAAGGTCAAACTCTTAATCTTGAAGTGATTTTGTATTTGCCGATAAAAAAAGGTCAAAACTCTTAATCTTGAAAGTGTTTGTGGATCCGGAGTGCCGATAAAAAAGGTTCAAACTCTCTAATCTTGAAGTGATGTGGAGTGCCGATAAAAAAGGTCAAACTCTTAATTTGAAGTGATGTGGCAGTTGTGCCGATAAAAAAGGTCAAAACTCTTATCTTGAAGTGATGTGGTATGTGCCGATAAAAAAAGTCAAATCTTAATCTTGAAGTGATGTGGAGTCCCATATAATATTTTATATAAAAGGTCAAACTCTTAATCTTGAAGTGATGTGGCTAGTGCGATAAAAAAAAGTCAAATCTTAAATCTAGAAGTAATGTGGAGTGCCGATAAAAAAGGTCAAACTCTTAATCTTGAAGTGATGTGGAGTGCCGATAAAAAAAGTCAAACTCTTAATCTTGAAGTGATGTGGAGTGCCGATAAAAAAAGTCAAACTCTTAATCTTGAAGTGATGTGGAGTGCCGATAAAAAAAGTCAAACTCTTAATCTTGAAGTGATGTGGAGTGCCGATAAAAAAGGTCAAACTCTTAATCTTGAAGTGATGTGGAGTGCCGATAAAAAAGGTCAAACTCTTAATCTTGAAGTGATGTGGAGTGCCGATAAAAAAGATCAAACTCTTAATCTTGAAGTGATGTGGAGTGCCGATAAAAAAGATCAAAATCTTAATCTTGAAGTGATGTGGAGTGCCGATAAAAAAGGTCAAACTCCGGACCCACCACTGAACTGAGCTGACACTCTTCATTCCCTGGGCGAGATAATACACTCACAATCCGTCATTCACGTCATAAAAAGCGACAAATGATATGGATTAGTCTGCTTTATGCTTATCAGAAGGAACTATACAAAATAATCGCTTGTGTTTTCGTGGGTGAGCCGATCTAGTGTGTCAAGATAGAATTACATAAATTAATTCCTATGAGACCCACTCGCTGGTTATCAATGTAGGTCTGAGTTGCCGAACCGAGGCTTTTGATAATCAGATGGGTACCTGGAACTGTCGCCGATAGGAATTCTCGCCGCCGTCGTCGAATGTTCCAATTCTTGATATTACAGGAGCCAATATATACATTTAATCAAGTGTTACCCGTGTTTCTGCATTCAGGGATGAAATACTATCGTTAGCTTGATCAGTTAGGTTAAGTTAGGTGCCAATGTCTAGGTTAGGTTAACATTTCCACGTCGGCGAGAGTTCTAAGTTGGTGTTTCGGCGAGAATTCTCATCGGCGACAGTTCCATAAACCATCAGATGTATCTCGTTTCGCGGCTGTGCTCTTGTTCACCCCCTTGGGCAGTTCCTTTATACATAAGTCACCCAAGAAAAGAAAAACGGCTCGTGGACATGTAGGTAGATAGCTTATTCGATTACGTGACCCAATGTATGTATGTATGTATGTATGTATGTATGTATAAGATCAACCCTAATATACCGGAGGCTGAAGAGAGTGTACCCAGAGGAACTAATACCTGTACAGTACAATAAATAATACATTAATAATATGTATTCGTTACTCTGAGTGTATCTGGATGGCCGAGGTGGCGACGTGACGGCAAAGAGTGAAAAAAATGAATGAAAAAAACACAATTTAGAACGTCAAACCAGACATGATCGTCCTTGGGTTAGCTTTACCAAGAAGTCCTCTCTCTCTCTCTTTCTCTCTCTTTCTCTCTCTCTTTTAGCCACCATACTCCTCTTCACTATATATAGACAAAAGGAGAGGAGAAAAAAAGGATAGAAGGGAGTGGGGAATACTATGGTCCAGATTTCGCAAGAGGCCAAAAGTCCCGTCAGAAAGTCCTGTAGCAGAAAAGCCTTGTCGTCAGGAGACCTTTATTGGCGCCAAAGACACGTCAGTCGGTCAGGTGGCGTGTTGTGTGACCTTTGAAAGAGAGAGAGAGAGAGGAGAGGATGAGGAGCAGAGAGAGAGAGAGGAGAGAGAGAGAGAGAGAGTATTTGTATGGTATGTATATAGTATGAAAGTGGTAATAATGGAATAAGATAGAGGAATTAGATGGAAACAATAGCACAGAGAGAGAGAGAGAGAGAGAGAGAGAGAGAGAGAGAGAGAGAGAGAGAGAGAGAGAGAGAGAGAGAGAGAGAGAGAGAGAGAGAGAGAGAGAGAGAGAGAGCTATAGTATTTGTATGGAGACAAATACACATGAATTAATTAAGGTCAGGGCAAGAATCATGATCAAACAAAGAAATGAATTGTCGACTAGGACTAAATAAAAAAAACCTAAAACATTAAAGAAAGAAAAACGAAGTGATATACGACGAACATGAAAAGTAAACAACATAGTAAAACCTAAGCAAGCAAAAAAATATAGAATGAGAATTACATATACTATCATAAACGACATAGTATAAATGAACACAACATAGACAACATAAAACAGCATAAAACACACCATAACAACATAAAACAACATAGGATAATGACACAAACATAGACAAACATAAACAACATAGGTAAATGACACAACATAGACAACATAAACAACATAGGTAAATGATACAACATAGACAACATAAACAACATAGATAACACACCATAAACAACATAAACAACATAGGTAAATGACACAACATAGACAACATAAACAACATAGGTAAATGACACAACATAGACAACATAAACAGCATAGATAACACAACATAAACAACATAAACAACATAGGTAAAAGACACAACATAGACAACATAAACAACATAGATAACACAACATAAACAACATAAACAACATAGGTAAATGACACAACATAGACAACATAAACAACATAGATAACACACCATAAACAACATAAACAACATAGGTAAATGAGACAACATAAACAACATAGGTAAATGACACAACATAGACAACATAAACAGCATAGATAACACACCATAAACAACATAAACAACATAGGTAAATGACACAACATAGACAACATAAACAGCATAGATAACACAACATAAACAACATAAACAACATAGGTAAATGACACAACATAGACAACATAAACAACATAGGTAAATGACACAACATAGACAACATAAACAACATAGATAACACACCATAAACAACATAATCAACATAGGTAAATGACACAACATAGACAGCATAGATAACAGCATAAACAGCATAGATAACACATCATAAACAACATAAACAACATAGGTAAATGACACAACATAGACAACATAAACAACATAGATAACACACCATAAACAACATAGGTAAATAACACAACATAGACAACATAAACAACATAGATAACACACCATAAACAACATAGGTAAATAACACAACATAGACAACATAGATAACACAACATAAACAACATAATCAACATAGGGCAATGAATACACACTTTTTAATGCCGCACTCTTACCTCCCTCATATTCCTGTGTGGCAACGATGTCAATTTATAAGAAAAAACAACATTCACATCAACCTGCCTTAAAAAGTAATTGAATCCGAACATTAGAAAAAATGAAGTAGTGTTAAAAGTAAAAAGAGAAGGAGCAAAGCAGGAGCAACAAGAGAGGTAAAGAATGTTAGGTAAGAATCAGGAGGAGGAGGAGGAGGAGGAGGAGGAGGAGGAGGAGGAGGAGGAGGAGGAGGAGGGGAGGAGGGAGGAGGAGGAGGTTGCTGTGGTGAGAAAAGGGTGTGGTTGGGATCTGAGGCAGCACAGGGTTGGGGGGAGGTGGGGGTTGGGGGGTTGTGGGGGGGTTGGGGGGGTTGGGGTTGGGCAAGGGCATGTGAGGGGTAAACGGGGGTGACCTTGTCTGTCTTACCTCAATCCAGGTCAGCCCAGTTTCCCTTTGTATAAATTAGTGTTTGAATGTGTGCAGATAAGGTTAATGTTAAATACTTGTTCTGTCTGTCTGTCTGTGTGTGTGTGTGATTTTTTCTTCTCTCTCTCTCTTTCTCTCTGTTTGTGTGACTCTCTCTCTCTGTCTCTTTTCTATTCTCTCTGCTCTTTTCTTCGCTCTCTCTGTCTCTCTCTCTTCTCGTCTCTTCTTCTCGTCTTCGTACGTCCTCTTTCTTCTTACCTCTCTCTCTCTCTCTCTTCTCTCCTCTCTTATCTCTCCTGTTGTGTGAGTATTCCTCTCTCTCTTCTTCTTTTCTTCTGTCTGTGTCTGCTCTCTCTTTTTTCTCTCTCTCTCTTTTTCTCTCTCTTCTCTCTTTTCTCTGTGCTCTCTCTCTCTCCTTTTCTCTTTTTCCTCTCTCTTTCTCTTTCTTTCTCTCTCTCTCTCATCTTCTCTCTCTCTCTCTTCTCTTCTTCTCTCTCTCTCCTCTCTCTCTCTCTCTCTCTCTCTCTCTCTTTTCTCTCTCTCTCTCTCTCTCTCTCTCTCTCTCTCTCTCTCTTCCTCTCTCTCTCTCCTCTTCTCTCTCTCTCTCTCTCTCTCTCTCTCTCTCTCTCTCTTCTCTCGAGCAAAGTAAACTCCTAGGAAACATTGTTTGTACTTGTGTCTGTGTTCTTAGTTGTGTTTGGTGTGTGTTGTGTGTGTGTGTGTGTGTGTGTGTGTGTGTGTGTGTGTGTTGTGTTGTGTGTGTGTGTGTGTGTTGTGTATGTATGTATTTTATTGTGTGTCTTATGGGGTCAACAATTAAAAGGGGCTTACCTCTGTCTTACCTTCCATGTGCCCTAGTCGCTGGCAAGAGTTACATCACACACACACACACACACACACACACACACACACACACACACACACACACACACACACACACACACACACACACACACACACACACACACACACACACACACACACACACACACACACACACACCACACACGTACTGAACTGATAATTACAGAGGTCAGAACCATTCATGACGTCACAACTCAAGCTGGTCAGTCTTTCCAGCTGCACATCTTACACCATCACAGAACTAAAGGCAGATTATATAGTACTACCTCGAGCATCCTTTCACAACACTGCACGACTCCCCTTCACCTAGGCGCCTAAACCACCTGTTGTAAAGTGGTGTTGGTAGCTTCCACATGTCTTCACGAGCTTCTAAAGGGGTGTTGGTAGCCTCCACATGTCTTCACTAGCTTCTAAAGTGGTGTTGGTAGCTTCCACATGTCTTCACGAGCTTCTAAAGTGGTGTTGGTAGCGTCCACATGTCTTCACGAGCTTCTAAAGTGGTGTTGGTAGCTTCCACATGTCTTCACGAACTTCTAAAGTCGTGTTGATAGCGTCCACATGTCTTCACGATCTTCTAAAATGGTGTTGGTAGCTTCCACATGTCTTCACGAGCTTCTAAAGTGGTGTTGGTAGCGTCCACATGTCTTCACGAGCTTCTAACGTGGTGTTGAAAGCTTCCACATGTCTTCACGAGCTTCTAAAGTGGTGTTGGTAGCTTCCACATGTCTTCACGAGCTTCTAAAGTGGTGTTGGTAGCTTCTTCATGTCTTCACGAGCTTCTAAAGTGGTGTTGGTAGTTCCACATGTCTTCACGAGCTTCTAATTGCGTCACTTAAACTATCTAATCGCCACATAAGGATAATGTTTAGAAAGTCTTACCTACACCCCCCATATCCGGCAGCTAACTCATAAAGGTCATGAAATAAGAGAGAGAAAAAAGTGATGAAGAAAACGACAATTAACAGAAAAATGGAATAACTTTTTGTTTGCTTGCTTAAACCCAGAAAAATGGAATTATATTTTTTTTTATTCCAAACCCAAAAAAATGGAATTATATTATTTTTTATTCCAAACCCAGAAAAATGGAATTATATATTTTTTTTTATTCCAAACCCAGAAAAATGGAATTATATATTTTTTTTATTCCAAACCCAGAAAAATGGAATTATATTATTTTTTATTCCAAACCCAGAAAAATGGAATTATATTATTTTTTATTCCAAACCCAGAAAAATGGAATTATATATTTTTTATTCCAAACCCAGAAAAATGGAATAATTTTTTTTTTGAATTCCCAAACCCAGAAAAATGGAATTATATATTTTTTTATTCCAAACCCATAATAATTTTGTTTTTTGGTTTCTCAAACCCAGAAAAAATGATTTTTTTGAGGTATCTCAAACCCAAATAAGCGGAATTATTTTTTGTTTGCTTTTTTAAACCCAGAAAAATGGAATGACATTTTTTTGGTTTCTGAACCCCTACTTCTCACCACCTCTTCTTTACCTCATTCCCTTACCTTGCCTTACCTCTCCCCCCCCTCCCACCCCTTCCCTATACCTCGAAGCCATCACGTTAATTACCCAACTACCTTCTAACCCCGAGCATAACGAACCCTCTTTATTTAATAGACCTCTTCCTGTGTGTGTGTGTGTGTGGGTGTGTGTGTGTGTGTGTGTGTGTGTGGTGTACCGTTGTCCGTCCCATATAGGTGAATTTACCGCTAATTACAACACGTCATTCCCTAAGAGGTCATTATTTCAGGTGTTAAAACTGTTAATTAAGGTATAAGTGTTTCAGTAACTACCTGGATATTAAGACAGGTGATGAATGTGATTAGATGGCCGTAAAGGGGAGGAGCAGGTGTGATGATGAGAGGGAGAGGCAATTGGCGGTAGTTAAATGCGACAGTGAGAGATGAGTAAGGAAGAAAGAAGATAATTATG
>JACEEZ010005547.1:25000-72500 GCA_016584305.1 Chionoecetes opilio | reverse complement strand
TCCGCCTCCGCCTCCGCCTCCGCCTCCGCCTCCGCCTCCTCCTCCTCCTCCTCCGCCCTCCCTCCGCCTCCTCCCCTCATCCTCCTCCGCTCCTCCGCCTCCGCCTCCGCCTCCTCCTCCTCCTCCTCCTCCTCCTCCTCCTCCTCCCTCCTCCTCTCCTCCTCCTCCTCCTCCTCCTCCTCCTCGTTTCCCTTCCTTCTCTTCCTCTTACGCCACCCCCATGACGCCGTATTTGGACAAGCAGCTTCAGTGCAAACAATTAAGTTAACAGTAAACAAAATGATGCAACTAATGATCACGGAGTTACGTTTTTCTCTTTCGAAGGCGCGGTGGAAAAGAACTCTTCATTCGGTTTCAGTAATTCTTTCTTATCCGTATATGATCTGAGGTGTTTGTGTGTGCATGACTTTGTGTTCTAATTATTTGTTTTAATTAACTAAGTAATTAATGTGTTATGCAGGGTGTCTTCTTCTTCTTCTTCTTTATCTTCTTTATCTTCTTCATCTTTTTTCTTCTTCTTCTTCGTTCATATAGTAGTGCTGTAACGCGTGCACATATTATATTCATCTGTTTGTGTGTGTGTGTGTGTGTGTGTGTGTGTGTGTGTGTGTGTGTGTGTGTGTGTGTGTGTGTGTGTGTGTGTGTGTGTGTGTGTGTGTGTGTGTGTGTGTGTTGAAGGATGCATCACGTTAGAAATAATTATGGGTGTGTTATTTGTTTGACGGATTGGTCACAAGGAGGGAGGAGGAGGAGGAGGAGGAGGAGGAGGAAGATCAGGATAACAAAGTAAAGAAGAGGAAGAGAGTAGAAGTGAAAGGATGAATGGAGCATCTTCTCCTCCTCCTCCTCCTCCTCTCCTCCTCCTCCTCCTCCTCCCTCCTCCTCCTCCTTCTCCTCCTCCTCCTCCTCTTCCTGAATACTCCATTTACATACACATGAAAGTTTAGTATGTGTGGTAAACATGTGGTAAGGTAGATTAACACACACACACACACACACACACACACACACACACACACACACACACACATACACACACACACACACACACACACACACACACACACACACACACACACACACACACACAGCAATCTCTCCTTCAGTGTATGCTCATGGGTCCACTTTCATGTTGACCTGTGTGTGTATTCTGGCACCTTTCCACCCACTCTTTCTCCACCTTTCCATCTCCTCTCCTTTACCACGTTATATTCTCATCTCTCAGTGTATTCTGTCTCTTACGTATCTTTCCTTTCCCTCTTGCTTTCCCTTAACTCTTCTTTGACTCTATGTACAGCACTTCACTTTACTCTTTTACTTCTTACTACTTTTTACTCTTCTTTACTCTCTATGTCTTCTTTTCGCCTCTCCTCTTTTACTTCTTACTACTCTTTACTCTTCTTTATTCTCATGTCTTCTTTTCGCCTACTCCTTTTACTTCTTACTACTCTTTACTCTTCTTTATTCTCTATGTCTTCTTTTCGCCTCTCCTCTTTTACTTCTTACTACTCTTTACTCTTCTTTACTCTCTATGTCTTCTTTTCGCCTCTCCTCTTTTACTTCTTACTACTCTTTACTCTTCTTTACTCTCTATGTCTTCTTTTCGCCTCTCCTCTTTTACTTCTTACTACTCTTTACTCTTCTTTACTCTCTATGTCTTCTTTTCGCCTCTCCTCTTTTACTTCTTACTACTCTTTACTCTTCTTTACTCTCTATGTCTTCTTTTCACCTCTCCTCTTTTACTTCTTACTACTCTTTACTCTTCTTTACTATATGTCTTCTTATCGTCTCTCCTCTCTCTTTACCTAATTTTCTTCCTCCTACTTCTTCCTCACTTCTCCCCTTCTCTTCCATTACCTACCTTCTCTTTACCTCCCTTACTTTATCACTATGTATCGCCTTCTCTCCCCTTCCTCCCCTCTCCTCCGTCTCTCCCCCCTGCATAGTCCCGTTTTCTGGAAGAGTATGTGGCGTTTACTCTTGAACACGTCAGGTTAGGCTACGTTAGGTTACGGTCAGGGTAGGTTAGGTATTCCTGTTCTTATGGCTCCTATGGTTAAAATCCTATGGTTAGTTTCGGAGCTACAGCCAGGCGTCTTCACTCGGAAACCACATACTCGCATAGAGAACGGGAATTTGCCTCCCGCCACACCTTCGCCTCGCTCCACCATCTCGGCTCCAGTAAGTCACCAAGTCTGCATGGTGACGACCCGTGAGAACCTCTTCACCGAACCCTCCCACCATAACGCTTAACTTCCCCCCACCCCCTCCCCCTACACCCCTTTCCTCCTCCCTCCCTCTGTCACCCCTCCTTTCCCTCACTCCCCCCCAGATTCGTCATTGGGGTCGAAGTGGTCGTGGGCCGAAATGACGATTTATTTCCTGCTTGATATTGTTTTTCGTTACCTTTTCTTTCTTTCTCTCTCTCGTTTGCCTTGAGGTTCGTGTTGACTTTCCTGGTGATTTCCGGGGCTGCTGGTGACGTCATTAGGGCCGTCACGTTACGGATAGGAGGTACAGGACGTGACGGTGTGCGTGACGCTGTGTGATGTTCTTGTGACGGCTCGTGGTTCTTCATTTTCTGTACCTTTCCGTGGTGGTGAATCTAACGAGTGCTTGAAGGAACGCGTCATCTTCCCTTTGTCTTCTGCCTCGTCATTATCTCCTCTCATCAAGCCTTTTAAAATAGCACGTGTTATTATATTCGTACGGGTTTTTTTTTTAAGTCTGGTCTGTGTTTTGGCCTCGTCCTTCCTTCAATCCTTCTTTCATTTCTTTCCTCTTATTTCCATCTGTTTCATTTCGAATAAATATTTTTTTGGTGCATTATTTTATTTGTTATTTGCATTTGTTTTATATCGAGTTTTCATTTTTTTCATTTTTTTTGGTTCGTGAACGTATTTTTTTTTTTTTTTTTTTGTTATTTGTGTATTTATTTTGTATTCTCTCCTCTTCTTTCTCTTCTGTCATTATCTCCACTCATAAAGCCTTTTAAAATATCACATGTTACTATAATCGTACGGGTTTTTTTTAAGGATGTGTTGACGTATCTTCAATATTGTGTTTGTGTGTGTGTATGTATTATATTGTGTGTTTCAATATTGTGTTAATAATATGTATGTGTGTATGTATTATATTGTGTGTTTCAATATTGTGTTAATAATATGTATGTGTGTATGTATTATATTGTGTGTTTCAATATTGTGTTAATAATATGTATGTGTGTATGTATTATATTGTGTGTTTCAATATTGTGTTGACGTATCTTCAATGTGACGACTTTACCTTCAAAATTATTATTATTATCATTATTATCATTATTATTATTATTATTATTATTATTATTATTATTATTATTATTATTATTATTTACATACAAAGTCACGTAATTCTGTTCTTCACATTCTTATTACTACTACTACTACTACTACTACTACTACTACTACTACTACTACTACTACTATACTACTACTATATACTACTACTACTACTACTACTACTACTACTACACTACTACTACTACTACTACTACTACTACTACTACTATTTTTACTACTACTGTACTCCTACTACTACAACAACAACAACAACTACTACTACTACTACTACTACTACTACTACTACTACTACTACTACTACTACTACTACTACTACTACTACTACTACTCCTCCTCCTCCTACTACTACTACTACTACAACAACAACTACTACTACTACTACTACTACGACTATACTATACTAATACTACTACTACTACTACTACTTATACTACTACTACTACTACTACTACAATAAAATCCACCACACAGTAACTAATTCCCTCCTTCCCTTTTCTTTACAGGTAAGAGATAATAAGAGGACTAAGATGGCACCCAGGGATGACTCGTGAGTATTTTGTGAGTGACTGCTTGATGGGTTTCCTTGCCTTGTATCGCCTCGCTCCCATGCCTCAGTGAGCAGTGTCTTCCTTCCTGCTCGTCATAGGATGGAGAGGAGGAGGAGGAGGAGGAGGAGAGGAGGAGGAGGAGGAGGGGAAGGAGGAGGAGGAGGAGGGAGGAGGAGGGAGGGAGGAGGAAGGGAAAGGGAAAGAGTCATGCATGAACTCTATTCTGTACTTATGTCGGTACCAGCCTCGCATGCCGCCTCAGAGAGAAGAGAGGAGAGAGGAGGAGAGAGAGAGAGAGAGAGAGGAGAGAGAGGGAGAGAGAGAGAGAGAGAGGAGAGAGAGGAAGGAAGAGAGAGAGAGAGGAAGGGGCAGTAGTGGGAGGGAGTGGGTTATCCAACACTGACTGCTCCCCCCATCTTCCTCTCTCTCTCTCTCTCTCTCTTCTCTCTCCTCTCAGCCTCTCTCTCTCTCTTCTCTTCTCCTCTCAAACCCCCAACCCCCCTAAGCATCGGTACTGGTATAGTTTTCAACGAAGGAAAACAAATGAAGGGAAAGGAAAAAAGATTGACATTTACGAAGCCTCAGGGAACGATAGACCAATAAAGAGAGAGAGAGAGAGAGAGAGAGAGAGAGAGAGAGAGAGAGAGAGGAGAGAGAGAGAGAGAAGAGAGAGAGAGAGAGGAGGCGAGAGAGAGAGAGAAAAGAGAGAGAGGAGGAAGGAGAGAGAGAGAGAGATTATTATTAGCTCTATACTCATCAGCCTAAAAAATGTGAATAAAACAAACTGGTCCCGCTTGTAACATTCGATAAAAAAAAGTGAATCGTAAAAGGCACCAATTTTAGCCTGACTCTGACCTTTGCCACACCAGAAGAAAAACAACAAGCTGTCCGAGGGAGCTATACTTTTCACTCCCCCCCCCCCCCCACACCCACCCACACACACACACACCACACACACACTCCCTTACCTGAACACTCCTCACACTCCAACACGCACTCCAACAATCACGCACACCAACAATCACTCCTCACTCCTTACCACACACTCTTAATCCCTTCACGCCCAGATCTTTCCTGTGCTATATACAAAATGTCTGTTGTCAAGCCATAAAATTACGAAAAGTAGCTGAATATACCAAATTAGTTAGTCGACAAGGATACAAAACAGGTCATATCTATAAAATATTGCTTATATTCACTAAAAACGTCTTATGGTACCCAATTACAATGGAAATTACGTTCTGGGTCTCAAGGGATTAAGGTTCTTATCTCCATCCACTATATCACGATCACCAATCCACTTCAGTTCTCCTCACTACGCACCCTCCACACGCTCCCTTGCATTCCTCCACCTTCTCTGACCTCCCTTGCCCTGCCTATGAACCCCGTAGGTCAGGTCAGCAGCAGTGGAAGTCACGTGTGCACGATCTGAAGGGTGATTTCTTGATTGGGCCAAAGCAGAAAGGGGTCAAGAGAATAGCGGGACAGTGTGACCTCCTGTTAGTAGTGTGACCTCCCGTTAGTAGTGTGACCTCCCGTTATATAATAGTGTGACCTATACTCTGTTTTTTTAACGAGGCGAAAAATCCTGACCCCTTACTGTTAACTGACTGTTTACTTACTGTTTCACAATTTTTAGGCTGTTGAGTATATAGCTAATAATAATCTCTCTCTCTCTCTCTCTCTCTCTCTCTCTCTCTCTCTCCTCTCTCTCTCTCTCTCTCTCTCTCTCTCTCTCTCTCTCTCTCTCTCGTGTGGGAGAAGCTGTACCTATAAAAGCGAAGGTGCAGGCAGGTACGGAGGAGGATATTTAGTTAAGGTAATTACGTGAGTGTGAAATATTAGCGTGAAGTGAAGGTAGTGGTCAGTGTTGTGTGTGTGTGTGTGTGTGTGTGTGTGTGTGTGTGTGTGTGTGTGTGTGGGTTGTGTGTGTGTGTGTGTGTGGTGTGTGTAGATGTGTGTGTGTGTGTGTCTAGTTACAAGAGAGAAGTATAGGGAGGAAAAGAAAAGGCGGAAAAACACATTCACAAAATTGATTAATTATTTCCAGTTCTCATTTGTGTTTTCCCTTCTCTCATTTCTTCATTCTCTCCCTTCCCTCATTTATCCATTCTCTCCCTCCACTCATTTCCCCATTCTCTCCCTTCCCTCATTTATCCATTCTCTCCCTTCCCTCATTTATCCATTCTCTCCCTCCTCTCATTTAT
This sequence comes from Chionoecetes opilio, assembly GCA_016584305.1. Lineage (NCBI taxonomy): Eukaryota > Metazoa > Arthropoda > Malacostraca > Decapoda > Majidae > Chionoecetes > Chionoecetes opilio. The sequence continues at coordinate 66,407 of JACEEZ010005547.1, read as the reverse complement.
CCATTCTCTCCCTTCCCTCATTTATCCATTCTCTCCCTTCCCTCATTTATCCATTCTCTCCCTCCTCTCATTTATCCATTCTCTCCCTTCCCTCATTTATCCATTCTCTCCCTTCCCTCATTTATCCATTCTCTCCCTTCCCTCATTTATCCATTCTCTCCCTTCTCTCATTTATCCATTCTCTCCCTCCTCTCATTTCTCCATTCTCTCCCTTCTCTCATTTATCCATTCTCTCCCTTCTCTCATTTATCCATTCTCTCCCTCCTCTCATTTATCCATTCTCTCCCTTCTCTCATTTATCCATTCTCTCCCTTCTCTCATTTATCCATTCTCTCCCTCCTCTCATTTATCCATTCTCTCCCTTCTCTCATTTATCCATTCTCTCCCTTCTCTCATTTTCCTCCATTTTTTCTTCCCTTCCCTCGACCATTTATCACAAGGGAAAGACTAGTGGAAGGGCACAGTGTGAGGTAACGCAGAGAGAGAGAGAGAGAGAGAGAGAGAGAGAGAGAGAGAGAGAGAGAGAGAGAGAGAGAGAGAGAGTAACCAGTGACCTACCTTCACCTCCCCTAATTAAACCCAAGAAATAGGAATCCTAAACCAAAAATTCCAAGCCCTCTTCCCCTCTCTTCCCCTCTCTTCCCCTTGCTTCCTACACCCTCCCCATGCATCCTTTCCCCCTACATTCCCCCTACATCACCTCCCCTTCCCTTTAACCCTTCCATCATCACCTCTACCAATACCTTCCTCCTGACTCCCCTTGCCTCATCACCCCTTACACTATTCCCCTTGACTTCACCTTTCCCCTACATCACCTAACCTTCCCTTTAACCCTTCCAGCATCACCTATTCCAATACCCCCCTCCTGTCTCCCCTTGCCTCATCACCCCTTACACTATTCCCCTTGGCTACCCTCCCTCTCACGTCCCCTCCTGACGAGACGTAAGATCATACACCATAGGAGCTAAACGGATATAAGGAGTCTGTGAAGGGCTTGTTGACCTCTACAAGTCTGCCCCTGTAGATGAATTTGAACCTTGTGTCCTCTTGATGTATTTTTATTTTTTTACATCTGTGCCTATAGCGCCCGTAGACAGTGACTTCCAGGACTGGCATGGTTCACTTGAGGGCTGTGATAGTTGGCCCTTGCCCGTTGGTAGCGCAGGCAGGATTTTTATAATGACGCCTGTGATTAGAGTCTCATGCCGCCCCCCTGTGTCCTCCGATGCACTCGCAATCGAAGATAGAGTTAATGGGCAGAGCATGTGGGTGTTCTTAGGCCACTCGACGGTGCGGAAAGATTTTAAGTGGATTTTGGTTCTCATCGAGGATCGAATTCGGGTCAGCGAGAACGCCACTCGGAGACGCTAACCACTCTGCTACCGCCTCCCCTAATCCCCTCCCCTATCCGGCAGGTGTGTTCTACTTACCTGTGTGTGTTGTTATGTAAAAAGTTGCTTGCGTGTTACTGTCAATGTAGAGTTGTTGTTATTATTATTATTATTGTTGTTGATATTATATTATTATCATTGTATATTATTATTATTATATATTATTATTATTTTTCGGCCTTGAGTAATCAGGTCTCTTTATTGACGCCTATGAATTTTATTGTAAGAATTTTTTTTACCAAACATTTTTCTTCCTCTCTGTATCTCTTTATTTATTTTTCATCCATTTATCCGTTTACTTAAATTCTTTCCCTTTTTTTTTTTTTCGTTTCTTGAGCAAGGGGATGGGGTGTGTGGTGTGTGAGGTCCCAGCATTGCCCAAAGATCGGTAATAATGAACTCCAAGCTCGCACTAACAGGGTGAAAACTGGCGATTGCGAACCAGCTCGCGTGCAAAACCAGGGGAAAAAAAAAAAACACCACACACCCCCAACACCAACACCCATTTAAAAACTGTAAATTATGATGTTACCAAGCATTATGGGTTGTTTTGAGAAAGAGAGGGAGAGGAGAGAGAGAGAGAAGAGAGGAGGAAAAGAGATGGGAGAGGGGGGAGGAGCGGACAAACCCCAAAAATGACGGAAGAGGGGAAGGGGGGGGGAAAAAAAAGAGGGAATAAGAGGGGGGGGGGCAGGAAAGGGGAGGGGATAGAAGGGAGGGGAAAAGGGGGAGGAGGAGGGGAGGAGGAGGATGGAGGGGGAGGTGGGGGGGGGGTGGGGGGGAGGGGGAAAGGGGGGGAGAGGAGGGAGGAGGGGGAGATGAAAAATACCTTGGCTTGTAACGGTTTCCCTTGGGTAACTGTCCTTCGTCCTTGGTATCCCTCTCTCTCTCCCTCCTCTTCTCTCTCTCTCTCTCTCTCTCTCTCTCTCTCTCTCTCTCTCTCTCTCCTCTTCTCCCCGTATCCCTTCTTTTTTCTTCCCTGTTTTATGGGGGGGGGGATATGGGGTTGTGATAAAGATAATGGTGTGATGGTGATTTTTTGATGATGGGGGATGATGATGATGGTGATGATGATGATGGGGTGAAATTTTATGATGGGTGAATGAGGGGGATTTTATGGTGGAATGGGTGGATGATGGGTGATGATGATTTTATGGTGATGGTTGATTTAGGGGTGNATGCCCTTTTAAGATCATAAAATTAATGAACGAACAAAGTACGACAATATAATACATGAAAATTAATGGTGCTACAGATTTTTACCATGTTGTGTATGGTTACGTGTGTGTGTGTGTGTGTGTGTGTGTGTGTGTGTGTGTGTGTGTGTGTGTGTGTGTTGTGTGTGTGTGTGTGTGTGTGTGTGTGTGTGTGTGTGTGTGTGGTGTGTGTGTGTGTGTGTGTGTGAGTGTGTCGTGTTGTGTGTATATTTTTTATGTATATGTATGCGTGTATGTGGTTTTTTATATATATGTATGTGTGTATGTGTGTGTTTTATGTAGTATATGTATGTGTATGTGCTTTTTTGTGTATATGTATGTGTGTGCATGTGGTTTTTTATGTATATGTATGTGTGTATATGTGTTTTTTAATGTATATGTAGGTGTGTATGTGGTTTTTTTTGTATATATATATATATATATATATATATATATATATATATGTGTGTGTGTGTATATTGTATATGTGTATGTATGTGTAGACAATGGAAAGTATTGAGTGTTTCTATGCATGATTGACAGTGTTATAGTGGTATCTGGCAACCCTCCCTCTCACCCTCTCTCTCTCTCTTTCCCCTCTGGACCCATAATGCACCGCGGGAGACTACACAACATCAACAAAGCCATGACGTCATTCCCACTTTTTTTTTCATTTATTTTTTCTTGAACCCCTTTTATACCGCCTTATTGACTTCGGTTCAGACTCGTTTTTGTTGTTTTTTGCGCATGTAAAGTTTTTTTGGGAGGGGAAATTATTTTTTTTTGGAGGGGAAATTTTTTTTTTTTGGAGGGGAAATTATTTTTTTTTGGAGGGAAAAATATTTTTTTTTGGAGGGGAAATAATTTTTTTTTTGGAGGGGAAATTATTTATTTTGGGAGGGGAAATGCACGTAAGGAAATTAATTCTTTTTGTTTTGTGTTTTCCAGGTTTCACTTTTCATTTTCTCATATTTTCTGTCTAATTATTTTTCTGGACAAAGATCAAACGCGAGACCGGGAATCAAAGTCAAACCTAATGAAAAATAATAATCCTCTATGATGCACACACATACACACACACACACACACACACACACACACACACACACACACACACACACACACACACACACACAGACACACACACACACACACACACACACACACACACACACACACGTTTACATAATTAAAAAATACCTGATTATGAAAGCCAAAGAAGACAGGCAGGAGAAAAGTGAAGGAACACACACGCAAACCACACACACACACACACACACACACACACACACACACACACCCACACACACACACACACACACACACACACACACACACAACAACACACACATACGTATACATAGACAAAAAAAACTATTATGAAAGCCAGAGAATTAAGGAGAAAAATGAAGGAAAGAGAGAGAGAGAGAGAGAGAGAGAGAGAGAGAGAGAGAGAGAGAGAGAGAGAGAGAGAGAGAGAGAGAGAGAGAGAGAGAGAGAGAGAGAGAGAGAGAGAGAGAGAGAGAGGAGAGAGAGAGAGAGAGAGAGAGAGAGAGTATGAGAAAAAAAATAAAGGCAGGAGAAAAGTCAAGGATAGAAAGAGAAAAAAAAGAGAGAGAAAGAGAGAAAGAAGAAAAAAACAGCAGAAAACAACAGCAGCAGCAGCGGCAGGAGGTCGAGGGAGGCGCGGCGGCCGGGCGGTGCAGCTTTAAAGGTACAGCTGGAGGTGAGTCTGCTTTAGGGCGCCTCAGCATGTAGGTGACTCATCGCTAAGTCACTCTAAGTCACTAGACAAGCAGCAGGAAGCACCACATGGACACAGCTGGACGTCACTAGGCACCAAGGCATATAGGCACTTATAGGCACCACTGTAGGCACACTATATAGATGCCACTGTATATAGGCACCAAGACACTATATATGCCACTCTACATAGGCTACAAGAGAAACTATATAGAATGCCACTCTACATAGGCACCACTGTAGGCACTATATAGATGCCACTGTAGTACATAGGCACCACTGTAGGCACACTATATAGATGCCACTGTAGGCACCATACAGAGAGGTAACAGGCACCAATATGGGACAATTTACAAGCACCAATTTAGAGACAATTGATAGGCATGCCAATTAAGCAACACAATTTACAGGCACCAATTTAGCAAGACAATTTACAGTTCCAATTTAGAGACAACTTAGAAGCACCAATTTAGCAACACAATTTACAGGCACCAATTTAGCAACACAATTTACAGGCATGCCAATTTAGAAGCACAATTTACAGGCATGCCAATTTAGAAGCACAATTTACAGGCATGCCAATTTAGCAACACAATTTACAAGCACCAACTCAAAGCCACAATTTACAGGCATTTAGAGAGCACCATACAAGCACCAATATAGGACACACAAGCACCGTAGGGAAGGGGGGGGGGGGGGGATAAGTAACGAAAAAGGTTATTTGGGCACTGACTGACATAACAAGTACTAACATGAACCATAAAGACCCAGATTGAGAGAGAGAGAGAGAGAGAGAGAGAGAGAGAGAGAGAGAGAGAGAGAGAGAGAGAGAGAGAGAGAGAGAGAGAGAGAGAGAGAGAGAGAGAGAGAGAGAGAGAGAGAGAGAGAGAGAGAGAGAGAGAGAGAGCCTTCCCTTCTCTCACAAGCAACAAGGAGATAAACAACAAGTAAATAGAAGGGAAACAAGCCACTACAAGCAGATATCACATAGACATTTTTGCTCCTCAGATAAACATACTGATTTGTAAGAGCCATCGTAACCTTGTCTCTAGTTAACCAGGAGACACGAGAATCCACTCATAGGAGACCAGAGGAGACCAGAGGAGACACTGAGGCGCCAAAAGCATGGAGAAGGAGAAGGAGGAAGATAAGCACAAGAATAAGAAAACTGGACCAAGAAGAAATATGAGATTGTAAAAAGAAACTAAATAGAAACTTAGAAGAACTTTAATTTGGAAGGGAGAGAGAAATATAACAAACAGCCTTAAAAAAGAAGGAGAAGGAGAAGGAGAAGAAAAAAGGTAAACACAAAGGTAAACATAAGAAAACGAGACCAAAAAGAAGTACGAGATTTTATAACTAAATAGAAACTTAGAACTTTAACTTGGAAGGGAGAAAAAACAGAAAATAGAAGCCTTAACAAAGAAAAAGAACAGCCTTCCAAAACAGCCTTAAAATTAACACAGCCTTTAGAAAAAATGCCTTTAAGAACAGCCTTAAAAAAACACAGAAAAAATAGCCTTGAAAAAACAGCCTTAAAAACACAGCCTTTAAAAAAACAGCCATAAGAAAAACAACATTAAAAAACACAGCCTTTAAAAAAACAGCCGATAAAAAAACAGCCCTTTAAAATAATCTTAAAAAAACAGCCTTGAGAAAACAGCCTTCAAAATACCCAGCCTTTAAAAAAACAGCCGTGAGAAAACAGCCTTCAAAACGCAGCCTTTAAAAAAACAGCCTTGAGAAAACAGCTTTTAAAAAAACAGCCTTGAGAAAACAGCCTTTAAAAAAAGTCTATAAAAATAGTCCATAAAAAAAACTTTAAAAAAAAACAGAGAGAAAACAGACTTAAAAACACAGGAAAAATAGCTTTAAAAATACAGAAAAACTGCCTTAAAAAAAAAAGCCACCGGCTGATAGCGACTCCACGAAGGCGCCACACATTTTCTTTTCCAGGCCAGACTCATCCATTTCCCGCGGCGGATAGAGGCACGCCGCGCTAAGAGGGAGACTATACTAACACGGCCACGACCCTTGTTATCTGCCCTTACTTTATCACGGCCCTTGTTATCTGGCCTTACTTTATCACGACCTTCCTGTCTTCCCCCTAGTCTATGACCAAGGCTGATGAAATATTAAGGAAAATTAGGCCGCTTTACATAATGTGGCTTTTGGATTTGGAACGATTTATGTAGGAAAAGAGGCAATGAACAGAGGTAATACTGATGGCAAGAGGATGAAGAGGAGGAGGAGGAAGACTAGGAGGAGATGAAGGAAGAAAAGGAGGAGAAGGAGGAAGACTAGGAGGAGAAGGAGGAAGACTAGGAGGAGAAGGAGGAAGACTAGGTGATGAAGGAGGAAAAAAAGGAGGAGGAGGAGGAAGAGAAGGAGGATAAGAAAGAGAAAGATTAGGAGATGGAGGAAGGGAAGGAGGAAGACTTGGAGAAAAAGAAAAATGAAGACTAAGAGAAGAAGAAGAAGAAGGAAGATTAGGAGGAGAAGAAGGAAGAGAAGGAAGATTAGGAGGATAAAAAAAAAGGTACCCCAAATAAGATAAAGCCTCAAAGCTCAAACAAAAAACAAACAAAAAACACACAAAAAAAAGAGGCGAAAGAAAAGGGTCACGTATAAAATTGCCTATATGTGCGTGAAGGTCTTTGCCCCCCACATGAGCTTCCCCTCACCCCACTAAGTTCCCGGAAGACCTACCCCCCTTCCCCCCTCACTGGCACCCACCATACTCCCCTCCCTACCCAATTACCACGCCCCCCTCGCCCCCTCCTCCTCACCCCCCTCCCAGGAAAACACGCCATGCTATGCATCCAAACGTGGACCCCGACCAGGTATACACGTGCGCGACGGCCTGGTTAATTAATTCGCCATCCCCACCTCTCTCTCTCTCTCTCTCTCTCTCTCTCTCTCTCTCTCTCTCTCTCTCTCTCTCTCTCTCTCTCTCTCTCAATAGATACATAAGTAAGTTACAATACCAACAGAGGCCAGACTTGTTCTATTCCTTGGCCTTTGAATTCCGCCTGACCACCACCCCACCACCACCACCACCACAACAAACAACAACAACAACAACAACAACAGAAACAATAACAACAATAACAACAACAACAACAACAACAACAACAACAACAACAACAACAACAACAGCAACAACAACATTAATAACAACAACATCACAACAACCACCACTACCTCCCTATATAGTAAACAAAAGGGATGCGATGGTGGTAGTTCAGACAGTCGCGATCCCTTTCCTTCCTCATAACGGAGAAAGAAAAAAATGGGTCGTAAAACCTAGTAAAAAAAGATGAGAAAAAAAACAGGAAGCTCTAAGCACTCATGAGGAGGAGGAAGAAGAGGAGGAAGAGTAGGAGAAGTAGTTGGAGGAGGACGAAGAGGAGGAAGAGGAGGAGGAGTAGGAGGAAGAGGAGGAAGAGGAGGTGGTGCGCTATGAGTTGAACCACGTATATACATTTTTTTCTTTTCTTTTTCTCACAATAGTCAGAATTAAAGGCCGCAATGTTCCCCTCTCCCCCTCTTCCCCTCCTCTCTTCCCCTCTCCCCCCTCTTCCCTCTTCCCCTCCCCTCGGCCCTCCCCCCCATGGCTGTCAACAACGCAATAAGAGCCGAGGTTTTCCCATGATCCGAGCCTCCCTCTTCCCGCCCCCTCCCCCCTCTTTCCCCTCCCTGTATATACTGTTAGGGCGCCGCGGGAGGTGAACGGCAGCGCCAAGGACACCAAGCGGGTCGCCTAAAAACCATGACGAAGAAGAGACAGAAAAATAAATACACACAAGAAAATCGGTAGTACAGTTCAGAAATAAGAGAAAAAATGCGACCCTTCCTCTATAGAAGTAAAGAGTAAAGATGGGGGCAGGGCATACGCTATGTATGCTACGCGTGGCCTTCGGTGCTCATCTCCGTGGCACTAGCCCTTTAAGCCTGTTGTGGGTGAGGACCCGTTACTCCGGGACACAGGGCTAGTGTGACATCCGGGTTACCACAGTTACCTTCCCCAGGTACTCATTTATTAACCCCGAAAGAGAGGAAGAACAGCTGGAATGGCTGGTCGCCGACTTGCCCTAGCCCGGATTCGAACCAGGGCCCGCAGATTCATAGCCAGGCACGCTAGCCACTACACCACGGAAGCGACTTCCTCTACAGAAACAAAATGATAGATACATAAATAACGATATATATAAAATGGATAAATCAAAGTCTACTTTATATATAAAAGAATACTGAATTTGATGACAATGAAGCGCCCGGTTTATCCACTCATTAACATATGATTGAATAACTGTAGATCGGTCCTGTCACATCACTCAGGCAAATGAAAGCACGGAATGGCCCTGAATATTGCCACAACACACACACACACACACACACACACACACACACACACACACACACACACACACACACACACACCCCACCCCCCCCCCACCCACCCACACACACACACACACACACACACACACACACACACACACACCCACACACACACACACACACACACACACACACACACACACACACAACGCCCCCCCACCCACACACACACACATATACGTACATAGACAGGACCACACGAGTATAGCTCAGGCCCTGTAATGTATAACTAGGTAAAAACAAACACACACAGACACACACACACACACACACACACACACACACACACACACACACACACACACACACACACACACACACACACACACACACACACACACACACACACACACACACACACACACACACACACATACAAAGACAAGACCACAGAAGTATAGCTCAGGCCCTATATGTCATAACTAGGTAAAAACACACACACACACACACACACACACACACACACATACACACACACACACACACACACACACACACACAACACACACACACACACACACACACACACACAACACACACACACACACACACAGGTAGCAATAGGGTGGAGGACTGTGATAAATTGGAACAAAATGATTACGAGGTTCACACGAGTATTAGACAAACAACCTCGTATTGTGTCGTAACTTGTGGTCTATAACACTACTATAATGTCCCTACGTGCTTCTTTCAACACTATAATAGCCACAATATGACCTCTAATCCACAAAGTAAATAGAAACAAGTGGCTGGTCATTAAAGTGATTTGTTGGAAGATTAAAACAATACAACAATAGGTAAATAAGAAGAAGAAAAAAAGAAGCCATTAAAACAATTGATGATGGGAAAAAAGAATAATTTGTAAAGGAAATAGGAAAAATCATAGAAAGAAAAGGGATGAAGGAAGGAAGAAGGAATGAATTATGAAAAAGGAAAAAACTGAAAGAAAAGCGATGGTGGGATGAAGGAAAAATTAGTAAAGGAAATAGGAGAAAGTATAGAAAGGGAAAGGATACAGCAAAGAAAAAGGAAAGAAAATAAAGAAATAATGTTAGAATGAAGGTAAATAACAGTACAATGAAAATAAAGGAAGTGGTTTATGATGTTTTGTTAAGAAGTTGGGAGAGAGAGAGAGAGAGAGAGAGAGAGAGAGAGAGAGAGAGGAGAGAGGGAGAGGAGCGAGAGAGAGAGGGAGTGAGAGAGAGAGAGAGAGAGATGAGGAGAGAGAGAGAGAGAGGAGAGAGAAGAGAGAGGAGAGGAGGAGGAGAGAGAGAGAGAGAAGAGAGAGAGGAGAACCTGGACACTTTTCATACCAACAACAACAATAACAATAATAATAACAATGAAAACTAACAAAAATCTGAACACAATAGCAACAACAACAACAACAACAACAACAACAACAACAACAACAACAACAACAACAAAAACAACAGCACACCTGCTACCATTTATTTAACAAGAACAACAATTACCCTGATATTAAATAACTCATCTATTGTCCCTAGAGAAACAATGCAAAAATTAAAACACGTCCCTCTGTCCCCCACAATTTATAGCCATTGGAAGGGCAGGAGGGCAGGAGAGAGGAGAGAGAGAGAGAGAGAGAGAGAGAGAGAGAAGAGAGAGAGAGAGAGAGAGAGAGAGAGAGAGAGAGAGAGAGAGAGAGAGAGAGAGAGAGAGAGAGGATGTGGAGGGAGGGAAGTTACAGTGAAGGGGAAAGTAAATCATGGGAGGGATGGAAGTAATTTTGTGACATTACTGGTGTGTTGTAATTGTGTGTGTGTGTGTGTGTGTGTGTGTGTGTGTGTGTGTGTGTGTGTGTGTGTGTGTGTGTTGTGTGTGTGTGTGTGTGTGTGTGTGTGTGTGTGTGTGGTGTGTGTGTGTGTGTGTGTAGAGAGAGAGAGAGAGAGAGAGGTGAGAGAAGAGAGAGAGAGAGGAGAGAGGAGGAGAGAGAGAGAGAGGAGAGAGGAAAAGAGAGAGAGAGAGAGAAGAGAGAGAGAGAGAGAGAGAGAGAGGAGAACCACCTCTGGAGGTAGCAGGCGAAGTTCCGGTTATGAACAGGTGTATTGCAGGAAGGGGAAGAGGAGGAGTGAGGAGTGAGGGAGAGAGGAAGGAGGAGAGGAGGAGGAAGGAGGAGGAGGAGGAGGAGGAGGAGGAGGAGAGGAGGAGGAGGAGGATTAGGACAGGAGGCCCGGAGCAGGCTAGCGGGGGTTTTGACCCCCGAAACAGTAAAATAGAGAGGAAGAGGAGGAGGAGGGGAGGGGAACAAGGGGAAGAAGGGAGGAAGGAAGAGGAAGTGAGAGAGAGAGAGAGACGGTTCAGTGGAGAAATGGAGTTGGCAGAGAGAGAGAGAGAGAGAGGAGAGAGAGAGAGAGAGAGAGAGAGAGGAGAGGAGAGAAGAGAGAGAAGAGAGAGAGAGAGGAGAGATGAGAGAGAGAGAGGAGGTGAATAGAGTGAAAGGAAAGAAGGTGGGAGGGAAGCATCGATCAAGCTGACGTATGTAGAGCCAGCTGCTTGGTCAACATTATACCTTGCCTTAACCCCTTCAAGCCCAAATCTTTCCTTTCCTATATAGTATCGTTATTTCTCTCTCTCTCTCTCTCTCTCTCTCTCTCTCTCTCTCTCTCTCTCTCTCTCTCTCTCTCTCTCTCTCTCTCTCTCTCTCTCTCTCTCCTCTCTGCTGCTGTCTCTCTTCTGTCTCGTCTCGTCTGTCTTCTTCTCTCCATCATCCCCGTCGTCAGGTTGGTAACGTGATTACCATCTCCTGTGCTTCGTCAGCTTCATCCGCTGTTCTGCTGGTGGCTGGGCTTGTCTGTCAATACTGTGTTGTCTTGCTGTCTGTGTCTGATCTTGTCTACTCCATTATCGCCATTACAAAAAGTATCATAATATATACCAAATTAGCTAGTGGACAAGAATACTATACAGGTCTTATCTCATAAAATATTACTTATATTCATTAAAATCGTCTATAATGGTCGACAAATTACAATGAAAATTTACGTTTGGGCCTTATAGGGTCAATGCTTATCAGGCTTCCCACCCCATTTTTTGCTCCTTTTTTTGTACAGTGAATAAATATATCCTCAACTAGTCTGAGATGGATAAAAATATACCATTACGTAACCATAATCAACTAAATAATCATTCAATCATTTACTTACCTTTTATACTTACATGTTTTTCTCTCCAAAAGTCATACTAAACTAAATTTCATACGCATATACATATTTTCATACTTATATTTCATACTGTTTTTTCCAGAAGTCATACTAAGCTAAATTTCATCCGTATATGCAAATTTTCATACTTAGCTTCCATACTTTAAAATTTCCCAAAAGGTCATACTAAACTAAATTTAATGCGTAAATCATTGTAAATCATTGATAGCTCAGAGACTATAATGTGTGCGTATGTCTGTGTATATAGGTTGCGCTCTCAGCATATTTCACGAGGACCATTACTGCCATTCCACGCAATATCTGTCCCTGCGTCGCGTGTATAGGGATTGGCTAATGGGCTTAACCGCTGAGTGAACCGCATTACTACTATGCGATCAAAGAGAAATGACCAATAATTTAACCCAAAAAACAAAATGACGCAATACTCAACACAAATCAGGGACTATATATTTCCCAGTACAGTAAACCCTGTCTAAATCGAACCCGTATAATTCAGACTTCGGATAATGCCTAAACTATTTTTATGTTTTGTAGTATGTTTTGTCTCATTTGTGATTTTTAAGGAATATCTTGAAGTATGTCATTGTGAATTGGCTGAAATAGGGACTTATAATCTTTGTAACTGAAAACTGACTCCATATTCGTGTTCAGCATGCCCGAAAATTGCTAGGAACAAATTGCAAGCAAATCTATACGTATTTGAAAAATTATTGCAAAATTGGCAATATTTTTTGACATATAGATTTGCTTGAAAATAAGTTCCTAGCAGTTTTCGGGCATGCTGAATACGAATCTCGAATCAGCTTTCAGTTACAATGATTAAAAGTCCCTATTTCAGCCAATTCACAATGACATACTTCATGATATTCCTTAAAAATCACAAATTAGAGTTTGAAGCTGAAAACTAATTCCAGATTCGTGTTTAGCATGCCCGGAAACTATTAAGAACAAATTTTCAAGCAAATCTATACGTATTTGAAAAAATATTGCAAAATGTGCAATATTTTTAGTAAAACAGATTTGCTTGAAAATTAGTTCCTAGCAGTTTTCTGGCATGCTGAACACGAATCTCGAATCAGTTTTCAGTTACAATGATTAGAAGTCCCTATTTCAGCCAATTCACAATGACATACTTCATATTCCTTAAAAATCACAAATTAGAGTTTGAAGCTGAAAACTAATTCCAGATTCGTGTTCAGCATGCCCGAAAACTATTAGGAACAAATTTTCAAGCAAATCTATAAGTATTTGAAAAAATACTGCAAAATGTGCAATATTTTTAGCAAAACAGATTTGCTTGAAAATTAGTTCCTAGCAGTTTTCGGGCATGCTGAACACGAATATGGAATCAATTTTCAGTTACAATGATTATAATTCCCTATTTCAGCCAATTCACAATGACATGATACTTCCAGATATTCCTTAAAAACCACAAACTAGACAAAACTTACTCCTTTAATAGTGCCGTCTTTCTTTAAACTTCTCTTTTCTTTTAATTTTTATGTATTTTTTTTATTTTTTTATTTACAGGTTCTTAGTCCCTGGGTACAAAGTTAAAAGCTGCCAAATGAGAATGAAATATTACTAATGTAACCTCAATTGTGTACTGTACGTCTTTCTTTAACTTTTATTTTTTTAACATATTGGCTATGGCATGTAATGGAGGTTTAGAAGCAAGAGTGTTTCTAACAAGAATAGTATATAGAGGCTTTATATATCAGCCTTGGTTGATAAGTATGTGTGGATGAACAGGTGGGATCTCGTCTAATGCATCTTGTCACACGAGGGGAAAGTGGGTATCCTGGCGCGTGCAGTGAGTGTTTGGCGGAGTGTGTTGCAAGGAGGATACGTTTTGGGTGCTGCAGGTACATAGGAGAAAGTGTTCCGAGGAGACATCAGAGGCTGGCGAGGGTACGGAGAATATGACAATGTAACAATAAACGTAGGTGAAGCAGATGATTGCAGGCGCCTTTCTCCTGACTTCTACCTTTCAAAATCGATTGTCAAGAGGTAAAATTGAGGTAGATAACTAGAAATGAATGGTTACGGTGCCAGTCACTATAACATCCTTCCTCTCGTAATAATATATGGAAACACTTATAACTTTGAATATTGATGGTCTACTAGAGGCTACTATAATGGTTTTCTTAAATATTGGTACATTGAAGCTATAGGTAACATGTTACGGTGGTAATTTCGGAAGCTAACTCAGTGTGCCAGTCACTCGTAATAATATATGGAAGCACTTATAACCCAGAATATTGATTGCCATAGATATTGATAGCATAGATAGCATAGCATAGAAGGTCATTGATAGCATAGATAAGATACTGCACAGCCGGTAACACAGCCAGCAGGTGAGTCATCGATCGATTGTTGCGTTGGTTCAAGCAATAGTGACGCGTGCCAAACAGACTTTGCGGCGCCGCCTTCACACAAAACACTCGAGACAATACATTTTAAGTTGAGAATAAAAATAAAGGCTCACAAACAAAATAACTAACGTACCTATCTACAATATTGTGTGTGTGTGTGTGTGTGTGTGTGTGTGTGTGTGTATGTGTGTGTGTGTGTGTGTGTGTGTGTGTGTGTGTGTGTGTGTGTGTGTGTGTGTGTGTGTGTGTGTGTGTGTGTGTGTATTCATCTAGTTGTATTTTCCAGGGCCTGAGCTGCACTCGGATGGCCCAGTCTCCATATCAACATTCTTATCATTCATCCTTAGTGTTAGCCGAAGCGATCACCCCGGGAGGCGGGTCACAATCCCCGGCTAACACCCGGTACCCATTCACTGTTGGGTGGACAGGGGCTCGGGTTTTAAGGAAACATCCCGTGTGTGTCCACTAGGAAGGAAAAAAAGAAAACCTTCCCATGGCCCAGTTTGAGAGTTAAGGTACCGCCTGCCACTCACAGCGCTGCGGGTCCACATGGGTACAAGGTTACCGACGCGTAGGATACAAGGTTTACCGACGCGTGGGGGTACAGGTTAACCGACGCGTAGGGTAAGCAGCTTGTTTGGAATTTTCTCGCACTGCTGAATACGGGTCGGTTTTAGTTCCATTTTCATTTTTTTTTTTTTCTCTCTTTCTCTCTCTCTCTCTCTCTCTCTCTCTCTCTCTCTCTCTCTCTCTCTCTCTCTCTCTCTCTCTCTCTCTCTCTCTCTGTAGCATTATCATCAGTCCTATCTCACTTTTTGATCATGTTTTAAAGTGCAAATAAGAAGCGAACCCTCACCACCTTTATGACTCAACTCCAGTCGTTTTTCTCACGCACCACCTCGTCACCTCTAAACACATCGATCCCGTCACTCCCCTCTCACTCCCTACTCCCCCTCACCTTACTAACCCTCCCTCAATCACTCCCCGACACTCTGAGATTCATATTTCGTGGTACTATGGATTGGTAACATAAGAACATAATAACATAAGGAAGCTTCAAGAGGCCGGAAGATTTTTCATGTTTTTGTCATTTCCTGAGGCGTCTTGCAAGTATAACTAATTTGTTTTTTTTATCATTTAGAAATTAAAGATTCCTAATATACCATCATTTCCCTTTTAATGGGTGATACAGGTCTCCTACGTCAAAATTGCATACATTCACATAATAAGTCAAATTAGGGCTATCCGGTTACCTTGTCTAGCCGGTTAGAACATAAGAACATAAGAAAATAAGGAAGCTACAAGAGGCCGCGAGACCTACTTTGTCTAATATCGTCTGATTTAAGCAGTTTTGTGCTCATATTACTGAGTGGTAAGGAAGGGTTAATAGGACTGCCTGGTTATATCATGACCGAAAACGTGCGGGGAATATGTGATTAATAGCGCAAATATACGTTGTTAACATATGGAAAGAGATTATTATGGTATACCCTTAAAACTAACTTCCTGTGCCGTTCTCTTTCATGCCCCGCTGTCAGGCGACGAATGGGAAAGAACTAGAATTTTACACACATAACTACTATGCAACACAGGGTAAATACTCACCTCCCGAGGAATTAGCGAGGTCAGGTTCGTGAATATTCCCAAGGGAGTGTCGGCGGTAGGGCGGCAGCTGTGCAGGACGGGAGGTGTGGCGCCAAAATATTCTTCTCTTGTGGTGGGTGTGGTGGGATGTGGTTGCTGTGTGAAGGAGAACATATGGCATTAATAAAACAGTTCAACCAATTACTTACACACGTATATATACATGTAATATATTCTTCCTCTCGAGGGTGTGGTGGGACAAGGATGTACGTGGTTGCTGTGTGAAGGAGAACATATGGCATTAATAAAACAGTTCAACCAACTACTTACTGGGTGCAGACAGTTCGTACACAAGTTGTTTCGTACACCAGTATATTCGTACACCAAAAAGTTGTTTCGTAGTCTGTATGAAACCATAGTACGTCGTTTCGTACATAGCTCCGAGTTGAACTTGATTACTAGTTACGAAACGACACCAGATATGTACGAAAAAAAACTCAAAATCAGTGTACGAAACAACTAACAAAAACTGGATACGAAACAACTTGTGTACGAAACTCCCTGTAACCTTACTTACACACGAATATATATAGCTACCTACCGTAGATAACAGTGAAGTCGCCAGTTCTACGTTTCTTTGTTATTTACAGACGTGTGGTGGCGTTAATACTTACATTTGTACATCCATGATTTCAGGAAAGTTAAAAGGGGCTATCTGGAGAGTCTGTGTCATTTTGTGTCTTCATCTGTGTCATATTAGGGCTATAAATGAACAAATTACAAAAATAAAACCGAGTGGCGACCTCACTATACCTACTACAGTAAAGTCGCCAGCTAATATTTTAACCCAACAGTTGAGTCGCCACTCTGGGGAATTCAGGGAAATTAGAGGTAAAGTAAAACAAGTCTCTATATATATTAGCTGCGGAAGATGCTTGGATATATAAAAATTCCTCTGCCAACGTGAAAATAAATTCTATTAAAGTTTGAAAGATCTGGCAAGTCTGCGTCCTGTCGCCCGAAAAGCTATTGTTTACTGTCTGTCATCGCGCGAAGAAAAACGTGAGAAGCAAAATGCGCAACAGTTATATTTGCAGATACAAAGCATAAAACAACGCTGAAACAGGGTAGATTATACAGCCATGATATAAACTACTGTGTAACATCTTCAGTGGCACATAAAAATCAGTAGTGATGCTATAATTCGTAATATTTGGCGCCTGGCGACTTCACTGCAGGTGGCGACTTCACTGTTATCTACGTAGCCCCTACATGTAATATAATCTCGTCTGATTTAAGCAGTTTTGGGCTCATATTACTGTGTTTCGGCAATGTTCGAGGCTCAGGAAGAATAAGTATTGCTGCCTGGTTATATTATGACCGAAAACGTGCTGGGAATATGTGATAAATGGTGCAAATATACGCATATGGAAGGAGATTATTATGGTATACCCTTAAAACTTGCTGCGTCGCTCGTTCTCTGTCACGCCGCGCTGTCAGGCCACGACTCTATCCTTGCCAGCTGCCTCAGAGTTATAATTTTCCTTGATCTACCCACGTATGTAAGTGGAAACCTTAAGATTGTTATAACATAGGTACTAACATGACCTTGCAACTAATATGGCATTGCTACCATGGCCTTGATACTAAAATTACCTAGATACTAGGGCAGCGGACGGCAACCTGCGGCTCCGGAGCCGCATGCGGCTCTTTAAGAACATAAGAACATAAGAAAATAAGGAAGCTACAAGAGGCCGCGAGGCCTACACGTGGTAGTTCCTGTCACCTAACACTACCTACATCCACCTTTCATCCCCATCCATGAACCTATCCAGCTCCCCTTTAAAGCTCCTTAATGACTCCGCACTAACCACCTGTCTACTGAGACCATTCCACTCATTCACCACCCTATTTGTGAACCAGTTTTTCCCTATTTCCTTTCTAAATCTACGCTTTTCCAGCTTGAATCCGTTACTTCTTGTTCTACCCTGGTTAAAAGCCGTAAGAACTTTTCCTACCTCTCCTTTATTAAATCCCTTTATCCACTTAAAAACTTCTATCAGATCGCCCCTTACTCTGCGTCTCTCGAGTGAGTGTAATTTTAATAACTTCAATCTCCTCTCATAACTAAAGTTACGCATCCCTTGTATCATTTTGGTCATCCTTCTCTGCACTTTTTCTAACAACACTATATCCATCCTGTAATATGGAGACCAAAACTGAACTGCATAGTCTAGGTGAGGCCTGACTAGAGCCAGATAAAGCTTTAGAATAACTTCCGAATTAACTTTTTGAATTAACTTTCAAGAGACCTGTGCGGTTCCTGCAACCTACTCAATAAGTAAGGGTCAAGTTAATAGGGAGGGTCAAGGTCAATAGGTCAATAGTCAGTAAGTCAATAGGGTTTTAAAAGGGGGCTAGACAATTCCATAGATCTGGTAATCTCATCTATATAAGTGTGTGATCTCATCACACACTGGTACCCGTAGGTGTAATGGTACAGGGTGGGCATTTTCGAAGGGGCTCTAAACTACACCCTCTTAGCGTCCTAAGACCGACTTAGTTATACCGGGCTAAGAAGACTACTAAGGAAGCATTTTCGGGCGACATCTTAGCCTCGTGTAAAGCCCCCGTCACACATTCCATAATCGAACCATGATAGCGCCACCAATTTGATTATTGACGCTATCGTGAAATTTAACCACGAAAAACGCAGACCACGATAGCCTCACAACAATGTCACGCTGCCTGTACGTATGTGTCATGATGGTCGTAAGATGGTCACGATGGAGTCATGACAGCTGTAAGACCACGTCACGAATGAAAAATCAACGGTCATTTTGTCGTCACGATAGAGCTACGATAACCACGACAGTGCCATGACGGTGCCATGAACGTATCACGATAGCGTCAAGAGACATGCCTCACACGTGGGTGGATGTTGCCATGGTGATGGAGAAGGAAGTGGGGTAGAGATGAAGGTGGGAGAAACAGGGGTGGGTACTTGTTGGTGATGGAGAAGGGGGGGAAACGGGGGGAGGGGGGTTGTTAATAAAGAAGGGAGTGTTGATGTTGGTGGGGAAACGGGGGGAGGGGGCTTGGGCATGTAGAAGGCGTTGTTGGTACGTTGGTGGGGATATGAGTGGTTAAAGGGGGGTGGGGGTGTCAACATGTGGCGAGGGAGTAGGGGGAAGAGAGTAGGGGGAGGGTGGTGTCACCGCGTGGCGAGGGAGTAGAGGGTAGAGAGTAGGGGGAGGGTGGTGTCATCACGTGATGAGGGAGTAGGGGGTAGAGAGACGCGGGTGGGTAGAGGTGAATGAGAAAGGGGGGAGAAGACGGAAGAGGGTGGGAAAAAGGGGGGGAAGGTAGGGAACAAGACTCGTGTAACGGTTTCTTATCGTCACGATAGACATAAGACGATCACGGTAGTGTCACGAAGCTGCTACATAGATAACGATAGCGTCACGATAGACTTAAGATAGCGCTGCGTTGGGTACAAACATCGGAGAGCTTCCCGATTTTTTAGTGCACGCATTAACTTTTCGTGGCCTCGGCCGAGCGCGTCACGAGCGTCACGATCGGTCACGATGGACCCATAACCAGAACCATGACGGCGCTGCGCATTGCATTGTTGGCGCGTTCGTGGTTCGATTATGGAATGTGTGACGGGGGCTTTAGGGGACAGAAGGCCAACCCTTCTTAGTGCCACCTAACCAATCAGCGCGCGCGACACAAGTCTGTATTTGGCGGGAAATACGTATACCACGCCGAGGGAATCTCTCTGTCTCTGTCTCTGTCTCTGTCTCTCTCTCTCTCTCTCTCTCTCTCTCTCTCTCTCTCTCTCTCTCTCTCTCTCTTTCCCTTCTCTCTCTCTCTCTCTCCTTTTTTTTCTTCTATTATTTCTTCTCCCTCCTCTTCCTTCTCCCTTTTCATCCTCCACACATACATCATAGCCAGTGTGTGATATTATCGTGAATAACGAAAAAAAAAATTCTGGTGAGTTTTGATGTTTAGAATTAATCTGCTAACCGTTTCTGTCGCAAATCATATCTATTCCACCCAGCCCACCCCTATATAGTATTATATATATATATATATAATATATATATATATATATATATTATATATATATATATATATATATATATATATATATATATATATTTATACATAGTGTATTATACAGCCTAATATACTATATACAGTCTAAAATATATAATATATAACCAATAATATAACCATTGTTGTTATGGTGACGAAGAAAATTGCGGGCTAAGACGACCCCAACCCTGCCTTAGTTTACACTCGCTGCACTGTCTTAGGCGGAGCGAAATTTGCTTCCGAAAATGTCCAACTAGCGCTAAGATGGTCTTAGTCCCCTAAGATGGTCTTAGTAGTGTTCGAAGATGCCCCCCCGGGAACTGTGGCCTCATCAACTTCCCCAGATTTCCTCCATCATCAAAAAGAAGTACTATTAATGAGTTACTTGCAAGAACTTAATTACCTTACAGGAACTACCTCGTGTAGATCTCGCGGCCTCTTGTAGCTTCCTTATATTCTTATGTTCTTGCAAGGTAATCCTCGGAGCCACGTTTTGCACTGGACGGTGATATGCCGCAGCTGATGTGCGTGAACTGAGGCACCGCAGGAATGAATCAGCGGCACACTTCCAACCAACCGGATAACCAACCGACACTTGCAAAAAAAGATGCAGTCGCACGGCTCCAACACACTGGCGTAGCTATAGGTATCTATCTATCAAGGGGTGGAACAGATGTGTATGGGGGGCACTATGGCAAGCGGAGCTCATGATGCAACATAGAAGGGCATTGGGGCATATCGTCAGTCATATAATTATGTCCAAGCAGATTACGGCAACCATGGTCAGTGGGGAGGCACCTGGGGCCCAGGATGGGGGGCGCGCATCCCCCCCCCCCCTCGGCGTGCTCCTCCTCCCAGCTGCCTGCACATGCGCCCTGCCTCCTCGCCCTCGACTGTCGCTCGTACCGGATTACTCAAGGAACTCACACTGCTTCGAAACACTAAACTTTTCCCTTATTTCCTTCCTACGCCCTGATCTGTTGACCTTTGACCAATAATTCTTGACCTGTAATGTTATCTAAGCCTATAATGTTAGTAAATGTGATTTAGTAATAGTATTGGTATAGTTTTGTAGTAATTTTTTAAAGCTTATATTGATTGGGTTCGTTAGTACTTCGAACTCATTAAGTGTCGCAGAGGATTGTGGGTAAGTTTTTTTTTTTTTTGCTATGTATAGTTTGTGGTTTGTTAAAAGACTGGATTGCTTTGTTAGCAGTGGCGTAGCTATCAATGGGGGGACACTAGGCAAACGGGGACACTCTGAAGTCACATAGAAAGGATAAGTGCATATTCTAAGATCAGATCAGTGGTGGGTATTAGTCTATTAGAGCATTATACATAATACGGCAGCCATGGCCAGTGGGGGTACGGGGCCCCCCATGCCCCCCATAGCTACGCCACTTTTCCAAGCAGGCTAAAGCAATTCTAAAGCACTAATTTCGTCTTCTGTCTGTCTATTATCTGTAGTTCTTTGTCTTTCATGTAATCATTTATCTCTAGTCTTGCGGATATTTTCCACCCACAGAGAAATTTCCAACCATAGCTACTATGCATTCAGACAAGGAGAAATTTGAGACTTTCTATCATGCTTATTATCCACTATTATGCTCTCCCACTATCATGGCATGTGTTGAGTTTAAAGGTGTTTATAATTATAATCATTTATTCAAGAGTATCCACACAACACTGATATCCAGTACAGGATACAAAATGAGAATGGAATACTTATCACAGTTCACTTGTAAAATCTAGACGCTTCATAAAGATATCACTGTATAAATCTTAACGAGTGACGATTACAATCCTTTTTCCACTCACCACTTGCTGAAACTAAAAGCGTTACATTGAAAAGACAGATCATGAAATCATACACGAATTCCTGACAATGAATAAAATAAGACATGAAATTATATACTCTCTGAATCACGTAATGCATATGCTTCAAAATAAGTTGCCTTCATTGTTTAGCAAAATCGCACTTTAAATCAATCACACACCAAAAAAAATAAAAAAATATTAAATGTAATAATAAAAAAAACATTTAGATTTAACCGTTGCGCTATATACTGCAGTAGAGGACGTATAATAAAAGTATTAAGTCTTTGGTATCTCAACACATAAGAACATAAGAAAATAAGGAAGGTACAAGAGATCGCGAGACCCACACGTGGTAATTCCTGTTACTTAATACTACCTACCTACCTACCTTTCATCCCCATCCATAACACTGTCTAGCCTCCTTTTAAAACTCTCTATTGACTCCGCACTTATACTACCTGACGACTGAGTCTATTCTAATAATTTACCACCCTATTTGTAAACCCGTGGTTTCTCCGATTTGCTTTTTCAATTACGATTACTCTTGATTCTTGTTCTACCTGTTACTAGGTAAGAACACGTGACCTGAAGGCGCTTTGGTCTCTGATCGACTCGATGACACGTCTTTCAAGTCGAGTTTGGCGCCCGTATCACTGAGATAAGTCTCCGCGTTTCACACTGGGTTAATGCTCATTCCGCGTTCGTGGAGTGGGGCTGAGGCCTCTCCCCGTGTGAATGAGCTCTAATGCCTCGCCAAGTCTCCGCGTTGTGCACACGCTGCGGTGCGTGTCCATGTTGCCGTCATTAGGCAGCGTGGGACGCATTGTGTGCTCTGAAGGATCTTTGGATGACTCATAGCCTGAGCTGCCAAAAAAGTAAATCAGTCTCGAAAGGCTTCAGCGAGAATTGCTCGAGACTTAGGTGAATTATCCTCTGAGGATGACTTGCGTGGAGGGACGTGTAGACGTTCATGTCAGTGATGAGGGCAGCGCATCGGCGGGCAGGCTGGCTGTCCCACCCCATCCTGTTCATGGATACCAGGGAGCCTCGCGGGTCACGGGTGAGGTAGATGATTTTCACATTGGAACCACCGTGCAGAAGCGCTGTCAGCCAAGCTAATCTTGACCTAATCACCTTGACCACCTTAACGCGGGCGTCGTGACACAAAACCCTCAAATCGAGCCGACGTCTGCAGGCGGTGCTCCCCTCCCTGGGCCACTGGAAGCACCGCGCCACGGCAGTGTGGTAATACCCCAGGAACAGACCTTTGCCTTTGAGCCACGCATCAAACTTGTCGTCAAATGTACACTGAAAAAGTGTTGACATGAAGTCAGCGACGCAGGAACCGTCTTGGAAGCAAGGCACCTTTTGGCAGTGGGAGAGCGGCTCAAAGAAAAGCACCGCGTTGTTTACAGCGGCGATGAGCTGGGCGAGGAGAGTGGACCCGCTGCGAGGGAGGGAGCTGACCACCACCACCTCGACCCTTTTTTCTTTTTTCTTGTCGGGCTTCACGTCTATCAGGCTGCTCTGGGCGGAGTACTGACGGGGCGCCACAATGCCAACTACAACTGTAAAAAGAAAAAAGAAAAAAAAAACATATATTGACCATTTCAAGATTGCCGTGAATCTGAACTATCGCTGACTTGAACATACCATCAATGTTCTGGTATTCTTAAACGTATTTTCCTTCCTGGACAGTGAAAACAAACATTTCACGGATTTAGATTTCTTAAAAAAAAATTCTTTTGTGATAAAGTTTTCTTTAAGGTCAGCTTCATATGCAGCTTTCTTTAACCGCAAAAATTAGAATAGAATCTTACTGTTTGGCAAAGATGTAAAACGTTTCTCTCCACTGTAGGGATAAGAATAATCAAGAACACAAGCCTTAGATTTGAAAAGGAAATAGGGAAAAACTGGTTCACAAATAAGGTGGTAAATGATTGGAATGGACTCAGTCGTCAGGTGGTCAGTGCTGAGTCAATAGGGAGCTTTAAAAGGAGGCTGGATAAATTCATGGATGGGGATGAAAGGTGGGAGTAGGTAGTATTAAGTAACAGGAACTACCACGTGTAGTTCTCGCGGCCTCTTCTAGCTTCTTTATGTTCTTATGTAAGCCAATCTCGCCCACACAGCACGAGAATGAGACGCTGACCAGACCCTGTAGAAGCCTAGATCATGACACTATTATTAACCCCTTCACGCCCAGATCTTTCCTTTGCTATAAAAAAATGTATGTTGTCGAGCCATAAAATTACGAAAAGTCACTGAATATGCCAAATTAGCTAGTGGACAAGGATACTATGACCTATAAAACATTGCTTATACTCACTAAAAATTGTCTAATGGCACCTAAATTACAATGGAAATTACGTTCTGGGCGTGAAGGGTTAACCGTTAAAGCAACGTTGCTCACATATCACAAGCACTTGGGTCCCTTCATTATCTTACTATCTTATCTACAGGGACTCTTAACAAGCACCAAATCCATATCAGATAATCAGACACACGTACATCTGTCGCTTTTCAGCCACATCACGCAGCACAAGGCAAGGAACAGAGCCATGCCGAGGACGAATCCCTGGCCCAGCCACTTCCTGCTAACCATCGTCACTGCAACACCAACACCATTTGGAAGCTTCCCCTGACGTGTGCACCCGATCCATTACTCCCACAGGATACGTCTTCACACTTCTCTTTCCCGCCTCCACTACAGACACCTCGCAAAACTAAATAAATGCTTCTTTCTCACCTTCAGCGATCTCAGCTCCGGCGCATTAATGTTCATATCTTTAGTATGTTACGCATCAAATCCCAAATTGTTAGTATGTGCTGGAAATCACAGTACCAAAATAATATGAGATATGGCAACCGAGTGCTGACGAAGCAATACCTGGATATTGTACAGTTAGTTCTCTCTCTCTCTCTCTCTCTCTCAGGTAGTTAGTGCGGAGTTATTAGAGAGCTAGGGAGGCTAGATAAATTCATGGATGGGGATGAAAGGTGGATGTAGGTAGTGTTAAGTAACAGGAACTACCTCGTGTAGGTCTTACGGCCTCTTGTAGCGTCCTTATTTATTATGTTCTTATGATTTTCTCTCTCTCTCTCTCTCTCAGTACAGCATGCAGGGAAAGCCATACCTCTAGGCAGTAATGTTGATGACCCTGGTAGTCTCCAGCCTGGACACGGTGGGAAAGAGGTTGGCAGAGAGCAGCTCCGCCTCGTTCATCTGGAGCGACGCGAGGCAGAGACTTGTTAGACAATAATAATGATAATATAATCTACAAACAATAATTTATAAACAATATAAAGAAGGACAAATAAGGAGAAAATAAACAGGAACTACCTCGTGTAGGTCTCACAGCCTCTGTAGCTTCCTTATTTTCTTATGTTCTTAATTTCAAAAGATAATAATAATTACTACCACTACTATTACAACTATCACGATTACTACTATGGCTGTTACTACAGAATGACAATGACAGTCACCACTAATACTACTACGACAACTGTTCCTAATGATGATAATGATAACGATAATAATAATAATAATGATGATATTCCAGGAAACTTTACCACTAAGCGAAGAACATAAACAACTTTACTTGCATGGACGTGACTGTACGTGACATACGAGAATCGATAATATACTTCATCGAGTTATAGGGAGTCGATAGGGAGCTTTAAAAGGAGGCTGGATAATTTCATGGATGGGGATGAAAGGCGGATGTAGGTAGTTTTAATTAACAGGAACTACCACGTGTAGGTCTCACGGCCTCTTGTAGCTTCCTTATTTTATGTTCTTATGAAGGGGCGTAGGAGAGATGGCACCTTTCCCTTACCTACCATGGCTAAAGGTGTATGTCTGTCTGCCTCTCTCTCACACACGAAGGATGAATATGTAAGTATGAGTGTCCATTGTTCTAAATTGCTTACATGATATTTTCGACTATTTGCGTAATTTATTTATATCCTGTATACGTAGTTAATACATAATAATCATGTTTCGTACTTTTTTACAATGATGTCACCAATGCTACGGCTAATGACAAAATTATATATTTATTTATACTTAAAGGGGCCTGTAAAAATGCTAACGTTAACGGGCCCAGTCATGTTAAAAGACTTCTATGTATATATAAACGCATATTTTTTTCATGATGGCAATAAACTCACTGAATTTGAATTTGAATTTGAATGACTTACCAGCGTCTGCTTCGTGGCGGGGGACACTCCGTTGATGGTGCACCAGACCTCCAGCGTGTAATGGCCGGAGGGGAAGGCCAGGGCAGCGTCTCTCCCCCCCACCCACACTCGCCTCACTGCCTCCCCCTCCACCTCCACCTCCACCTTCGTACCTGTGGGTGTGAAATACTCCTTGACAGCTTGTTATTACTTCTGAGTCAATTCATGTTTACGCCTTTATCTATGGTTTGTTTGGTGTGTGCGTCTTTTTATGAGTTTTGTGTGTGTGTGTGTGTGTGTGTGTGTGTGTGTGTGTGTGTGTGTGTGTGTGTGTGTGTGTGTGTGTGTGTGTGTGTGTGTGTGTGTGTGTGTGTGTGTGTGTGTGTGTGTGTGTGTGTGTGTGTGTGTGTGTGTGTTTAGGTGTGTGTGTGTGTGTTTAGGTGTGTTTGTGTGTGTGTGTGTGTGTTTGGTGTGTGTGTGTGTGTTAGGTGTGTGTGTGTGTGTGTGTGTGTGTGGTTGGTGTGTGTGTGTGTGTGTGTGTTTGGTGTGTGTTGGTGTGTGTTTGTGTGTGTGTGTGTGTTTTGTGTGTGTGTGGTGGGGGTGGGTGTGTGTGTTGTGTGTGTGTGTTGTGTGTTGTGGTGTGTGTGTGTGTGTGTGTGTGTGTGGTGTGGTTGTGTGTGTGTGTGTGTGTGTTGTTGTGGTGGTGTTGTGTGGTGTGTTTGTGTGTGGTGTTTGTGTGTGTTTGGTGTGGTGTGTTTAGGTGTGTGTGTTTGTGTGTGTGTGTGTGGTGTGTTGTTTGTGTGTGTGTGTTGTGTGTGTGTGTTAGTGTGTGTGTGTGTTGTGTGTGTGGTGTGGGTGTGTGTGTGTGTTTAGGTGTGTGTGTGTGTGTTTAGTGTGTTGTGTTGTTGTGTGTGTGTTTGGTGTGTGTGTGTTGTTTGGTGTGTGTGTGTTTTGGTGTGTGTGTGTGTGTTTAGGTGTGTGTGTGTGTGTTTGGTGTGGTGTGTGTGTGTGTTTGGTGTGTGTGTGTGTGTTTAGGTGTGTGTGTGTGTGTTAGGTGTGTGGTGTGTGTGTTTAGGTGTTGTGTGTGGTGTGGTGTGTGTGTGTTAGGTGTGTGTGTGTGTTGTGTTTAGGTGTGTGTGTGTGTGTGTGTTGGTGTGTGTGTGTGTGTTTAGGTGTGTGTGTGTGTGTGTTTAGGTGTTGTGTGTGTGTGTTTAGGTGTGTGTGTGTGTGTTAGGTGTGTGTGGTGTGTTTAGTGTGTGTGTGTGTGTGTTTGGGTGTTGTGTGTGTGTGTTTTAGGTGTGGTGGTGTGTGTGTGTTTAGGTGTGTGTGTGTGTGTTTAGGTGTGTGTGTGTGTGTTTAGGTGTGTGTTGTGTGTTTGTGTTGGTTGTGTGTGTGGTGTGTGTGTGTTTAGTGTGTGTGTGTGTGTGTTTAGGTGTGTGTGTGTGTGGGGTGTTTAGGTGTGTGGTGTGTGTGTTTAGGTGTGTGTGTGTGTTTAGGTGTGTGTGTGTTTTAGGTGTGGTGTGTGTGTTTAGGTTGTGGTGTTTGGTGTTTTGTGTGTTAGGTGTGTGTGTGTGTGTTTAGGTTGTGTGGTGTGTAGTGTGTGTGTTGTGTGGTGTGTTTAGTGTGTGTTGTGTTGTGTGTGTTGTGTGTGTGTGTTGTGTGGTGGTGTGGTGGTGGTGTGGTGGTGTGTGGTGTGGTGGTGTGGTGGGTGGGTGGTGTGGGGTGGGTGGGTGGGTGGGTGGGTGGTGTGGGTGGGTGGGTGGGTGGGTGGGTGGGTGTGGTGGGTGTGGTGGTGTGGTGGGTGGGTGGGTGGGTGTGTGTGTGTGTGTGTGTGTATTTAGCCTGTAGATCGCGCTGCATAGATTTACATGTTCCTATGAAGACAAATTTTTCTTATAAGCTCCAATACATTTTCTCCTTACCGACGATCAGCACTTGGCGCGACTCCACGTGATGCAGACAAACCCCAAAGAGGAAGCAAACCTCGATAGGAACGTCATAACGCCGACCGTCGTCCACCACCACGCGACCACCTTTCGGCAGCACCTTCGTCACTTCGCCCACCATCACCTGAAGCAGAAAGGGAGATGGATTTTTTTTTTTTTTTTTTTTTTTTATGAGCCTCGTGACCGGAGCCCTATTAGTACAATATCAACACTCAACTCTTTTACTTTTTTACCCCATGGGAAACAATTATTTTCCTACACGAAGCTCTCCAGGTTACATTTCCGTCACAAGGATAAATATCTGTTAACCCTCCTTGGTTATGATACTGCCACTGCGCAAAGCTGGCAGGTGGTTTGGTCATAGACAGGATGGCAGGAAGTGAGATGACTGAGACAGTAAGCATGAGTGTTGTAGATGCGGTGTATTTAACCCCTTGAGATCCAGAACGTAATTTCCATTGTAATTCGACTACCATAAGACGATTTTAATTAATATAAGCAATATTTTATAGGTATGACCTGTTTAGTGTCCTTGTCGACTAACTTATTTGGTATATTCAGTTAGTTTTCGTAATTTTATGGCTCGCCAACATACAATTTTTTATATGGCAAAGGAAAGATCTGGGCGTGAAGGGGTTAAGGACGGCCCTTAGGGTAATGGGAGGAGAGTGCTAAAGAATGTGAGAGAAAGGGGCGAGAGAATAATGAGAGGTTTAGAGCACGAAAGGAGGGGAGGGTAGGCAAGGACACAATTTAATGGAGACTCTTCTGTCTTGAAAATCGTCCTAAAAATAGATTCTTAAGCATCAGGAACTCATTACCGTCTTTCACATCACTGATCTCATTTATGACAAACCACAAGAAATAAGATCTAAATTCTTACTAAACCCTGCTTATCCATTCTAGGGATTCATACTTAGGGA
Organism: Chionoecetes opilio; assembly: GCA_016584305.1. Lineage (NCBI taxonomy): Eukaryota > Metazoa > Arthropoda > Malacostraca > Decapoda > Majidae > Chionoecetes > Chionoecetes opilio. Next base: position 37,559 of record JACEEZ010005547.1, on the reverse strand, counting down.
TAAGTTATGGCAAGTGTATGTTCCTTACCGTAGGAGGGTGAAAGGACGGTTTAAGCAGTTTGCCTGTGTTGGACGCGACGACCAAGGGCGTTTGTGGCAGAGCTGGGGCGTCACTCAAATAGCCGGTGCTGAGTGTCTGACGAGGCTTGTTTCCAGAGCTTCCCAAGGATGGATCAGTCACAGGTTTCTTCCCCCACCAGGCAAGAGGAACCTTCAGCTGCTTCCCGCCATTCTCCATGCGCAGCAGACAGTGGAAAATCGTACCTCTCAACTTATTCGCACGTGCCCGAGATATCGGTGTCCCATTCTCGTACATAACACCGATGTCAGTGTGAGCTATACCGCAACCATCGGGTAGGTACTTACTCCGAACTGTTAGTGTCACACTCTTCCTTTGCACCATTTCAATACAGCCACTAGCCTCCATAGTTGTTGTAGCAGAAATCGGGTTAGTGAGAACTATAGATTTTTTCATACTGGATAGCCGTTGCTTAACAATGGAATTGGCTACGAGGGGTTTCTTCCCTGCCCAAGCAACCACTGCAACCAGTTCCACTGTGTGTCCGAGGACATGGTGCTGGTGTCCTGAGTGTGTAAATATTACACCTACATTTGGAAACTTTTTCAGCGATGAAGCGACATTTGCTGATGTTTTCAGCAGCACCTCGTTGATATATAGGTCACTCCTTAACACCCGAATCTTCTTTTCATCAGCCGTAACCACTGCCGAGGAGGCCCCTGACACCAACACATGGCACGTCAAGTATTTAGTCTGTGGGGCCGAGACTGGTGCATTCTCTGGTGGCGCCCTTGTTGACCGTGGTACCTGACTGCTGGTGGCATTCTTTTGCTGTGTTTTTTCAGTTGGAGCAGTATTCCTTTGTGCGGATAGAACACTTGTATTATGTCTTGCTATAACATTGGCATTTTGTCCTGCTAGACTACTCGCTCGTACATTTTGCACAGTTGGAACACTATGCTTCTCTCCAGCTGGAGAACTGGTCTTCTCTCGTACGAGAACACTAGATGTATGTGATGCTGGACATACTATTTTGCTATTATATACTATTATATTATTTTGAACAGATGGAGCATTAACCTTTTTAGCAGCTGAAACTCTAGTGTTCTGTCTTGCTGAAATACTAGCTTCTAGTACAACTGGAACATTTGATGCTGCAAAAGAGCTAGCCTTCTTTACTGCTGGAACATTTACCTTATGTGCAACAGGTAGACATGATTTTCTTTTATGGGGACACCAGCTTTCCTACCAGCTAAAACTTCAGCATATTGTGCAACTGGATCCGTAGCTGTGTGTGAGACTTTACCACAATTCGTTTGTGAAGCAACAGCGAAACAACTGCTGCAACTGTGATCAGAACAGTTTTGGTTTGTTGGAGTATTAATATTCTGTCTTTCTTGGATAGTCTTTCTTTTTGCCTTTCGACGAGCTTTAGCATTAGTTCCTTCTGCAGGTAGAATAGTGGATGTCTGTCCAATTGGAACACTATCCTTCTGTGCAGAGGAACTAGTACTTTGTGAGGCACAACCCTTATTGACGCTCGCATCCAGGTATTCCGTCGTGAGCCAGTTCAGGGCTGCTTCCGTACCTGTCGAACTGGAGGGCTTTATCATAACGGCTGGCCACTCCTCCTCCTTGCCATACGACGCCTTATTGACGTGGGCAGTGACTCGAGCTATTGCAGGCTTCTTCAAGTTGCCATTGTTGTGGCCAAGTAGATCCACAAGAATCCTGTGTAATCCACTAGAAAGTTCGGCCACAAAAATCCTTTGTAATCCGTCCAGCTTCAATTCCATATCCATTATGTCTTTTGAAAAGAATAACCAAGCGTCTACATCGCAGTAAAGAGTTCCTGTCTTCTCGGAGACGGAATACAGGCCATGAGACACTTTGTAATAAAGTGTTTGTTTCTCTATCACCATTGGCAGCATGTTTATGGCTGGCTTCAATCCCACCCACAGACACGCGCAAACATACATTACTCGCCCGCTGCCCGTCCCCTCTAGCATTTTTAATACAGTGACGTAAAACTGATCAAAGCCAAGCTGCAGCAACTCAATCATCGTGCCTTTTGTAGTTCCTATGAATACAACGGCATCGCATATTTCTGCTATAACCTGAGTTCCATCAAATTTAACGCTTAGCTGCTTAGCTACAATGTCTAAGGATGTTCTTTGGCACAAGAGACCTCGGCTGTCCAGGAAGATGTAAGTGTTGTCAAGCAGCTGCAAACATCTGTCGGGTTTTATCTTCTGCCAGACAACCACTGCGTGCAGTCTCTTGCTCTCAGGCATCACAAGGGCGTCAATCTCGACACAAGTTAAGTCTGGAAGTTCGACGAGGGGAACCGGCCGGCCTGACTGCCATACTATCCTGCAAGACGCCTCGCCCCAAGGACCTGTCTCCAGGGGCACCATCAGCTGCTCTTTCTTAACTTCAACCTGCACGTATCTTTTTTCATTCATTGTGACGAGCTTCCCGGTGTAGTTTGTGAGCGTAGCGAGAAGAAAAGAGCCGGAGATAAAGTTCTGGTCAGAGGCAAACAAGTCACCTTTCTCTACTTTCCAATCAATTTCGGTAGCCTTAGTGCCCTTTGCAGGCAGCAACGTACATTTCTGGCTACCCTTAGAAACCTTGGCCTCCGACAATGAAGATTGTTTGTTTTGGGACACTCCTGGTGGACTCTGCGTGGCGAGTGTCCTCAAGGCAGGTGGTGAGCCTGCAGAGTACCTGCCTTGCATGTTGGAGGCAGGTTTTGACCTCCATTGCGACTGGGCCTGGGGTTCCGAGACTTCGTAGGGTAGGTCTATTGGCGGAGCTTTTGAGGACGAAAACGTCGAAAAGACAGATAAAGAGGCCCCTTGGTCAGCAGGGGTGGCCTTTGTAGCATGTCGGTAGGGCAGAGATAGCGGCGATGGAGGTGAAGGGGGAGGAGTCGATAATGACATCCAAGGGATGAAATCTTCATTACTCTGCCCTCGAGATTCCTCTTGTTCAAAAAAAATGTTCGGCTCTTCATACCCCAATTGCACTGTCTTCTTACTCTCTTTTTGATGGACATTGCTGCCTTTGGACGAGCCCTTCTTCTTTTTTGGCATCAGATAACCCAGGAGATTTTTGATGGCCGACAGCATGATGATGATGGCGGAGAGCATAGAATCTGCAGTTAAATACTCCTTGAGAGTTTATCCTGATATGTTGGGTATTACATTTGGCGCATTACAGATATAAACAAAGGTGTTTATTCAAGGTGTGATATAACAGATAAACAAAAATATGAATGATTCATTGCTCTGTCATTATGTTATCACTTGAAAATTGGGTTGTACCGATACCGATAAGACGATTAACTTATTAAGATAAATAAATAAGATAGATAAATAAGATTAAGATTAACAAGGCTTTATCGATGCATATATACCAAGCTTAAAGTTTCCTGCATGTAGCTAAGAGGTATTAGGTCAGTATAACACTTGTGACAATGAAATACCTAACAATGATTCTCTCTCTCTCTCTCTCTCTCTCTCTCTCTCTCTCTCTCTCTCTCTCTCTCTCTCTCTCTCTCTCTCTCTCTCTCTCTCTCTCTCTCTCTCTCTCTCTCTCTCTCTCTCTCCCCCCCTCGCTCTCTTGTAACTCATATTGCTATACTTATTTTATCATCAGTTAATAATCTGTATACCGCGATAAGACTGTTCTCCTGAAACAGTCTTTTTCACAAATGTTAATTGTGAATAAGTATTGAATCTGAATATCTCTCTCTCTCTCTCTCTCTCTCTCTGAGAAAATACCCGATGAAAACAAATTCGTAACCTCCTCCTTCCATGGCTCCCTCTCCCATTCTCCCTCCCCTCTCATCTTCCCACGGCCAGGCAGAGGAGTCCTGGCGCCGGGGAGGTGAGTGGGACACTGCCAATACCCGATCCTGAGGTTTTTTTCTTCAAATTCAATAAGGTGAGCGTGTCAGGACGGAGAGTGTAATCAGATAATATTTTTGTTTTCCCCCTCTCTCGGCTGTACTTGGATCCAACCCCACCACTATCGATATTTTGTGGTGGGGTTGTGGTGGTGTGGTAAAATAAATATCGAGCCCATTACCACCATCACATAAAAAGGCATCCATCGTCATCACAACCCGACCAATCATTTCACAATCACAATCACAATATTTCACAATCATTATGTCGTACTACCGGTTTCACAATGGCACCAGCAAGAGTTCCTCAGTCTCAATAACCAAATATCATAGTCTCCACAACACTGCTCTAAATATATGAAACATTATATATCTCACTATCATAGGAGAAAAATAAAACGAAATCAACTTACATTGACAGCGCGATGATAGATCAGCCAGCAGCGTGACCGCGGTAGCACTAGACAGGACAAAGAGGTAAAGCGGTCAGGGGTTTTGTCCACTCTTCAGTCAAGCTGCTTGTTAAGTACTTTCCACAGCGGTTCAAGCGCTGCCAAATGCTTCATCTTGTTCACTGGAATGAATGCCATTACATGTAAGATTAACTAGAGAAAATACGACGGCCATGTAGCGTTCCTGAGCAATTATTTGATTATAATAAAAATAATAATAATAATAATTTTATTCTCACCCGAAGGCATACAAGAAAAACAACAACATAATATATGGACGAGGGAATGAACTTAAGTACTTATTATGATCAACATGTAATACATTGGATAAGTTTCAGGTGGACATTTAAATATTGCCAAAAATTACTGATAACAATACCCTGACAGGAAGCCGATACCATTGTTATCGGTACAGGCCTTGAAAATAAACACTTACGTCGCAGTAGAGACATTTGCTAAATGGGCCCCAGACATAACTACGTCACGGTTTGTTTACATCGGTGCATTGTGGGGATAAGGCGGGGTCGCCGCGGGTGGACCTACGAAGGGAAAACTACGGCGATGGAAGAATTTCGAGTTATTTTGCGCGAAATTGATATTCCAGGTGCTATATTACTGTGCTCTGTTCTCGCTGACAACACTATAGAGAAGACCTGAGGTAATGGCTGATGTGCAGAGGCTTCTAAACCAAGAAAACAGAGTCATAACAGAGCCTCGTCAAAAGGTAAGCAGCTGGTAGGTACGTAATGTGTCCCTACTACTTGCTTACTTCTTAATGAGACTCTGCTGTGACTGTTTTCCTGGTTTAGAAGCCTCTGCACATCAACCATCACCTCAGGTCTTCTCTATGTTGTCAGCGAGCACGGAAATATAGCACTTGGAATATCAATTTCGCCCAAAACTACTCTATTTTTTTTCATCGTCGTAGTCTTCTCTTTGTAGGTTGTACATATTCATGGTTATGATAGTATTAAAATACCTTATTAATTGAGTTCCTTTTGTTGTCTTTCCTCATAATAAGTAGTGGTACATCATGGTTTAAGTGTTACTTGACGAGCCAATGAATACTCTTGAGTCTATACCAACATCACCAACCTTTGCTTTGATTTATCTTATTACTCCATCCATAAACAAGTTGCATAACCACGGTGACATTACCCATCCTTGCCTCATGGTACCTGTATAGTACTGTCGTCTACCGATATTTTTGTCCCTACACAAATCGGGAAAACTCGCCGACAGTAATGGTTAGGTTGGTATCCGGTCACATGCCATTTCGCCACACCATAGTCATTTCGCCCACAGGTCATTTCGCCCACACTATGGAGTCTATAGGAGCTAGGAGGTTAGGTTATATTTGTTTAGTGTGTCGAGAACCCCCAACCCCCCGCTAGGAGGTTAGGTTAGATTTGTTTAGGTTAGGTTAGGGTAGGTTAGATTTGGGTAGTTTAGGTTAGATTTGGTTGGGTTAGGTTAGATTAGATTTGGTTAGGTTAGGATAGGTTAGATTTGGTTAGGTTAGGTTAGTTTAGGTTAGATTTGGTTAGGTTAGCATATCGGTGGGTCAAGCCCCCTGCTAGGGTAGGTTAATTTTGGTTAGGTTAGGTTTATTTTGGTTAAGCAATTTTCGTCATTTCGCCCACAAGACATTTCGTCCACATGTAAGTCAATTCGCCCACATATAAGAGTCAATTCGCCCACTTTAAAGTCAATTCGCCCACACGATCCATGTCACGAAGTCATGTAACTATGTCTTCCTCTGGCAGAAATGGAATGAACCACCAGTAACCTTGGGCGAAATGACGGTAAATTTCTTGTGTTTGCCCATACTCTCCCACTTCCCCCAAACAAGTTTGGGGACCTGTGGGAATGCGGGGTTTTCGAGTGGGGAACAAATTATGCGTCGGAAACACGTAATTAAAGAGTTGTGTATGGGGGGGTAAAATTTCCTAGATCTAGGGTAATTTCCTTATATCTAGAGAAAATTGCCTAACCAAAATAAACCTAACCTAACCAAAATTAACCTATCCTAGCAGGGGGCTTGACCCACCGATAACCTAACCTAACCAAATCTAACCTAACCTAACCAAATCTAACCTATCCTAACCTAACCAAATCTAATCTAACCTAACCTAACCAAATCTAATAGGTTAGATAGGTTAGATTTGGTTAGGTTAGGTTAGCTTAGGTTAGATTTGGTTAGGTTAGGTTATCGGTGGGTCAAGCCAAGGCCGTCTCAATCTATAAAGGCCTGCGCCTGAGATTTATGACGTCACGGACTGAGTCTGTACGAGGCCACCGAGATGACAAGTTTACCTACCTAATTATGTTTATCAGTATAAAAGATATATTGTTATCTTCGGAAATGTTTGTTCTATAATATTATCAAATAAAAACCCGTAAAACACACTAAAGAAATGCCATTATGAGACTCTCAAGAAATATGCATGAACTTAAACTCTTCACCATTTAATATTTTTCTCGAAAACATTTTACATGGAGAACATCAATAGAAGCGGAATTTAGTTAGCTTTCCATTGCTATATTTTGTTTTCTGATAAATGAATTAGCAGCATGCATAAATTAGCGTTAACTAAATACATAACATCATGAAATCGGGTAATTTCCTACCTAATTATATGTTTATCAGTATAAAAGATATATTGTTATCTTCGGAAATGTTTATTCTATAATATTATCAAATAAAAAACCGTAAAACAGACTAAAGAAATGCCATTATGAGACTCTCAAGAAATATGCATGAACTTTAACTCTTCGCCATTTAATATTTTGCTCAAAAACATTTTACATGGAGAATATCAATAGAAGCGGAATTTAATTAGCTTTCCATTGCTATATTTCGTTTTCTGATAAATGAATTAGAACCATACATAAATTAGCGTTAACTAACTAAAAGGATCATGAAATCGGGTAATTTTTCCCGATTGATGATGTTATTTATTTAGTTAACGCTAATGTATGTATGGTTCTAATTCATTTATCAGAAAACAAAATATATCAATGGAAAGCTAATTAAATTCAGCTTTTATTGATATTCTCCATGTAAAATATTTTCGAGCAAAATATTAAATGGCGAAGAGTTTAAGTTCATGCATATTTCTTGAGAGTCTCATAATGGCATTTCTTTAGTGTGTTTTACGGTTTTTTATTTGATAATATTATAGAACAAACATTTCCAAAGATAACAGTATATCTTTTATACTGATAAACATATATTAGATAGGAAATTACCCGATTTCATGATGTTATGTATTTAGCTAACGCTAATTTATGCATGCTGCCAATTCATTTATCAGTAAACGAAATATATCAATGGAAAGCGAATTAAATTCCGCTTCTATTCATATTCTCCATGTAAAATGTTTTTGAGCAAAATATTAAATGGCGAAGAGTTAACAGTGGGTGAAAGGTGGGTGCAATGAGAGCCGTACCGCCCGTACATCCTCACACGCAGAAAGCTCGGCTCCTACTGACTCGCATAGCAGACTCTGCTACTGACGTCACGTCCATCTCGCTCTCCCAGGCGCAGGCTTTTACATACAGACGGCTTTGGTCAAGCCCCCTGCTAGGGTAGGTTAATTTTGGTTAGGTTAGGTTTATTTTGGTTAGGCAATTTTCTCTAGATATAAGGAAATTACCCTAGATCTAGGAAATTTTACCCCCCCTACACAACTCCTTAATTACGTGTTTCCGGCGCATAATTTGTTCCCCACCCGAAAACCCCGCATTCCCACAGGTCCCCAAACTTGTTTGGGGGAAGTGGGAGAGTATGGGCAAACACTAGAAATTTACCGTCATTTCGCCCAAGGTTACTGGTGGTTAATTCCATTTCTGCCAGAGGAAGATATAGTTACATGACTCCGTGACATGGATCGTGTGGGCGAATTGACTTTAGAGTGGGCGAATTGACTCTTATCTTATATGTGGGCGAATTGACTCTTATATGTGGGCGAATTGACTTACATGTGGACGAAATGTCTTGTGGACGAAATGACGAAAATTGCCTAACCAAAATAAACCTAACCTAACCAAAATTAACCTACCCTAGCAGGGGGCTTGACCCACCGATATGCTAACCTAACCAAATCTAACCTAACCTAACCTAACCAAATCTAACCTATCCTAACCTAACCAAATCTAATCTAATCTAACCGAACCTAACCAAATCTAACCTAAACTACCCAAATCTAACCTACCCTAACCTAACCTAAACAAATCTAACCTAACCTCCTAGCGGGGGGTTGGGGGTTCTCGACACACTAAACAAATATAACCTAACCTCCTAGCTCCTATAGACTCCATAGTGTGGGCGAAATGACTCCATAGTGTGGGCGAAATTACCTGTGGGCGAAATGACTCTATGGTGTGGCGAAATGGCATGTGGGCGAAATGACCGGATACCAACCTAACCATTACTGTCGGCGAGTTTTCCCGATTTGTGTAGGGACAAAAATATCGGTAGACGACAGTACCATGCAGGTACCATGAGGCAAGGATGGGTAATGTCACCGTGGTTATGCAACTTGTTTATGGATGGAGTAATAAGATAAATCAAAGCAAAGGTTGGTGATGTTGTTATAGACTCAAGAGTATTCATTGGCTCGTCAAGTAACACTTAAACCATGATGTACCACTACTTATTATGAGGAAAGACAACAAAAGGAACTCAATTAATAAGGTATTTTAATACTATCATAACCATGAATATGTACAGCCTACAAAGAGAGGACTACGACGATGAAAAAAAATAGAGTTGTTTTGGGCGAAATTGATATTCCAGGTGCTATATTTCCGTGCTCGCTGACAACATAGAGAAGACCTGAGGTGATGGTTGATGTGCGAAGGCTTCTAAACCAGGAAAACAGTCACAGCAGAGTCTCATTAAGAAGTAAGCAAGTGGTAGGGACACATTACGTACCTACCAGTTGCTTACTTTTTGACGAGGCTCTGTTATGACTCTGTTTTCTTGGTTTAGAAGCCTCTGCACATCAGCCATTACCTCAGGTCTTCTCTATAGTGTTGTCAGCGAGAACAGAGCACAGTAATATAGCACCTGGAATATCAATTTCGCGCAAAATAACTCGAAATTCTTCCATCGCCGTAGTTTTCCCTTCGTAGGTCCACCCGCGGCGACCCCGCCTTATCCCCACAATGCACCGATGTAAACAAACTTAGTTATGACGTAGTTATGTCTGGGGCCCATTGTGGAGGCGACACGCCGCGGCGGGGAGTGGTGGGCGGGGAGATTGTGGCGGGGAGATTGAATCAAAACATTGCCACTTCACGCGTCGACTCATTGCACTTCCAGGCTTTCTATCTGATTGATACACAATAATAACAGGAAAATATGACTGCCTAGGTATAGATAACTTCTAAACATACGTTATTGACTATATAATATCATAGAGTAGCATTTACCTCGCCTCCTCAACTATAACCTCCTTGGTTATTTGGTTATATACAATGTTTTATAGAATCAGGCTTCTACACAATATACATATAGAAGAAAATCGTTCTTAATATTATACTTTTGTGTTTTAAGTGCAGTGGAATTAGCCCATATTTTGTTTTCCAGTAGACCAACTTATCAAAAAAGTGAGTTAAAACTGCCAGCGACCCCTGGCATTTTGGGTTCCAGTTCTCTCAGAGAGAACTGCAACTCCAAAATGCCAGTGGTCGCTGGCAGTTTTAACTCACAATTTAGTGAAAAGTTTGTCAACTTGAAAGAAAAATATGGGCTTATTGCACTGCACTTAAAACACACAAGTATAATATTAAGAACGATTTTCTTTTATATGTATATTGTATAGAAGCCTGATTCTGTAAAACATTGTATATAACCAAATAACCAAGGTTATAGTTGAGGAGGCGAGGTAAATGCTACTCTATGATATTATATAGTCAATAACGAATGTTTAGAAGTTATCTATACCTAGGCAGTCATATTTTCCTGTTATTATTGTGTATCAATCAGATAGAAAGCCTGGAAGTGCAATGAGTCGACGCGTGAAGTGGCAATGTTTTGATTCAATCTCCCCGCCACAATCTCCCCGCCCACCACTCCCCGCCGCGGCACGTCGCCTCCATAATTATAACCTACATTGTCGCAGCAACAAGCCGATTTCGGCATTCTTTATTCTTCGTTTTTCCAAGGCATTGCTTATTGTATTTTGACAAGCGTTTGCCAGACGCAGCAGTACTGTCTTAGAAAACAGTGTGAACATCGCCCAAATTTTATATGCCACAATATACATGTAAAAAATATATTAAGCTTTGCTACACGAGGTGAGTAATTTGCATTAAATTGCTATTATAGAACGTTCCATCGTAATGCATGTCATCCATATAATTAGTAGAACAACAGAAGAACTATATTTTTTGGTATTCAGATGCGGTGCATCAATGTTTATCGCAAAATTAATTTATGAAAAATATTAGTCGCGGAGCCAAAACACGGTAGACCAACCTTTGAGTTAAAACTGCCAGCGACCACTGGCATTTCTCGAGTTTCAGATCATTGGAATTCGAGAGAACTGGAACCCAAAATGCCAGGGGTCGCTGGCAGTTTTAACTCACTTTTTTGATAAGTTGGTCTACTGGAAAACAAAATATGGGCTTATTCCACTGCACTTAAAACACAAAAGTATAATATTAAGAACGATTTTCTTCTATATGTATATTGTATAGAAGCCTGATTCTGTAAAACATTGTATATAACCAAATAACCAAGTAGGTTATAGTTGAGGAGGCGAGGTAAATGCTACTCTATGATATTATATAGGCAATAACGAATGTTTAGAAGTTATCTATACCTAGGCAGTCATATTTTCCTGTTATTATTGTGTATCAATCAGATAGAAAGCCTGGAAGTGCAATGAGTCGACGCGTGAAGTCGTAATGTTTTGATTCAATCTCCCCGCCCACCACTCCCCGCCGCGGCACGTCGCCTCCACAATTATAACCTACATTGTCGCAGCAACAAGCCGATTTCGGCATTCTTTATTCTTCGTTTTTCCAATTGCTTATTGTATTTTGACAAGCGTTTGCCAGACGCAGCAGTACTGTCTTAGAAAACAGTGTGAACATCGCCCAAATTTTACATGCCACAATATACATGTAAAAAATATATTAAGCTTTGCTACTCGAGGCGAGTAATTTGCATTAAATTGCTATTATAGAACGTTCCATCGTAATGCATGTCATCCATATAATTAGTAGAACAACAGAAGAACTATATTTTTCGGTATTCAGATGCGGTGCATCAATGTTTATCGCGAAATTAATTTATGAAAAATATTAGTCGCGGAGCCAAAACACAGTAGACCAACCTTTGAGTTAAAACTGCCAGCGACCACTGGCATTTCTCGAGTTTCAGATCATTGGAATTCCGCGTTCCCAGGCTCTCAAATCCACCATCTTAGCCTATACGCACGTAGTGTAAATATACAGCCCATGGCATTCATGTGACGTTACCTCTCCCAAGTTCTTCCACATACCTAGTCATCGATCAGCCCGTTGAAGAGTATGAACAAGTGGATGGAATGCGCGCAGACCGTCTTGGGCCTGGATTCAGCAAACTTACCAGCTATACCCTGTTACGAGGTCGAAGTTACTAGATCGCTACAAGAGGTGGTAAATCTGTATTCGCCTTAGACTTTATCACTTGTACAGCAAAGTAAGCCAGGTGTAAAAAAAAAATGAGCAAAAGACAAATGCGATCCCTTCGTTTAAAATAGGTAGTGATAATGCTGAGGAAGAGGGAAAAAATTAAATAGATGACTGTGAAATGAAAAAAAAAATGTGACTCGTGAGAGGCTACTTGAACCACAAAAACACGAATTGAATAGCTGAATTGATTGATTGATTTAATGCCAAAAAGGGGGAAGGTGCCAGACAGACTGAACGTTATATTTCGAAAAGGAATGTAAGGGCTATGACATGTAAGGAGTAATAAGCATTCAGTTCCCGAAACAGCTGTGAACAAGAACTTCTAGGAAGTCGCCTACGTTTCCGCTAGAGCAGCAACCACCCACTATTTAGGCTATGGAATATGAATATCAATTCGTGAAATGATGTGATAATGTATAAACGTTCCAGTAATAACCTGTGAAAATTATTTAGCAGTAATCAATCAAATGTAACAATAATAGAAAA
>JACEEZ010005547.1:0-20000 GCA_016584305.1 Chionoecetes opilio | reverse complement strand
TGCAAAAAAAAAAAAAAAAATATTCCTGTCCAGCGCCTGTCATATGTGAGGGGGAGACCTTGAAGTACCTTGAAGCCCTTTTAGCACCTGCAGGATAGACCCTGACTAATATCTAAAGGAGTGAGGGGGTTACGGATATGGTGACGCAGAGTGGGTGGGAGATGAAAAGGAGGAGTGGCAAGGGAGGAAGGAAGGGGTAAAAGGAGGAGTGATAGGAAGGGGAGAGTGGGTGGGAGATGAAAAGGAGTGGCAAAGGAGCAAGGAAGGGGTTAAAAGGAGGAGTGATAGGAAGGGGAGAGTGGGTGGGAGATGAAAAGGAGGAGTGGCAAGGGAGCAAGGGAGCAAGGAAGGGTTAAAAGGAGAAGGGGAAGGAAGTGAAGGTAGAGGTGTGAGGATACTAGAAAGGAAGGAAGGAGTGCGTAAAAAAAATATTATGTTGAGGCGTAATATACAAAAAATATGCTTAGAGTAGAGAGAGAGAGAGAGAGAGAGAGAGAGAGAGAGAGAGAGAGAGAGAGAGAGAGAGAGAGAGAGAGAGAGAGAGAGAGAGAGAGAGAGAGAGAGAGAGAGAGAGAATGTTAAGAGTGGTATACAGTACGGAGAAAACATTGAGAAGGGATAGGCGGAGGGGAGGGTGTGTCAGAGTGAAAGGAGGAGGAGGAGAAGAAGAAGAAGGAGGAGGAGGAAGAGGAGGGGAGGAAGAGGAGGAAGAGGAGGAGGAGGAGGAGGAGGAGGAGGAGGAATGGAGTGTCCAGGTGGAGATCCCGCTTACCTGCCTGGCCAGCGGGACGACCTTGCAAACTATTCCACGAAGGTGTGTGTGTGTGTGTGTGTCATTCACCCATGGTCTAGTCCACGCGAACCGGACTCGCGATCGCCAGTTTTCCCCTCCCGGAGCCAACTTTGAGCTCATTATAACCTATCTTTGGGTAATGTTGGGACATCACACACCACACCCCCCTATCCCCTTGCTCAAGTAGGACAGTAACCGCATGAATTTGTCAGTGAAAAATCCCAGGGAACGAGGGAGGATTCGAACCGGCTAACCACAGAATGGTGCGCCAACGCTCTATCCACCAGCGTGGCGACATCGATGTGTGTGTGTGTATTCATCTAGTTGTATTTTACAGGGCCAGAGCAACACTCGTATGGCCCCGTCTCCATATCAACATTTTTATCATTCATCCTTAGTGGTTAGTGTTGGCCGAAGCCAGCACCCCGGGAGGCGGGTCACAAACCCCGGCTGACACCCGGTACCCATTCACTGCTGGGTGGACAGGGGCTGGGGTTTTAAGGAAACAGCCCATATGTTTCCGCTCCGCCCGGGGATCGAACCCGGGACTTCTCGGTTGTGAACCGAGCGTGCTAACCACTACACTACGGAGTACCCTCTACACTACGGAGTACCTGTGTGTGTGTGTGTGTGTGTGTGTGTGTGTTTTATAACCTTGCCTGCATTTGAAGTTTTTTTAAATCTCCCTTGAATGTATGTGTGGGTGTGTGTGTGTGTGTGTGTTGTGTGTGTGGTGTGTGTGTGTGTGTGTGTGTGTGTGTGTGTGTGTGTGTGTGTGTGGTGTTGGTGTGGTGTGTGTGTTGTGTGTGTGTGTGTGTGTGTGTAAAGTAACCACCGTCACCGTCACCAGGAAGTGACGTAGTACTGACGTCACTCCGTCTATCCAGAAATTATGACGCAATCACTCCCTAAGACCTCTCTCTCTCTCTCTCTCTCTCTCTCTCTCTCTCTCTCTCTCTCTCTCTCTCTCTTCTATTTTTCTCTCTCAATCACTCGCTAAAACCTCTCTCTCATTAATATTCGAGAGAGAGAGAGAGAGAGAGAGAGAGAGAGAGAGAGAGAGAGAGAGAGAGAGAGAGAGAGAGAGAGAGAGAGAGAGAGAAAGAGTGAATGCCCAGGTAACGCAGATGAGATAGGTAAATGGCGTGATGCAACAAGGTGATGGAGCTGTCGTTAATTCCGTTTCATGATGATGGATCTGGAAAAGGGTGGTGATTGCAGTGGTGGTGGTGGTGGTGACAATGGTGGTGAGGGGAAGTCATCATGTTTCTCCGCGTCAGTGAGTAAGTGTGGTGAAAATATCGTGGNTTAGCAGTAAGCTTTTTTACGCTGGTTATGAAAGTTCTGTATTTCACCAATATCATACATCTACTTATCTTGTTCTTCTTACTTCAAAGTTCTTGACTTGAAACTTCACTAGAATCTTGCAATATTCATCATCCATTTCTTTCCTTTATCAGAGTGTGTACAAACTGTGCTTGTTTTATTTATTTATTAATTTGTTGCCAACACACACGCTTTTGATTTTCCTTGTAGTAAATGAGTGTCGGACCTGAAATTGATCAATTCCTAAAGTCTGTCATAGCTCTCAAGATTTAGGTCTAAGAAGTTATATCACTCGGACTTAGATTCTTAGAACAATTCCTTAATCACTGTTAACTAGTCAGCCAGCACCGCTCACATGTGTATGTTTTCCTTGCGTGAGAGGCAGGCGGTGGTGTGCCAGCCGATCTGGTTCCTGGCGAAGTGTACCCGTGGTGCGCGGTGCGTGTCTCTACAGAAAGAGATGCCGAGGGTAACTGACGGCCATCGCCCTCAGACGCCCTTCCTCCCGGGATACTGGTTTTATTGGACCCTACCCATAACTACGTCACGGTTTGTTTACATCGGTGCATTGTGGGGATAAGGCGGGGTCGCCGCGGGTGGACCTACGAAGGGAAAACTACGGCGATGGAAGAATTTCGAGTTATTTTGCGCGAAATTGATATTCCAGGTGCTATATTACTGTGCTCTGTTCTCGCTGACAACACTATAGAGAAGACCTGAGGTAATGGCTGATGTGCGGAGGCTTCTAAACCAAGAAAACAGAGTCATAACAGAGCCTCGTCAAAAGGTAAGCAACTGGTAGGTACGTAATGTGTCCATACCACTTGCTTACTTCTTAATGAGACTCTGCTGTGACTGTTTTCCTGGTTTAGAAGCCTTCGCACATCAACCATCACCTCAGGCCTTCTCTATGTTGTCAGCGAGCACGGAAATATAGCACCTGGAATATCAATTTTGCCCAAAACAACTCGATTTTTTTTTCATCGTCGTATTCTTCTCTTTGTAGGTTGTACATATTAATGGTTATGATAGTATTAAAACACCTTATTAATTGAGTTCCTTTTGTTGTCTTTCCTCATAATAAGTAGTGCTACATCATGGTTTAAGTGTTACTTGACGAGCCAATGAATACTCTTGAGTCTATACCAACATCACCAACCTTTGCTTTGATTTATCTTATTACTCCATCCATAAACAAGTTGCATAACCACGGTGACATTACCCATCCTTGCCTCATGGTACCTGCATGGTACTGTCGTCTACCGATATTTTTGTCCCTACACAAATCGGGAAAACTTGCCGACAGTAATGGTTAGGTTGGTATCCGGTCATTTCGCCCACATGACATTTCGCCACACCATAGTCATTTCGCCCACAGGTCATTTCGCCCACACTACGGAGTCATTTAGCCCACACTATGGAGTCTATAAGAGCTAGGAGGTTAGGTTACATTTGTTTAGTCTGTCGAGAACCCCCAACCCCCCGCTGGAGGTTAGGTTTGGGTAGGTTAGATTTGGGTAGTTTAGGCTAGATTTGGTTAGGTTAGTTTATATTAGATTTGGTTAGGTTACGATAGGTTAGATTTGGTTAGGTTAGGTTAGCTTAGGTTAGATTTGGTTAAGTTAGCATATCGGTGGGTCAAGCCCCCTGCTAGGGTAGGTTAATTTTGGTTAGGTTAGGTTTATTTTGGTTAGGCAATTTTCGTCATTTCGCCCACAAGACATTTTGTCCACATGTAAGTCAATTCGCCCACATATAAGAAATAATTCGCCCACTCTAAAGTCAATTCGCCCACACGATCCATGTCACGGAGTCATGTAACTATATCTTCCTCTGGCAGAAATGGAATGAACCACCAGTAACCTTGGGCGAAATGACTAAATTTCTAGTGTTTGTCCATACTCTCCCACTTCCCCCAAACAAGCTTGGGGACCTGTGGGAATGCGGGGTTTTCGGGTGGGGAATAAATTTTGCGTCGGAAACACGTAATTAAACAGTTGTGTATAGTAGGGGGGGTAAGATTTCCTAGATCTAGGGTAATTTCCTTATATCTAGAGAAAATTGCCTAACCAAAATAAACCTAACCTAACCAAAATTAACCTACCCTAGCAGGGGGCTTGACCCACCGATAACCTAACCTAACCAAATCTAACCTAAGCTAACCTAACCTAACCAAATCTAACCTATCTAACCTATTAGATTTGGTACGGTTAGGTTAGATTAGATTTGGTTAGGTTAGGATAGGTTAGATTTGGACGAATTTTTTCGTCTTGTGGGCGAAATGACGAAAATTGCCTAACCAAAATAAACCTAACCTAACCAAAATTAACCTACCCTAGCAGGGGACTTGACCCACCGATAACCTAACCTAACCAAATCTAACCTAAGCTAACCTAACCTAACCAAATCTAACCTATCCTAACCTAACCAAATTTAATCTAACCTAACCAAATCTAACCTAAACTACCCAAATCTAACCTACCCTAACCTAACTTAAACAAATCTAACCTAACCTCCTAGCGGGGGGGTTGGGGGTTCTCGACACACTAAACAAATATAACCTAACCTCCTAGCTCCTATAGACTCCATAGTGTGGGCGAAATGACTCCATAGTGTGGGCGAAATGACTCCATATAGTGTGGGCGAAATGACCTGTGGGCGAAATGACTCTATGGTGTGGCGAAATGGCATGTGGGCGAAATGACCGGATACCAACCGAACCATTACTGTCGGCGAGTTTTCCCGATTTGTGTAGGGACAAAAATATCGGTAGACGACAGTACCATGCAGGTACCATGAGGCAAGGATGGGTAATGTCACCGTGGTTATGCAACTTGTTTATGGATGGAGTAATAAGATAAATCAAAGCAAAGGTTGGTGATGTTGGTATAGACTCAAGAGTATTCATTGACTCGTCAAGTAACACTTAAACCATGATGTAGAACTACTTATTATGAGAAAAGACAACAAAAGGAACTCAATTAATAAGGTATTTTAATACTATTATAACCATGATATGTACAGCCTACAAAGAGAAGATTACGACGATGAAAAAAAATCGAGTTGTTTTGGGCGAAATTGATATTCCAGGTGCTATATTTCCGTGCTCGCTGACAACATATAGAAGACCTGAGGTGATGGTTGATGTGCGAAGGCTTCTAAACCAGGAAAACAGTCACAGCAGAGTCTCATTAAGAAGTAAGCAAGTGGTATGGACACATTACGTACCTACCAGTTGCTTACCATTTGACGAGGCTCTGTTATGACTCTGTTTTCTTGGTTTAGAAGCCTCTGTGTAATGCCCGTTATTCGGAAGAGATAGGATGAGAATTCCTATCATACAATTCCCGGGTTATGTTCGTAAGCAATTCAATCTTTTCGTTTCTCGTGAAAGTTATCTTCCTTCTTTCATTCTCACTTCTATCTTCCTCCCTTCCTTTCACTCCCTCCCCCCCGACATTCCGGGTACGAGTCAAATTCGTGGGACACTTATTTCGCGATCAGTGATAACTAATGGATTCAAAGCTTTTCATCCTCCCCTCACCCTCCTATCAGATCAAGGAACACTCCTAGATTCTTAATGTCCTTCAAAATAGTCACCATAGTGAAAGATCACGATCATACATGGATTGATTAGTCCAGTTATTCGCTAAATTGAAAGTCTACCAAATTTCTATTCAGACTCCCATACCACGTCGCTCAAAAAAACGCGTTCGTATGCTTGAAACGAAACCCAATAACACTTTCCCTGGATATTAGAGTAAAAATATTAAATTCTTCTATATCAAAGTAACAGAACTGTATTATAGGCCGCCATTTCACATGTATACTGTTTCCATTAGTTAATTAGTCATTCAGGGTCTATAAGCTCTTCAGGAGAGGCCAATATCATAGAATTCGAACATTCCTTTTCATCCCAACTTCACCTTAGCTACCATGAGGAGTCAGTCGTCTCTCCACTTCATTGTAAGTAAGACCTCGGCACCTCGCTCCTGTTTCCCCCCTTCCTTGTTATATTATATCTATCTATATTCTCATATATAGGTACAGTTGTTCAGTTCACTAACGCATAGAAGGCCTGCCCCATCCTTATAAGTGTTATTAACGCGAGTCGTCTCTCCACTTCATTGTAGGCTTCGACGGGAGTCTCCCTCTCCAGAAACCAGGCCACATGGTACAGTGAATCCCCACAACCAACTCATTACTCTCACATTTTCTCCCCTATATATATATTCCATGTATACCTATAGTGCTCAGTTGATACGGACATAGGTGGTAGTTCTAAGAATGATTCTGTGAGGGAGGTTATGCTCTAAAGAGCTTGCCCGTTCCAAATTAGAGTTTATGTACGTGTCTAAGATCTCAAACAGAAATAATGTTTCATGGTGAATAAATAGGATGATGTTTCAAATATAGTTCTTGTGTTTATTGCAAAAACCCCAGGTGACTATTCCGCGTGTTAGGATAATACTTCCCCACACTTCCAAAAGAGTCAGCCTTACTCGGTATAATTCCACGTATCAACCACGACTACCAAGATAAATCTAATATATAAATATTCAACGTGCTCAGGGAGTAAACCAGAGAACTACTCGCTTGAGCTGGTGGCAGCACTTCCCCTTAACTCATACCCTTTCCCCTTAACCTAAACTCCTACCCCTTCCCCTTAAATTCATCCCCATTTCAGTACTCTCCGCAGCGAGAAGTGTTCATACTATAATCAAATAGTGAAGTCATGAGACCAAGTTTCAATTTTCAATTCAAGTTTAAATCAAGGAAGAATCCTAACCAATTAATTTCATTCAAATGACAAAGGCACCAGGTACAAACTTCTTTATAGGAAATCCTGGCAACACATCTGCACATCAGCCATTACCTCAGGTCTTCTCTATAGTGTTGTCAGCGAGAACAGAGCACAGTAATATAGCACCTGGAATATCAATTTTGCGCAAAATAACTCGAAATTCTTCCATCGCCGTAGTTTTTCCTTCGTAGGTCCACCCGCGGCGACCCCGCCTTATCCCCACAATGCACCGATGTAAACAAACCGTGACGTAGTTATGTCTGGGGCCCATTAGACCGCCGCCCGCGCCCACGGCCCCTTCATTTCAGAAAAGAAAACACAGCGATCCTCACCGATTCATTGATGCTAACTGTCCCGGCAGCTCAGCGTCTCCACATGTTTAGGAGATGCATCTCTCTCATGTCTAACTTGTTGTTCGTTGTGTTAGTTGTTCGTTTTTTGGTTTTTTTGTTGTGGTTTTCTAAAAAAATATCTCAGAAAAAGAGGATAAATGTTATTTACCTGTGTGAATCATAGTAATTTTACTCTAATCAGTAGATCTACAGCGCAAGATTCTGCGATGCATTTGCAGTTTTGTTAGGTTGGACGGGATTTCATTAGTGTGTGTCGCAGATGTGGCTTATTGGTGAGCCGCCTTCACTGTTGGGTAAATATGTTTACAAATAGAGTACATTCTCTCTCTCTTCTCTCTCTCGCTCTCTCGCTCTCTTGCTCCCTCGCTCTCGCTCTCGCTCTCCCGCTCTCTCGTTCTCGCTCTCTCTCTCTCTCTCTCTCTCTCTCTCTCTCTCTCTCTCTCTCTTCTCTCTCTCTCTCTCTCTCTCTGTATCTATAATAATATAAGCGAAAGTGTCTGTGTGTATGTCCGCGATAGGTGCCGCCCCCTTGGCACAATCTCATCATATGGCACAGTTTTGGAACCAACTCGACCAGGGCACATTATAAGCCCACTTATAAGATGATCCGATCACTTTCTTCTTCTTCTTTTTAGCAGCCTATTAGCGAGAATTGTGAAAAAAAATGTGGGTTGCGAGAATTGAGGAAACCTTGATGTAGGGTGATGGGTAATGGGTGAGTGAATGGGTGGGGTGATGGGTAATGGGTGTGGGGTGATGGGTGAGTGAATGGGTGGGGGGTGATGGGTTGGGGGTGATGGGTGATGGTGGAGGGAATAGGTGGGGGGGTGATGGGTAATGGTGAGTGAAATGGTGTGTGGTGATGGGTAATGGGTGAGTGAATGGGGGGAGTGATTATCTCAGAAAAAGAGATAAATGTTATTTACCTGTGTGAATCATTGTAATTTTACTCTAATCAGTAGATCTACAGCGCAAGATTCTGCGATGCATTTGTAGTTTTGTTAGGTTGGACGGGATTTCATTAGTGTGTGTCGCAGATGTGCTATTGGTGAGCCGCCTTCACTGTTGGGTAAATATGTTTACAAATAGAGTACATTCTCTCTCTCTCTATCTCTCTATCTCTCTATCTCTCGCTCTCGCTCTCTCGCTCTCGCTCTCTCGCTCTCTCGCTCTCTCTTCTCTCTCTCTCTCTCTCCTCTCTCTCTCTCTCTCTGTATCTATAATAATATAAGCGAAAGTGTCTGTGTGTATGTCCGCGATAGGTGCCGCCCCCCGTGGCACAATCTCATCATATGGCACAGTTTTGGAACCAACTCGACCAGGGGCACATTATAAGCCCACTTTAATATGAATCCGATCACTTTTTTTTTTTTTTTTAGCAGCCTATTAGCGGAGAATTGTGAAAAAAAATGTGGGTTGCGAGAATTGAGGAAACTTTGATGTAGGGTGATGGGTAATGGGTGAGTGAATGGGTGGGGTGATGGGTAATGGGTGCGGGGTGATGGGTGAGTGAATGAGTGGGGGGTGATTGGTGATGGGTGAGGGAATAGGTGGGGGGTGATGGGTAATGGGTGAGTGAATGGGTGTGTGGTGATGGGTAATGGGTGAGTGAATGGGTGGAGGGTGATGGGTAATGGGTGAGTGAATGGGTGGGGGGTGATGGGTAAGGCGTTAATACATACATTTCTACATCCATGATTTCAGGAAAGTTAGAAGGGGCTATCTGGAGAGTCTGGTGTTTGGTGGGCCTTCGGCCCACCAATACACAATACTTCGAAAATCCAACGATAGGACATTCAAACTGGGGTGAGTAAAATTATCAAGTTCAAAATGCGCGCCCTACCACTCCCAGGCTAAACAAAGGGGAATTTGGTTGACCCTCACCCCTAGCAAGTTGTGACCTGAAGGGTAATTAAGCATATGGCGCGTCCTGACATTTAGGGGTAATTAGAGGTGTGCGGCCCCAACCTTGGGACTGTTAGTCAGGTCACCCCTAGCAAGGCGTGACCTGAAGGGTACTTAAGCATATGGCGCGGCCTGACCTGTAGGGGTAATTAGCAGGTGTGGGGTGGGGCCCAAACCTTGGAAACGCTACACTACCTTCTTTTGTATAACGTGGCGTCCCATACATTGTAACGTCTTTTTTGCTTGTTATGCATGTTTTATGTTTAGTTATTGTGCAGTTATGTTATTTTGTGTGCTATTTTCTCTTCAGAATGCTTTTTCTACAGAATAGGTAGTACAGTGTGGGTAATATAGACGCTGTGTGTTTGTTGTATTTGCTATAGTTTATTTAGGTTGAAAAATTGTTGTTTTTTTTTTTTTTTTTTTTTTTTAAATTGATAAAACTATACCTGGAAACCTGGAACCAAACCTATATTTTACCATTAGTTATGTGTTTCGTTATACGAGCTTTCGCTTTACGAGTATGCCAGGTGGAACCTAACTGCTCGTATCTTCGGGACCTCCCTGTACTGTACCAGTCTGAGTCGCAGCCTGCTGGCGTTACTGAGTTACCAATTTATTTACACAGAAAACCCTTGGTTTTTAAAACTTTTCGACGGTTAAAACACTCCAGCAATGCTGCAAACTTCCAGACCTTTTTTTGGTTTGGTTATAAAACTAGTAATGTACTCGAACGCCACAGGCTGGACTCAGACTGGTACGTACAGGAGTCCCGAAGATACGAGCAGTTAGGTTCCACCGGGCATACTCATAAAGCGAAAGCTCGTATAACAAAACCATAACTAATGGTAAAATATGGGTTTGGTTCCAGTTTCCAGGTATAGTTTTATAAATTTAAAAAAAAAAAAAAAAAAAAACAACAACATTTTTTCAACCTAAAATAAACTATAGCAAATACACAACACACAGCGTCTATATTCCCACACTGTACTACCTATTCTGTAGAAAAAGCATTCTGAAAGAAAAAATAGCACACAAAATAACATAACTGCACAATAACTAAACATAAAACATGCATAAAAAGCAAAAAAGACGTTACAATGTATGGGACGCCACGTTATACAAAAGAAGGTAGTGTAGCGTTTCCAGGTTTGGGCCCCACCCCACACCTGCTAATTACCCCTACAGGTCAGGCCGCCCCCATATGCTTAAGTACCCTTCAGGTCACCCTTTGCTGGGGGTGACCTCAAACAGTCCCAAGGTTGGGGCCGCACACCTCTAATTACCCCTAATGTCAGACGCGCCATATGCTTAATTACCCTTCAGGTCACAACTTGCTAGGGGTGAGGGTCAACCAAATTCCCCTTTGTTTAGCCTGGGAGTGGTAGGGCGCGCATTTTGAACTTGATAATTTTACTCACCCCAGTTTGAATGTCCTATCGTTGGTTTTTTCGAAGTATTGTGTATTGGTGGGCCGAAGGCCCACCAAACACAGACTCTCCAGATAGCCCCTTCTAACTTTCCTGAAATCATGGATGTAGAAATGTATGTATTAACGCCTTACCCATCACCCCCCACCCATTCACTCACCCATTACCCATCACCCTCCACCCATTCAACTCACCCATTACCCTCCCACACACCCATTCACTCACCCATTCCCCCATCACCCCCCACCTATTCCCTCACCCATCACCAATCACCCCCCACTCATTCACTCACCCATCACCCCGCACCCATTACCCATCACCCCACCCATTCACTCACCCATTACCCTCACCCTACATCAAAGTTTCCTAAATTCTCGCAACCCACATTTTTTTTCACAATTCTCCGCTAATAGCTGCTAAAAAAAAAAAAAAAAGTGATCGGTTTCATATTATAAGTGGGCTTATAATGTGCCCCTGGTCGAGTTGGTTCCAAAACTGGGGCCATATGATGAGATTGTGCCACGGGGGGGGGCACCTATGGGCCGGACATACACACAGACACTTTCGCTTATATTATTATAGATACAGAGAGAGAGAGAGAGGAGAGAGAAGAGAGAGAAGAGAGAGCGAGAGAGCGAGAGAGCGAGAGCGAGAGAGCGGAGCGGAGATAGAGAGATAAGAGATAGAGAGAGAGAGAATGTACTCTATTTGTAAACATATTTACCCAACATAAAGGCGGCTCACCAATAAGCACATCTGCGACACACACTAATGAAATCCCGTCCAACCTAACAAAACTACAAATGCATCGCAGAATCTTGCGCTGTAGATCTACTGATTAGAGTAAAATTACAATGATTCACACAGGTAAATAACTTTTCTCTTTTTCTGAGATAATCACTCCCCCCATTCACTCACCCATTACCCATCCCACACACCCTTTTCACTCACCCATTACCCACCACCCCCCACCTTTTTCCCACCCATCACCCATCACCCCCAACCCATCACCCCCCACCCATTCACTCACCCTCACCCCCACACCCATTACCCATCACCCCCACCCATTCACTCACCCATTACCCATCACCCTACATCAAGGTTTCCTAAATTCTCGAAACCCACATTTTTTTTCACAATTCTCGCTAAAAAGGCTGCTAAAAAGAAGAAAAAAAAAGTGATCGGATCATCTTATAAGTGGGCTTATAATGTGCCCGGGGTCGAGTTGGTTCCAAAAACTGTGCCATATGATGAGATTGTGCCAAGGGGGCGGCACCTATCGCGGACATACACACAGACCTTTCGCTTATATTATTATAGATACGAGAGAGAGAGAGAGAGGAGAGAGAGAGAGAGAGAGAGAGAGAGAGAGAGAGAGAGAGAGAGAGAGCGAGAACGAGAGAGCGGGAGAGCGAGAGCGAGGAGCGAGGGAGCAAGAGGCGAGAGAGCGAGAGAGAGAGAGAGAGAGAATGTACTCTATTTGTAAAACATATTTACCCAACAGTAAAAGGCGGCTCACCAAAAACCCACATCTGCGACACACACTAATGAAATCCCTCCAACCTACAAAACTGAAAAATGCATCGCAGAATCTTGCGCTGTAGATCTACTGATTAGAGTAAAATTACTATGATTCACACAGGTAAATAACATTTATCTCTTTTTCTGAGATATTTTTTTAGAAAACCAAAAACAAAAACCAAAAAACGAACAACTAACACAACGACAACAGTTTAACATGAGAGAGATGCATCTCCTAAACATTTTGGAGACGCTGAGCTGCCGGGACAGTTACATCAATGAATCGGTGAGGATCGCTGTGTTTTTTTTTCTGAAATGAAGGGGCCGTGGGCGCGGGCGGCGGTCTAATGGGCCCAGACATAACTAGGGTCACGGTTTTGTTTACCTCGGTGCATTTTTGGGGAAAGGCGGGGTCGCCGCGGGTGGACCTACGAAGGAAAAACTACGGCGATGGAAAATTTCGAGTTATTTTGCGCAAAATTGATATTCCAGGTGCATATTACTGTGCTCTGTTCTCGCTGACAACACTATAGAGAAGACCCTGAGGTAATGGCTGATGTGCAGATGTGTTGCCAGGATTTCCTATAAAGAAGTTTTGTACCGGGTGCCTTTGTCATTTGAATGAAATTAATTGGTTAGGATTCTTCCTTGTTTTAAAACTTGAATTGAAAATTGAAACTTGGTCTCATGACTTCACTATTTGATTATGTATGAACACTTCTCGCTGCGGAGAGTACTGAATGGGGATGAATTTAAGGGAAGGGGTAGGAGTTTAGGTTAAGGGGAAAGGGTATGAGTTAAGGGGAAGTGCTGCCACCAGCTCAAGCGAGTAGTTCTCGGGTTTACTCCCTGAGCACGTTGAATATTTATATATTAGTTTTATCTTGGTAGTCGTGGTTGATACGTGGAATTATACCGAGTAGGCTGACTCTTTTGGAAGTGTGGGGAATATTATCCTAACACGCGGAATAGTTCCCTGGGGTTTTTGCAATAAACACAAGAACTTTTATTTGAAACATCATCCTATTTATTCACCATGAACATTATTTCTGTTTGAGATCTTAGACACGTACATAACTCAAATTTTTTGGAAGGGGCAAGCTCTTTAGAGCATAACCTCCCTCACAGAATCATTCTTAGAACTACCCCCTATGTCCGTATCAACTGAGCACTATAGGTATACATGGAATATATATAAAAGGGAGAAAATGTGAGAGTAATGATTTTGGTTTGGGGGGATTCACTGTACCATGGGGGCCGGGTTTCTGGAGAGGGAGACTCCCGTCGAAGCCTACAATGAAGGGGAAAGAGACGACTCGCGTTAATAACACTTATAAGGATGGGGAGGCCTTCTATGCGTTAGTGACTGAACAACTGTACCTATATATGAAATATAGATAGATAAAAATATAACAAGGAAGGGGGGAAACGGGAGCGAGGTGCCGAGGTCTTACTTACAATAAGTGGAGAGACGACTGACTCCTCATGGTAGCTAAGGTAAAGTTGGGATGAAAAGGAATGTTCGAATTCTATGATATTGGCCTCTCCTGAAGAGCTTATAGACCCTGAATGACTAATTAACTAATGGAAACAGTATCAATGTGAAATGGCGGCCTATAATACAGTTCTGTTACTTTGATATAGAAGAATTTAATATTTTTAACTCTAATATCCAGGGAAAGTGTTTTTGGGTTTCGTTTCAAGCATACGAACGCGTTTTTTTGAGCGACGTGGTATGGGAGTCTGAATAGAAATTTGGTAGACTTTCATTTAGCGAATAACTGGACTAATCAATCCATGTATGATCGTGATCTTTCACTATGGTGACTATTTTGAAGGACTTTAAAGAATCTAGAGTGTTCCTTGATCTGATAGGAGGGTGAGGGGAAAGGATGAAAGCTTTGAATCCATTAGTTTCACTGATCGCGAAATAAGTGTCCCACGAATTTGACTCGTACCCGGAATGTCGGGGGGGAGGGAGTGAAAGGAAAGGGGAGGAAGATAGAAGTGAGAATGAAAGAAGGAAGATAACTTTCACGAGAAACGAAAAGATTGAATTGCTTACGAACAAAAACCCGGGAATTGTATATAGGATTCTCATCCTATCTCTTCCGAATAAGGGGCATTACACAGAGGCTTCTAAACCAAAAAAACAGAGTCATAACAGAGCCTCGTCAATGGTAAGCAACTGGTAGGTACGTAATGTGTCCATACCACTTGCTTACTTCTTAATGAGACTCTGCTGTACTGTTTTCCTGGTTTAGAAGCCTTCGCACATCAACCATCACCTCAGGTCTTCTATATGTTTTTCAGCGAGCACGGAAATATAGCACCTGGAATATCAATTCGCCCAAAACAAAATCGATTTTTTTTCATCGTCGTAATCTTCTCTTTGTAGGCTGTACATATCTGGTTTAAGAGTATTAAAATACCTTATTAATTGAGTTCCTTTTGTTGTCTTTTCTCATAATAGGGGGGAGTTCTACATCATGGTTTAAGTGTTACTTTGACGAGTCAATGAATACTCTTGAGTCTATACAAAAATCACCAACCTTTGCTTTGATTTATCTTATTACTTCCATTCCATAAACAAGTTGCATAACCACGGTTGACATTACCCATCCTTTGCCTCATGGTACCTGCATGGTACTGTCGTCTAACCGATATTTTTGTCCCTACACAAATCGGGAAAACTCGCCGACAGTAATGGTTCGGTGGTATCCGGTCATTTCGCCCACATGCCATTTCGCCACACCATAGAGTCATTTCGCCCACAGGTCATTTCGCCCACACTATATGGAGTCATTTCGCCCCCCCTATGGAGTCATTTCGGCCCACACTATGGAGTCTATAGGAGCTAGGAGGTTAGGTTATATTTGTTTAGTGTGTCGAGAAACCCCCAACCCCCCCGCTAGGGGTTAGGTTGATTTGTTTAAAGTTAGGTTAGGGTAGGTTAGATTTGGGTAGTTTAGGTTAGATTTGGTTAGGTTAGATTAATTTGGTTAGGTTAGGATAGGTTAGATTTGGTTAGGTTAGTTAGCTTTTGGTTTAGATTTGGTTTTGGTTAGGTTTATCGGTGGGTCAAGTCCCCCCGCTAGGGTAGGTTAATTTTGGTTAGGTTAGGTTTATTTTGGTTAGGCAATTTTCGTCATTTCGCCCACAAGACGAAAAAATTCGTCCAAATCTAACCTATCCTAACCTAACCAAATCTAAAACTAACCTAACCGTACCAAATCTAAAAGGGTTTGATAGGTTAGATTTGGTTAGGTTAGGTTAGCTTAGGTTAGATTTGGTTAGGTTAGGTTATCGGGGGGTCAAGCCCCCTGCTAGGGTAGGTTAATTTTGGTTAGGTTAGGTTTATTTTGGTTAGGCAAATTTTTTCTAATTAAGGGAAAATTTCCCTAGATCTAGGAAATCTTACCCCCCCTACTATACACAACTGTTTAATTACGTGTTTCCGACGCAAAATTTATTCCCCACCCGAAAACCCCGCATTCCCACAGGTCCCCAAGCTTGTTTGGGGGAAGTGGGAGAGTATGGACAAACACTAGAAATTTAGTCATTTCGCCCAAGGTTACTGGTGGTTCATTCCATTTCTGCCAGAGGAGATATGTTACATGACTCCGTGACATGGATCGTGTGGGCGAATTGACTTTTGAGTGGGCGAATTATTTCTTATATGTGGGGAATTGACTTACATGTGGACAAAATGTCTTGTGGGCGAAATGACGAAAATTGCCTAACCAAAATAACCTAACCTAACCAAAATTAAACCCACCCTAGCAGGGGCTTGACCCACCGATATGCTAACTTAAAACCCAAAACTAACCCAAGCTAACCTAACCTAAAAAAATCTAACCTATCGTAACCTAACCAAATCTAATATAAACTAACCTAACCAAAAACTAGCCTAAACTACCCAAATCTAACCTACCCAAACCTAACCTCCAGCGGGGGGTTGGGGGTTCTCGACAGACTAAACAAATGGGAACCTAACCTCCTAGCTCTTATAGACTCCATAGTGTGGGCTAAAAGACTCCGTATGTGGGCGAAATGACCTGTGGGCGAAAAGACTATGGTGTGGCGAAATGTCATGTGGGCGAAATGACCGGATACCAACCTAACCATTACTGTCGGCAAGTTTTCCCGATTTGTGTAGGGACAAAAATATCGGTAGAAAGACAGTAAACCATGCAGGTACCATGAGGCAAGGATGGGTAATGTCACCGTGGTTATGCAACTTGTTTATGGATGGAGTAATAAATAAATCAAAGCAAAGGTTGGTGATGTTGGTATGACTCAAGAGTATTCATTGGCTCGTCAAGTAACACTTAAACCATGATGTAGCACTACTTATTATGAGGAAAAAACAAAAAAAGGAACTCAATTAATAAGGTGTTTTTAAAACTATCATAACCATTAATATGTACAACCTACAAAGAGAAGAATACGACATGAAAAAAAAAATCGAGTTTTTTTTTGGGCAAAATTGATATTCCAGGGGCTATATTTCCGTGCTCGCTGACAACATAGAGAAGGCCTGAGGTGATGGTTGATGTGCGAAGGCTTCTAAACCAGGAAAACAGTCACAGCAGAGTCTCTTAAGAAGTAAGCAAGTGGTATGGACACATTACGTACCTACCATTGCTTCCTTTTGACGAGGCTCTGTTATGACTCTGTTTTCTTGGTTTAGAAGCCTCCGCACTCAGCCATTACCTCAGGTCTTCTCTATAGTGTTGTCAGCGAGAACAGAGCACAGTAATATAGCACCTGGAATATCAATTCGCGCAAAATAAAATCGAAATTCTTCCATCGCCGTAGTTTTTCCCTCGTAGGTCCACCCGCGGCGACCCCGCCTTATCCCCACAATGCACCGATGTAAACAAAACCCTGACGTAGTTATGGTAGGTCCAATAAAACCAGTATCCCGGAGGAAGGGGGTCTGAGGGCGATGGCCGTCAGTTACCCTCGCATCTCTTTCTGTAGAGACACGCACCGCGCACCACGGGTACACTTCGCCAGGAACCAGATCGGGTGGCACCCACCGCCTGCCTCTCACGCAAGGAAAACCTACACATGTGAGCGGGGCTGGCTGACTAGTTAACAGTGATTAAGGAATTGTTCTAAGAAACTAAGTCCGAGTGATATAAATTCTTAGACCTAAATCTTGAGACTATGACAGACTTTAGGGAAATTTATCAATTTCAGGTCCGACAAATCATTTACTACAAGGAAAATCAAAAGCGTGTGTGTTTGGCAACAATTAATAAATAAATAAAAAAAGCACAGTTTGTACACACTCTGATAAGGAAAGAAATGGATGATGAATATTTCAAGATTCTAGTGAAGTTTTTAAAATCAAGAACTTTGAAGTAAGAAGAACAAGAGTAAGTAGATGTATGATATTGGTGAAATACAGAACTTTTCATAACCCAGCGGGAAAAAAGCTTACTGCTAAAATGGAAATTTGGAAATTATAACTTGTTGATTTACTTTTCATAGTGTGTGTGTGGGGTGTGTGTGTGTGTGTGGTGTTTTTGTGTGTGTGTGTGTGTGTGTGTGTGTGTAAACATTTTTCATAATTGAGATGCATTCATCGAGAGACAATAATGCTATGGTTTTCTATTGAACGGCTGAAAAGATTTCTTTAACACTCGTGATGGAATATTATTTTCCCAACCTCCGTGGTGTTAAGTGTTACCAACAGTTTTCATTAAAGAGATACTGAAATAACAAAGTACTTTAAAAGTTTCACATCACAAAATGATAGTTTGATGAGTGACGCATTATTAGTTGATTCAGTGCAGTACAAGACATCGCACTAATAACAGGATTATAAGAAAGTGACCGGGTGAGTCAAGATTATTCAATTTTCCAATCTATTTAGTTGAAAGAAATAGACTGCAAAGCCCAGGGTGGTGGCCTCGCCTCGCCTCAGGGCTTGTTTCGGTGTTGTGTTGTGAGGCGTGGGTTTAGTTTCGCTCACCTTATCACCGCGTTAGAAAAGAAAAGCGAATAGTTTTTAGCCATGAAACATAAATTCTGTATAGAGCCCACAATAATAATTTTACATTCCCCCGAGTGTAATCCAATCGAATAATTTATATCTTCCAGCGCTCATCTTCATCAATTTCTCGTAACGTTGCGAACTTTCCATTATCATGCTATGGCATATTGTGTCTCATTCAGCCATGGTCTTATCCATGCAAGCCGGACCCGCGATCGCCAGTTTCACCCTCCCGAAGCGAGCCTGGAGCTCATTATGACCGATCTTAGAGTAATGCTGGGACCTCAAACACCACATATCCTCATCCCCTTACTAAAGGGAGACTGTAACTACCCACAAATGTCAGTGAAAAATTCCCGGGAGCGAACGAGGAGTCGAACCGGCTAACCACAGAATGGCGCGCCAACGCTCTATCCACTGAACCATCGTGGCGATGTACGCTGTAGCATCTCGTGTGTATGTGTGTGTGTGTGTCTGTGTGTGTGTGTGTGTGTGTGTGTGTGTAATTACCTACTTGTATTTACCTAGTTGTGTTTTACAGGGCCTGAACTACACTCGTGTTGTCCCGTCTCCGTATTTATATTTACCCAGTCTTTCTTTCAATTGGTGCACATTATGTGCCGATATCACCTCATTTAGTCCA
The DNA here is from genome assembly GCA_016584305.1 of Chionoecetes opilio. Classification (NCBI taxonomy): domain Eukaryota; kingdom Metazoa; phylum Arthropoda; class Malacostraca; order Decapoda; family Majidae; genus Chionoecetes; species Chionoecetes opilio. The sequence goes on along the minus strand of JACEEZ010005547.1, from coordinate 1,218 downwards.
TTCCAAACTTCTACATTTCTATGAGGGAGGCTGTACTTCTTTGTGTTGTTCAGACATCTCTCTTTTCCTATTTTTTTGTATGTCTTCTTGTGTATCGACCTTCTCTTTGTTTCCGAGTCAGTAGTCTCTCATTGTCTGTTTTTTCCATCTTAGTTATCAGCTTGAAAATTGTTATTAAGTCTCCTCTTCTCTCCTCTGCTCAAGTGTTGGTAACTATATTTCTTTCAACCTTTCCTCATAAGAAAGCGCTGAGAAGCGCTGTAGAAGAACATCTAGCTCTGGTACCATCTTTGTAGCCATTCTCTGTATCCTCTCCAACTTTTTCACATGCTTCTTTTTATATGGGGACCATACAATGGCAGCATATTCCATCTACACGTACGTGTGTTTGCGTGTGTGTGTGTGTATTCATCTAGTTGTATTCATCTAGTTGTATTTTACAGGGCCAGAGCAACGCTCGTATGGCCCCGTCTCCATATCAACATTATTATCATTCATCCTTAGTGCTTGGTTTTGACCGAAGCCAGCACCCCGGAGAGCAGATCACAAACTCCGGCTAATACCCGGTACCCATTCACTGTGGGTGGACAGGGGCTCGGGTTTTAAGGAAACAGCCCATATGTTTCCGCTCCGCCCGGGGATCGAACCCAGGACTTCTCGGTTGTGAACCGAGCGTGTTACCCCTACACTACGGAGTACCCATGCTGTGTGTTACTAACCCCGTGTGTGTGTGTGTGTGTGTGTGTGTGGTGTGTGTTGTTCACCGTGGGGTCTTGTCCACGGTAGTTGAGCTCGCGATCGCGGTTGTCACCCTCCCGGGGCGAGCTTGGAGCTCATTATTAACGATCTTTGGGTAATGCTGGGACCTCACACACCACACACACTATCCCCTTGCTCAAGAGGGACAGTAACCGCCCGAATTTGTCATGAAAAATCCCCGGTAGCAGTGGGATTCGAACCAGCTATCACAGAATGGCAAGCAGCGCGCTATCCACTTGACCATCATGGCGGTTTAGCACGTCGTTATCGTGGTTTTTTTTTTAGTGTTTGTGTGTGTGTGTGTGTGTGGTGTGTGTGTATGTGTGTGTGCGTTTGTGAGTGTTTGTGTGTGTATGTGTGTTTCTCTATGTACAGCTATAGTCATAAATAACAGTTGTATAGAACGACTAAGATCAACTAACATATCCCTATGGCCTGTAGACAGTATCACCGCCATCA
>JACEEZ010005546.1:0-23465 GCA_016584305.1 Chionoecetes opilio | reverse complement strand
AAAATTTAAGAAATTTTGAATTTTGAAATTAAAAATTTTTGAATTTAAAAAAGCACCAAGCCCCCAGGTGGCACCAGTGGCATCACGGGTGTGTATTCATCTAGTTGTATTTTACAGGGTCTCAGCTACACTCTTATGGCCTCGTCTCCAATCTACATTTTCATTTTGCTTCCTTAGTGCTTACTCACTGTTGGCCGAAACCATGATTACGGAGACAGGACACAACCCCGGCAACACTCTTCCCAAGTCTTCGCGGGTTTGGGGGCAGCCACTGTGATATTTGGTCCCCCAAAAATTCGCGGTTACGTTAGGTTACAGTTAGCAAAGATTAATTTTCTTGATCAACTCATGGTAACTTAGTGTGGGAATCACAATGAGGGTATTTTCGAGAAAATCATGTGGTTATTTTTCAGAGCTACAGCCAAGCGTAGAGCAAGTGAGGCAGCTGAGTGGTTGCACCAAAAGCAGGACTTATGAAAAGGGCCACCCGGCTAACACCAGGTATTCATTCCTGCTGGGTGGACAGGGGCTCTGGTTTAAAGGAGACCGCCCATCTTTCTCTGCTCCCCGGGGAATTGAACCCGAGACTTCTTGGTTTTTGAACCGAGCGTGCTACCCAAATACCTACTGGAATCAATTGGTGTGTGTGTTGTGTGTGTGTGTGTGTGTGTGTGTGTTGTGTGTTTTTGTTTTGGGGTGTGTGTGTGTGTGTGTGTGTGTTTTGTGTGTGTGTGTGTGTGTGGTGTTTGTTTGTGTATTCATCTAGTTGTATTCATCGGGTTTGTATTTTACAGGGCCTGAGCCACGCTCGTATGGCCCCCGTCTCATATCAACATTTTTATCATTCATCCTTAGTGCTTAGTGTTGGGGGAAGCCGCACCCAGGGAGAGGGGTCACAAACCCGGCTAACACCCGGTACCCATTCACTGCTGGGGGGACGGGGCTCGGGTTTTAAGGAAACAGCCCATATGTTTCCGCTCCGCCCGGGGATCAAACCCCGGGATTTCTCGGTTGTAAACCCGAGCGTGCTACCCCTACACACGGAGTACCCCTATGTTTTGGGGGGTGAGAGAGAGAGAGAAAAGGAGAGAGGGGAGAGAGAGAGAAGAAAAGGAGAGAAGAGAGAGAGAGAGAGGAGAGAGGAGAGAAGAGAGAGAGAGAGAGAGAGAGAGAGAGAGGAGGGGAAAAGGAGAGAGAGAGAGAGAGAGTTGACTCGGTTTGGAAAGGACTCTGGGGAGTGACCGGGGATTAGCAGGACGATAAAGAACATTCCAACCTCTACATCCTCCCTTTCTGACTACCTACTCGTACGTACTATACTTTACAGCCACTTGTAAAATATATTCTCTCGCGCTCTCTGATTTTATATTTTTTACATCCTTATCTTTCAATATTGATATCATTATCATTGTCAATAAAAAATTATTAATGTCATTATTTCGAGAATGATAATCATAAAAGTAATGATGATAAAACAGTAATAATAATATTATATTCATAATGATATTAGTGATGATAACATTATATCAAGATAACCAAATTTCTATCTTAATCATCATAACTATTATTTTTGAGCTTTGATGTTATTACATATCTTTATTATTATTTGCATCTATGCACACACAACCATAACTTTCATATCAAAAACTTCCTTCCCTCTCTCCCTAATAGTGTGTGTGTATTCATTAAATTGTATTCATCTAGTTGTATTTTACAGAGCCTGAGCAACTCGTATGGCCCCGTCCCCCATAAACAAACATTCTTATCATTCATCCTCAGTGTTTTGTGTTGAGGGAAGCCATCACCCCAGGAGGCGGGTCACAACCCCAAGTCAATTCAAGAACGCTAGAGCCACATGCCCCTCCCCCGAGGTGGAGCTTGTCAAGCCTGGTTCGCTCTTGATTGGTGATGCCGTTCTGTGGCGTGATGGTGGGTTGGCCGTCAAATGTACACTAACCACTTCCCCACCCCTGTGGTTCCCTTCTCCACTCCCAGCCCCGTCAGACTCACACACACACACACACACACACACACACACACACACAGACACACACACACAGACACAGACACACACACAGACACACACAGACACAACACAGACACAGACACAGACACAGACACACAGACACACACACACACACACACACACACACACACACACACACACAACACACACACAACCAAACACCCCACACACACACAGACCATACACACACACACAGACACACACACGCACACACACACACACACACACAAAACACACACAGACACACAACACACCACACACACACACCCCAGACACAGATACACCACACAAAACACACACACAACACAGACACCCCACACACACACACAACACACACACACACACACAGACACAGACAGACACACACACAGACACACCCGTACACGACACAACAGCACAGACGAAAACACAGACACAGACAGACACACACACACACACACACACAGGGCACACGTACGCGCACAAAAAAATTTATAAAGAAAAGAACAATAAAAACTTGAATCTTGTTGTATTCTCTCTCTCCTCTCTCATCTCTCTCTTTTTTTTATTCATCTTTTTTTTCCCGGGCCCTTCTGGCCCCCTCCCAACCCTTCTTTCTCATCTGGTTTTGTTGGGGCCCCCCCCCCCCCAAAAACCCCCCTCTTTTCCCCCCCCCTTTTTTCCCCTTTTTTTCCCCCCGGGGGTTTGTCCCTTTCGCTCGGGTTTTCCCTTTTTGTTTTTTCCTAAAAATTACCCCTCCCCCCCCCCACCCCTTTTCCCTTCCCTCCCCCCTTTTCCCCCCCCCCCCCCCCCCCCCACCCGCCCCCCCCCCCCCCCCCCACCCCCCACCCCCCCGCCGCCCCCCCACCCACCCCCCCCCCCCCCCCCCCCCCCCCCCACCCACCCCCCCCAAAACTCCCCCCAGCCCCCCACCCCCCCCAACACCCCCCCCCCCCCCCACCCCCCCTCCCCAACAACCCCCCCACCCCCCCCCCCCCCCCCCCCCCCCGGGCCCGGCCCCCCCCCCTCCCCCCCCCCCGGCCCCGGCCCCCCCCCCCCCCCCCCGAAAAAAAAAATTTTTAAAAAAAAAATAAAAAACCCTAATTTTTTTTCCCCTTTTCCCTCTTCTCTCCTCTCTCTCCCCTTTCTCTCTCCTCTCTCCTCTTTTCCCCTTCTCTCTCCCTCTCTCTCTCTTTCTTCTTTCTCTCTTTTTCTCCTCCCCCCTTTTTTTTTCCCCCTCCCCTTTTCTCTCCTTTTTCCCCCTCTCTCTCCCCTTTCTCTCTCTTCCCCCTTTTTCCCCTCTCTCTCCTTCTCTCTCTCTCCCTTTCTCCCTCCTCTTCTCTCTCTCTTCTTCTCTCCTCTCTCTCTCCTCTCCCCTTTCCCCTTCTCCTCTCTCTCTTTCCCCTTTTCCTCTCTCTCCTCTTCCTCTCTCCCCTTCCTCTCTCTCTCTCCCCTTTTCCCCCTCCTCCTCCTCCTTTTCCTTTCTCTCTTCCTTTTCCTCCTTTCTCCCCTTCTTCTCTCCCCCTCCCTTTTCCTCTCTCCTCCCCTCTTTTCCCTCTTCTTTCCCTTTTACTCTATTCCCTCCCCACCCCCTTTTCCCCAGGGGGTTAAAGGGGGGAAAATTTTTGGGTTTTTGTTTCCCCCTCGGTCCCCTCTGCCCCTTTTTAAACCCCTTCCCCGTTTAAACGTTTTTAATTTTCCCCTTTAAAATTCGTTTTTTAACGGGCATTTTTTGGTGTCCCCTTTACTAAAGGTGAGTGGGTTTTCCCCCTAAAGTATACTTTTTTTAAAAAAAAAGGGGCTTTATCCCGTTTCCCCTGAATTTTCCCCTGGGGCCATGGAACCTACTTCCCCTTGGGGGGGGGTTTTGGGCTCAAAGGAATTACTTGGTTTTGGGAGGGGGCCGGGGGCCCCGGGGTTTAAAAAAACCCCACATTCCGCAGCCCGGGACGAGCCCCCCCCCCCCCAAAAAAGGGGCCTAAAAAAAAAACCCGTGTGTGTCTGGGGGTTTTTTGGGGGTTTTGGTTGAAAAGGGGGGGATGGGGAAAACCTCCCTGACCCAAGAGTGGCCGACCCTTCATTTTGTTTTTCCCCCCTTTGCCAAACCCCAAAAAAACCCCCCAAAAGTAAAACATAAAAAACCCAAAAACCCACCACCCCCCCCCAAAAAAACCCCACCCCCCCCTTTACCCCCATCCCCCCCTACCCCCCCCCCCCCCCCAAAACCCCCCCACCCACCCCACCCAAAAAAACCCCCCCAAACCCCCAAACCTAAACACACCAACCCCCACACCCCACCCACCCCCCCACCCCCCCCATCCCCCCCCAAACCCCCCACCCACCCACCCCCCCACCCCCCCCCCCCCCACCCACCCCCCCCCCCCCCCCCACCCCCCCCCCCCACCCACCCAACCCAAAATTTTTTAAAAAAAAAAAAAAAAATTATTATATATTAAAATATTATAATATATATTAATATAATTTTTAATATATAAAAAATTTTATTATATTCAATTTTATTTCACTGGTAAAAAAAAGGGTGGGGAAGTAAAGGGGGGGCCCGGGGTTAGATGGGTGGGGGGGAGGGAAGGCAGGGGTGGTTTCGTGAAAAAGGGTTGGAGTGAGGGGTGTGGGGGGGTTTAAAGGAGGAGTGGGATGAGTGGCTGGAGGGGTGTTGAAGAAAGTAGTGAGGGCTTGGGTGGGTTAGTGAAGAAGGAGGGAATTTGTGAAGGGGGGGTGGGAATATTTAGTAGGGCGTGGCTGGGGGATGGGCGGATAGGGGAAGAGGGGGAGCGAGATTTGACCCCCTTAATTAACACCACATTGATTTCATTTGTAGAACCATATATAAAATGGCAGTTTTTGCCTAATTTCAATCTAAAATCAATCCCCTAAATTTCCCCCCGTCCCCCCCAAACGCAAAATTTTCCTCCAAATGGAAAAAAACCCCCCAAATTTTGGAGAAAAACCCCCAAATTGGGAACCCCGCCTGGTGCCCCCCGCCGGGTGACCCCGGTGGGGGGACCGTCAGTTGCCAGTAGATAATAATAAAACTCTCTATAAAAAAACCTCCTGCTGCAACAATTTTTGCCGCATAATTATGCAGTACAATGGACAAAGTTAAAATACCAAAATTTTACATAGTCCAAAAAAGTATTGGGAAAACTGTTATTTTACCTTCTTTTCTAAGTATTCCGTCCATTGCTTCCCCCCCAACCCCCACTAAAGTGCGAAAAGGACAAAAACCTTCAGTTTAATATTGAAATTTGAAGAAAAAAAATTTATATAGCAATTTATTATGAAGTAAGCATGAAAAAATTATAATTTTCTTTGTGTTTGTTCACTCCCCTGATCTCCCGCTAGTTTTTTCTACCTGGACGTAAATCCCCCTGTACCGTTTGATAAAACTAACGTCCCAGGACAACGTTTCTTTTTTTTTACAACGTGGGGTGCGTTAATATTTCTTTTATGCTGATTTTTAGGAAAGTCAGGAAGGGGCTATCGGAGATGTCATTTTTTGTTTCATCTGGGGTCATAGTATGGGTAGAAAAGAACAAATTACAAAAAATACAAACCGGTGGCGAGTTGATAATGGGGTACACCAAGGGCGCCATCTTGTTAATGGTTGATTGTCCTCCGCCGTCGTCGTCGCCCGAAAAAAAAAAACCGAGTAGTTAATTTGAAACGTATATACTTCTTCCGTTGTGGGTATACCCAAAATACTCCCTACTTCAGTGGCCAAACCTTAGGGGTTGCCCTATAGGGGGTTGCACATATCATGGCCCTTAGGATTAGGGGCCTTTGGGTTTTAAAAACACAAATTTACATTTTTTAATTTTTTTTTTGAGTTAATTTATTTAAAAAGCCGCCCCCGGGGGTTTTTTTTAGCTCCTGGGAGGGTATTTGGGTTGGCCACCCCCTGGTTTTGGACCAACCCAACAACCCCAAACCCCTTTTTCTTTCCGAAATCATGGGGTTGAAAATTTTATTTATTTTTTTTTTTTTTTTTTTTTTTTTTTTTTTTTTTTTTTTTTTTTTTTTTTTTAACCCGCCTTTCCCATTAAACCCCCCACCCTTTCACCAAAAAAAAAAAAAAATTTTTAAAAATTTCCCCAATTCACCCCCCAAAAAACCCATTTAAAAACCCACCCACCACCCACACCCATTCACTCACCCATTATCCATCCCTCACCTATTTCCTCACCCATCACCCATCACCCCCACCCATTCACTCACCCATCACCCACACCATTACCATCACCCCACCCATTCACTCACCCATTACCCATCATCCTACATCAAGTTTCCTCAATTCTCGCAACCCACATTTTTTTTCACAATTCTCGCTAATAGGCTGCTAAAAAAAAAAAAAAAAAAGTGATCGGATCATTCTCATAAGTGGGCTTAAAAGTTGCCCCTGGTCGAGCTGGTTCCAAAACTGTGCCATATGATGGGATTGGGGCACGGGGGGCGGCACCTATCGCGGACACACACACACACACACACACACACACACACACACACACTTTCGTTTATATTATTATAGACTTTGCAGCAAAAGATAAAAATCTTATAACACACCCAAGCGGAAAGGAAATATGTAAAATAAAAAAAGTAGTAGTTTTTATTCAATTAACATTTTCTATCACCCCCTTGAAAATCGGGTTAAATGATAACTAATCTAGAAGCACAAAAACACTTAAAGACCTTTTTTGGTCGTTAGTCCAACGACGGAACCCACAGCGCGGAAAAGTCGTAGGTTTCGTCGTTAACGTGCACACTGGCCAACGACTGCTCAAGACCGGTATTAGCAGAGGTCGGAAGTCTCCAGGCATGCTCATTATTGCTTGGTATGCTATGAAATATCTTTTTTATAGGTGAATGTAGACATATGATTGCATTTGGATGGATATTATTCATATATATGAGTAAAGAGATGAAATACAAGCAAGGGACTCATCCACGTCTGGCAGCGCGGCCTTCGCAGCAGCAGCAGCAGCATGATGAAGCCGTGAGGTGGATATCAACACCAACTCACCAAGGGAGATAGATGTCTTTGGTAATATTTAGTAGGGGAGCGAGAACCCCTTGAGGAATCCTATGATCCATGGTGATATATCCTATGGTGCTATCACAGGCGTGGGAGCTGACTGTCTTCTTCAGGAAGGCACAGGTGAGACGGATAACTGCGGGTTTTACTCAAAACTTTTGAGTGTGGCGGCTGGAGCCGCCAACTCCTCCGCCACTGTAGGTTTGGGCAGGATTAAACCTCTTATTACTCGTATTATACAACTTAGTGATTATGGTGAGATGTTATATATACTTGTCATTATCTAAATCAATGTGCACCGTGTGTCACCTTAAATAAGGGTGATTTAAAGATGGTTATGATGAGGTGATGATGGCGGGGCAGAGTGACGGAGAGGCCTTGCCGCGGGGCCTCCCCATATAGTCGGGCCTAGGGCTGAAAAATCTTTTTCGTTTGGTTTCCCATGCGGTTTAAAAGCTTCATAAATACCATTGAAAGGCAATTTTGTCTACTTTCAAATCTGGCAATGAAAACTTCGAAATCGTGTAGCTTCATGGTTGATTTTTTGGTTACCATGACAACCCCATTACATATTTCAGGGCCAACATGTTTAGTCTAGTCCAGTGGACCTCACGTGCACCCCCTGGACAATCTAATGAGACCTACTTTTTTTGATGCACAAATATGTTAGAAAACAAAAAATCAATTTAACACTGTCAACTAATGTCCCCTGGAGGGAAAAGTGTTCACGGCTTTACTTCAGGCGAGCTTTTGTACATAATTCCAAGACGGTCTTTATCATAAAAAACGAAGATGATAATAGTACTAATAATAATTAGATGATAATGATGATAATGATAATAATGATAATAGTGGTAATAATGATAATATTAACAATAATAATAATAATGGTAATAATAATAATAATAATAATAATAATAATAATAATAATAATAATAATAATAATAGTAATATAATAATAATAACAATATTGATAATAATGACAAAAAGAAAATTATATGACAAAGAAAAAAACCCAGCAGAGTTATAAGAAAAAAAATAACAAGGAGTGTGAAGAAAAACGAAAAAAACAAATCCTGATAATGAAACTGATGACGAAAAAGAAAAGGAAAGATCAACACTAAAGCACTCATGATGAAATAATAAACTAGCAAACAACGTCGCAGTAAGCATAACAAACACTGAGTCACACCAACGTCCAGTGGCATTATTATTCACCCTTCCCGTCAGGTTTTCCCGAGAAGGCAGGAAACGTAGCACTACAGACAAACCTGACTGAGGGAGGGTTGACTATCACAGAAAACGGACCTTCACCTATATATAGATCACAGGTGTCAGTATAAAAGTCCAGCCTGCACCACCAACGGGCGAGGCTCAACCATCACGTCCCTCCAGAATGTGCAGGGACAACCACCTGATCCCTCAAGGAAAAACTTAATAGCCTACAGGCGCTATAGGCTTCAAACGTAAAACAAAAAATAGCATTTCAAGATTAGCTACTACCATTGCGCCCTCTATACTTTCCATATTAGGTCAGGTGTAAACCCCATTACTTTACACTAAATAGTAGTGTGAAAAGTAGCTATGTGATTGTGAACAAATTATTATGTGAAGCTTTTAGTATATTTGTTGTAAAGCACGTGTTCTTTTGAGGAACTGAAATTTGTATATCTTTTTAATTTTGGTAATTTTTAGGGGGGGTTGTACAGTATACGTAAAGGAAGGAAATGTGGCTTTATGATAAGACCTCTGATAGTCGAAATAGACAAAATATTATCATTAATGCTGTTTCAGCACTAACTTTCTTCTTTCATTTTATGTACGAAGCTGTTAAAGTGTCAATATTAGTCTAAACCATATATACAAATCTTCTTCACTCCGAGCACACCACACAAATTGTCGAGTTAGAATCGAAAATGATCATGAAACAAAAAACAACACATCAAAACTTGAACGATAAGTACGAGAAATGATGATTCAATATTACACACAGTAAGTAAGAAAAAACAACTTTCACGTTTGTTACAGCCTCAAGAGCTGCTATTGGAGGGCGTGCGGGGGGGCCAGAGGGGATGGGTTGAGGCCGCCCTCGCCTCAGGAGCGAATGTCAATACACAGCTGACGTCCACTGATGGCATGATGCCCCGAGGGTCCCTGCTGAGCCTGGCAGCGGGCCTGGGCCATGTTCACCTGGTGCCGGTCCTTCTTGACGCCGGCGTTGCACGTGGACGACGGCGGAGGGTTCGGACTACACGCCCCTCCAGGTGGCGGTTCATCAAGGTCACGACAGTGTGGTGGACGTGCTCATGAAGGCACAGCCGGATGTCAACGCCAAAGATGCGAATGGTACGTACTGGGTTTTTTTCTTCGTCCTTTTTGATAGTTTTGATAGTCCTTCCCTATGCCAAAAACACTGTAAAAAAATATGTTTGTTTCCAATGAAAGATATATTGACGGCGAGCTGACGCCGATGAGTGAGTGAGGGACGTTGCGTTGCAGGTGTGAGCACACTTCACCTCGCCGCCCGGAAGGAGAGGGAGTACTGCGCCAGGCTCCTGATAGCCGCGGGGGTCGACCTCAACGCCCGAGACAATAGTATGAAAACGCCTCTCCACGTCTCTGTTTTTGGCAAGTCCACGAAGATCATGAAGTTGCTTCTGGAGGCCGGGTGTGACGCGGGAGCTCTCAACGACAAGGGATTCTCTGTTCTGCACATTGCAGCGCTCAGCGGCACGAAAAGGCCGTTCAGGAACTGTGGTATGGCAGGGGTTGAGGCAGACGGAAAGGATACCATGGGACTCACGCCGGAGGAAGTGGCAGACACCTGGGGAAGTCACGGCACCGCCTGGCTCTGCGTAAGATGCCTAAAAGGGCGAGGACCCACACTATTGCACTCCCTCATCGTCTCACATCATGTTGGTAAGTCCTCGTCAGGTGATCCAACACGTAACTTTTTACCAACTTTTTTTCCCACATTAAAGAAACAATAAGGATATACATAAATGTTGTAAGATAGATCAAAAGAACGAGGATCGATGCACCACACCAGTATGAATGAATGTACTTGACAATTAAGTAAATAAGAGACAGCATAATATATGAATAACACTGATGTCCTGTTACAGCGGAGGAGCTGGGATGAATACGATGCTGAAGGTCAGAAGACATTCACGTGGGTCAAGGACGGCTGACATACCTGCTGAAGGCCAACAGTCCGGTGAACCGCGACCCCCACTACCAGGACCCCGCCGGCTTGACACCCATGCACTGGGCAGCCAAACTCGGTCTCACCGCAACCGCTAGGGCTCTCATAAGCGCCTGCTGTTCTTATCCCGGGGTTGTGAGCTACGCTGACGACACACCTGCCCAGCTGGCCGAAAGGGCGGGACACAACATGTTGGCCCAGGAAACTGTCGGCAATGACGGCGATGACGGTGGGTCACGCCTGCTAACGGCAGGTCAACGCTCGTTTGCAATGGTGAATGAATACTTGTAACGGAGACGAAACTACATGCGTTTCAATAATTGATTTTACCATAACGTAGCAGGAGTCCACCTCGCCGGTCGAGCTTTACTGGAAGCTGTTGATCACCATTAGCGGCAAAGACGACGTGGGCGAGGCAATGAAGCTGTTGGCCTCAGGGGCACCGCTGCAGGCCACCCAAGACCTCCACTCCGAAGCCTTGGTCCTCGCCACCACTGCAAACAGACCTCGCATAGTTACACTCCTGGTGGCAGGTGGGGCGCCCCTTACCACGATTAGTGGCGGCCTTTCCCTCTGCAGGTGGCGTGGCTCACCACGGACGTCACGATTCGCGTCAGGGTTCTGATCACAAGGGTACGTCTATATAAGGATCTGTTGTCACTTCTCATCGCGAATACTTCCTGGAGCAGCAGAAGTGTGGCTTCAGCACACAAGGAATCTAAGCCACGGATAAAGTGATACTGCCCTCCTAAGGCTGTGTTTCTCCTTTTCAGATCTTCCTGAACGTGGTGCAGGTGGAGCAGAATCATGTGCGGCCGGAAGACTCTGAGCTGCGGAGTGGAATGGATCACCTTTTGAATTGTCTGCGAGGCAAAACACCTTGGCAGACTACCTGGCCCTTCAGAGAGCAAGCGTTACAGCGACTTGACAAGCCTCTTGGTGGCGCCGCCAGCAACAACTGCCCGCTTACTGCCACCTTCCTCAAGCTGTGTGGACTTAGACCTGTTCAGAAAACAATTTTTTTCCTATTTTTATACCCTCCTGCACGGTTTCCAATGCTTTTTGACCTGGAAAAGTCGAAAATTACAACCATTATAAGCCAAAATGTCAGGAACCTTTGCCTCATGAAGCATGAAGTTCTATTCTATACACGTTTTCTGAAACGCCAGTTTCGGAGCATTTTGATGTTTGTTTTCGCCTATTTTTTCACCAATAAATGGGCATAAGCAGGTTAAAGCAAGTAATTAGATGCTGACTGAAACATCAAAATGCATAGAAACATTTATGGAAATATTACATGTGATATTTACAGACAAATTTTCAAAAAAATTAAACTAAATATAATTTATTTCACTCTAGTCACAAATTCACAATGGTTTTAGCATGACATCTAATGGTCTGTTATGTTGTTGCAGAATCTGTTGAAACCTGTAACAAATCCAGCAGATACTTCACAAGATAACTTCACTATGGCAGTAAGCAAGAGCTCCGAGGACGCAAAGTTGACATCTCAGAACCTCCACCTGCAGTCCAGAGACAAGCGTCAAGCCGACCTGCTACTAGATCTGCTACAGAAACCTTCCTGATCGGCTACCCATCATCCAGCATCAGTGGCTCCCAGTTACCCACCAACAGACAGGCCTTCCAGTACTTCCTCCATCCCAGAGTTTGCCAGAAAAATACAGGGAATCCTAAGCATCAAGACTCGCCAATGAAACAGTGGAGGCTATCATCCCATTCTGGCAGATGGCTAGGATCAAGACCATGACCAAGTACAATGCAGCGCAGCATTTCATGACACTTCACAAAAAGCACAGAGATCTAGCAAGGAATAAAGGTAGAACAGGTGACCCTGGAGGGAAAGGAGTGCCTTTGTCCTGGAATTAGATAGCCTGTTCGACATAGGAGCTTCAGGATGCCATCAGGAAATAGAGAGAAACCGACTACTATCAAGGGAGAAGAAGGACAAGGACATCAGGTTCTACCAGGATCAGAAGACAGAGAGAAAGGCCCACATGTCTGGTCATGACAAGATATTTGAGTCACGGTCCCAGCAGCAAGCAGAGAGGGCTGCAAGACTGCAGCAAGAGAGCGATACAAGATATGAATTTGTCACAAAATTTCTACAATTTTTCAGCTGCCACACAGCGAAGGACTGCTGCTGATGTGTCTACCTGGGCTGACCCAACGACAGTGAAGGGATGCAGAGGACATGGATACCAACAACTCGTCTGGATGTTCACATCACCAAGACACTGTGACTCTCACATTTCCAGGAGGGTCATGGAGTGTGTTGACATCTGCAGTACCGCTGATCGTCTGGGATTGTCTGACAATCAAGTGACAGCCTTAGTCTCTGCTACATTGAAGGCTGTGGAGTGACCTGGACAAGTTTGTCATCTCAACCTCAACAACGAGACGGAACAGGATGCTGACAGGTACCACATCAGCCAGGAGTACATGGCAGCATTTAGCGAGGACCCTCCCAAGTATGCTGCTCTCCACTGGGATGGCAAGATGCTGAGAGATGTCCTGGGAAGTGATCTGGGACCACGTCAGAGACTTGGCTGTGCTTGTCTCAGGACCACCTGCATATCCTGAAGGCAAGCTACTGGGAGTACCAGTGATAGACAGCTCAACAGGAACGGCTCAGGCAGAGGCATCCATGGATTTGCTGGAGGCATGGGGGCTTACTGGAGTGATCACTGCCCTTGTGTTTGACACAACGGCCAGCAACAGTGGAGTACATCGGGGAGCTGCCAAGCTTCTGGAGCAACAGCTTGACAGGAAGGTGTTCTACCTGGCCTGCAGACACCACATTCTAGAAGTGCTGGTTGGTGCTGTATGGGAGAATCTGTTTGGCAAGGTCAAGAGCCCAGAGAATCCTTGGTTCAAGCACTTCAAGGACGTTTGGACAGATCTTACCACAGACAACCCTACAACCCTGTCCATCAGACAAAAATGGTTGAATAAAAAGAAGAAAGAGTGCAAGGAAATACTACAGGAAATCCTGAGGTCGGAGAAGCCTCCTAGAGCTGACTACCGTGAGATGGCTGAGCTTACACTGATCGTCCTTGGAGACACACCTCCCCGCGGAATCCACTGGAGTCGTCCTGGAGCCATTCATCAGGCCAGGTGGATGGCCAGAAACCTGTATTCTATGAAGATGTTCATGTTTGCTGAGCAGCTGGAGTACGATGAAGAAACTGTTGTGAAGCTGGAACGCCTCAACCTCTTCCTAGGACTGTTCTATACACCCATGTGGATGTCATCTACACTTGCTGCAGATGCTCCTGCAAATGATATGCAGTTCATGAAGGACATGATGAAGTTCAAGAGAACAGATCCAGAGATTGCTCAGGCAGTGCTACAAAAACTTGAAAACCACAAGTGGTACCTGACACAGGAGGTTGTGCCGTTCGCTCTCTTCGGTAGCAGACTCAGTGACCAAGAGAAGCAGGACATTGCTCCCAAGCTGCACGCCACTGAGAAGCCAGATAGCTTCGGGACGAGGGAAACCTATGTTCCCTAGGTTTTACAGCCAAGACGACTCTGGTGATCTAGTTGGTCCAGAGGAGTCATCTTCTGCGATCTGATAGAAGTTTTTAAGTGGATAAAGGGATTTAATAAAGGAGAGGTAGGAAAAGTTCTTACGGCTTTAACCAGGGTAGAACAAGTAACGGTTTTCAAGCTGGAAAAGCGTAGATTTAGGAAGGAAATAGGGAAAAATTGGTTCACAAATAGGGTGGTGAATGAAGGAATGGTCTCAGTAGACAGGTAGTTAGTGCTGAGTCATTGGGGAGCTTTAAAGGGAAGCTGGATAAGTTCAGGGATGGGATGAAAGGTGGATGTAGGTAGTGTTAGGTGACAGGAACTAACAGTGTAGGCCTCGCGGCCTCTTGTAGCTTCCTTATTCTTATGTTCTTAATATCTCATTTTCCGACCTCACTTCCCCTTTTAACCTCTCAAATTTACCTCCTCAGCCCTGACCTCACTTCCCTGTCTAACCGCTCTAATTATCTCCTCAGCCTCGACCTCACTACCATATCTGACCGCGCCAATTACCTCCAGGTGCCTTTCTAATCGTTCATAATTGGCCTTTCCAGCTGTCATCGCCCTGTCCTGGGAAAATTTCTTCTTCTCCTCCATCCCACACCTCTTATTAATAACCTCCAGGTGTCTTCTTAATCCCGCATAATGGCCTTTCTGAAAATTTGATATTCGATGCCTATTGCCACTTAATTTCCAAACTTCCCATTTTAAGCTAAATCTGATCTCATAATGGTCGCATTATCTAATTTTTCCCCCGACCTCCACATTGTAATAAATCGTCTCTATTTGTCAGCAATAGATCTAGAATATTATCCCTCTAGTAGGCTCATGTCATGTAGGTCATGTCGAGGGTCATTTGAACGCTAATGACCTCCGACCCGCCTACCGAGCCCTGAAGAAGCTCCGTTCCAAGTCTCCTTCTCGGGCGAGTGCTATTCGAACAGCAGATGGGCGCCTCGTGTCGGACATGGATGGGCAGATGGCTCGTTGGGCTGAAGTACTTTGGGCAGTTGTTCCGGTGGACCCTCCAACTGAGCAGCTTCACACCACGGGTTACAGGCAGTGGATGCCGATCTTCCTATGACGAAAGCGCACCCTCTCTTGACGAAGTCAGAGAGGCTGTAGCAAAGTTGAAGGGTGGAAAGGCAGCTGGTGTTTGTAATATCAGTGCGGAGCTCCTCAAAGCTGGGGTGAGGCCCTGATCCAGGGGTTGCATGCTGTCCTGACTGCCGTGTGGCAATCAGGTCCCTTTCCCTCTGAAGGGAAAAGGGGGGCTGGTCGTCCCTATCTGGAAAGGGAAAAGGGGACCGTCAGGACTGCAACAATTACCGCGGTATACACTGCTCAGCGTACCGGGCAAGGTGCTTGCCCATCTATGCGGGACACGGATTCGCAGCCATCTGGTTGAAGCATCAGAGACCTCAGCAGCCTGGGTTCACGCCTTTAAGTCAACAACGGACCGTATCCTAGCGCTTCGTGTCCGGGTTTGGAACGCCGACGTGAGTTTCGACAGGGGATGCTTGCAGCCTATGTTTATCTCAAGAAGGCGTTTGACTCAGTGCATCGTGAGTCACTCTGGGATCTTCTGCGACTTCGAGGATTCCTGCAGGACTATTGGTTTGATAACTGGTCTGTATTCTGGGACTGAGAGTGCTGTGAAGTGTGGGGCAGGGGTATCCGGCTTCTTTTCCCGTGAATACAGAAGTGAGGCAAGGGTGCGTCCTTGCCCCATCAAATTTCAACGCTTGTATGGACTGGGTATTGGACAAGGTTGTAGATCAAGTGATTGTGGAGCATCCGTTTGGGAACACCGATCACTGATCTTGTTTTTGCCGATGATGCAGTAATCTTGCTGAGTCGCTGGAGGTCCCCGGTGATGGCTCTCGAGGCGCTGCACGAGGGGTCAAACCTTTGAGACTTGAGGTCTCCTGGCTCAAGACAAGGTCCAGGTGTTTTGGGGACTTACTAGATGAAGCAGTACAGTCTGTTCATGCGTGTGGCGAGGACATTGAGATTTTGGAAAGTTTTACATACCTTGGTAGCGCACCCATAATGACGGCGGGTCAAAGTTCAAAAAGCTTACGGCGGATTAGCATAGCCCACGGTGTTATGGACTCGCCCCAGCGGGAGTATTTGGCGTTGTCCCGGGACCTGTGCAGGAGGACAAAGATCCGGATCTTCAAATCGCTTGTGATCCCTGTCTTACTCTATGGTTTTTTGAGGGCATGGGGCACTAAATAGTGACTTGAAGAGACGAATCAATGCCTTTGGTAAAAAGTGTCTTCGCAGAATCATGGGGGATCGCTGGGATGATTACGTGTCAAATCAGCGATTTCACCGTGAGACTGAATCGAGGCCTATTACCTGCATAGTCCGTCAGCGCCAACTTCGGCTATATGGGCATGTGGCACGCTACCCTGAAACCGATCCTCCCATCGGGTTGTATCTGTAAGAGACAATCCGGCGTGGAGGAGGCCAAGGGGGCGCCCACAAGGCTCGTGGCTGGGGCAAGTTGATGTTTCTTGTCGAGAGCTGCTTGGTATGGAAAGGGAGCCTGCATGGGAACTCGCGCGTGGTGAACCTCGGGAGTGGCGTCGTAGGGTGGGCGAGGCGACGCGCCCCCCGGCGTATGCCTCCAATGATTGATTGATTGATAGTAGGCTCCTTGATTGCTTGACTTAGGAAGTTATCCTGGATTAAATTTTAAAAATTTTCGCTGCGGGGTCACCTATGATTAAATCCCATTTCTAAAAATCCCAAAGAAAAAAATCCCCCACCACGCAAAATTTAAAATCGATTATATCTGCGGGCCCTTTTTTAAATTTTTCCCAATAGGAGCTGAACCCCCTTTAAACATAATTTTGGAAAGGCCTATACACTAAAACCCAAAAAACCATTTTCTCATTTTTCCCCAAAACCTCTCCCCAAAATAAAACCCCAAAATGCTTTTCATCAAATTTTTTATAACATTTAACACAACCTGCAAGGGCTCTCTTGCATAAAGGCAACTCCTCCTCCTCGTCTGCCTATTTCTTTTCCTTGTGAAAAAAACTTATACCCCTATCCGACCCCGGATCAAAATCCCTTTCCCAGACAAAATCCCCTGTTTCTGTTAATGTTTTATATAAAAAATCCTCTACACTATTTTTTTTATTCCTCACGGGAAAAATCTATCCTTTTTAAAATATTTCCTACATTTTTGTTGGGAAACCTTCAAGCAACTCCTCTTTTTTTGTCAATTTCCCTTTATTTTTAATTTTTAAACCTTCCTCTCTCTTTTCTTACGAACCTTTAGTTCCCTGCCTTCTAAAAAACTCCCCCTAGTGTCCAATTTTCCTTTCCCCGCCCCCCCGTGTCAAACCCCGGCTCTATTTTAAAAAAAGCCTGCGTGCATTACCTCCCTTTAAAGGGATTCAGACAAGATCTGAACTCCTTTCCTCGAAAAGTGCCCCCCGTCCCTGGGGGTAGGGGTGGTTATCCCCGAAAAAGAGGCCCCGGCTGCCCGAAAAAGGGGCCAAACCTTTTGGTTTTGGAAATGAAGTGCCAGCCGGAAAATTCCCCGAAAATACCCCCGGGAGTACCACCATGCCCGTCAAAAAAGGGGCGTTTGGGAAGGACACCACAAACCACGGGGAACCCACCCCTGCCCTAATTTTCCCTACAGTTTCCCTTGAAACTGCCGAAAGCAATTCCTTACTTTTTACACATCAACAAAATTTTCCCCCCAGGCTAGGCGGGACGAGGGTTTTTTCCCTTGGTCCCCCAGGGAAATAAACATCTTGTCACAAAATAACCTACCCCCTTCCCGGGGTAACTCACCGACTTCATTTCGCATTCCCTTCTCCCGTTTAAGAAACCCCGCTGCCAAAATGCCTAAAACCCGACTGTCACCAACAACCAAGATTTACCTTGGGTAAAGATGTATCGTCTACCTTTTCCAACCTCCGTATCACCCCCTTGCGCCCCAGAGTACCTGAAATGAGTTTGTGCACACAAGTGGTCTTGTTTTCCTTTTTCTCCTGGGGCGGGCTTCCCTGATCAAATACCTTTCCCAAAAACCCCCTCCCCGGTACTTACTAGGAACCTTAGTTTCGCTTGAGTTTACATCTCGCTCGGTCCGCTACAAAGGGACTCCCTCGCATGTGCCCCCCCCAATCGCTTCCCCTTTGGGCCTTTAAACCTCCACACTTAAGAGAACCCTAAACTCTATTTTTGCTTTTTTCACATCGCTTTTTTAATTCGTTTTCCCCTTCACTTTCAAGCTCCCTTTTTAGGTCTTTTGATCGCCTCCCGAATAGTCTTAAGCGCCCCCAACCCCACCCTTTTACTACAACTCTCCCTCGACCTTCTACCTCCCTTAACCCCCAGCCCCTTTACTCCTACCACACTACCCCCTCTCACCCCAGCACCAACAACCAAAACCCTTTAAATCTCCCCCCCCTCCAAAAACCCTTCCCATCACAGACGTTCCAAATTTTAATCCTTAGAGCTAAAACCCCCAAAACACCAAAACCCACTCCACGAAAAACGGGCAGTCGACTGGGGGGGAAAGTCTTTACGAACCGACGCCCAAAGGAACCCCTTTCCTCTGCCCCCTGCCGCGGGATGAGGGACCGTTTGGGGGAAGGGAACAATTTAAATTTTAAACTTCCCGCTTATTTTCCTATTGAAATTGCATGGTTTTGTGAGGCAAAGTAAGACAAAAGCAGTCTTTCAGAACTTCCTTTTTTCCCATATTGAGGGGCTATTGCAACACCTCATTTTAAAAAAACTAGATAAAACTAGGGTTTGGGAGTTTTACCCTTAGGGGCCCCGTGTTAAAAAATCAACTAATATCTTCCCTTTTAAAAAATTGACTTTAAACTCTGCTTTCAAAAGGTTTTTTCAAAGCGAAAAAGCGCCAAAATTGAAAAAACTTTCAAGAGAAAAAAGAAGACCCAAAAAGACAAAAAAAAATTTTTAAGACATTTTGGAAGTGGGGAGAAATTTTTGCCCACACTTGGGTTTGTCCTCAGACAAAAACCTCCTCGAGTCCTTTTAAACCCCAGGCCCCCTTGGGGGCCCGTCGCCGCAGCATGAAACTGCTGACCAAATCTGGCGTATACAAGTGGGAGGTTTGTCCATCAACCCTGTGGTGGACCCAACGCAGGACTCCACCGCTCTCCACCAAGCGGCGTCGCACGCCACTCTGTATGCGTGACGCTTCCTGCTCATCTCGGGGCCTGTGTGCTCAAGCCTGACCGCTATGGACCACACAGCCGCTCACTTGGCAGCCATGTTTTTGCCACAAACTGACCTACAGACTGCTGATAAAACATATGGATCACCACGACCCTGTAAATAGTGCGGGAAAAACTCATCCACAAGTTGCTCGCAGTTTCAAGTCGTATTTGAAGTGTTACGACAAGGGAGAGTGCTTGACCCACAAAAGACCTCAGATTCAACGACCTAAGCGTGGCCATCAAAGGCTGCTGACGGAGGTTCATTTCCGTAAAAGATGAAAAGAGTGAAGAAAATGGTTGTGGACTTCAGTCAAGGGGAGACACGGGAAGTGAAAGAGGCCGTGTTGAAGGAGGTTCGCGCCCTGGTGGCTCATGTGGCCGCGCAAAACAGCCTCTACGATGGTCGCCTCGTCCTGGTCGGCAGCTCAGCGGATGGCTCCCGACTTTATGCCCCAGCCGAATTTGATATTAACCTGGTGGTGTCGGGAGTCGAGGGCGTGGAGGTGGCAGTGGAGGACCTGGCCACCCACGAGACGCTTCTCAAGGGCCACTCTCTTAGGGCGCGAGTGAACACGGAACACTTGGGCCTTCAGGGTGTCGCTTTTAAGAGCAACCTA
Organism: Chionoecetes opilio; assembly: GCA_016584305.1. Classification (NCBI taxonomy): domain Eukaryota; kingdom Metazoa; phylum Arthropoda; class Malacostraca; order Decapoda; family Majidae; genus Chionoecetes; species Chionoecetes opilio. The sequence goes on along the minus strand of JACEEZ010005546.1, from coordinate 3,814 downwards.
TACCACTTGATGCAGAGATTTGCTTGGTGACGCACCACATTTGTGACACCCGACTTAGCTACGTTCCGCCGGGACTGGAGAGAACCCATGCAGGAGTCGCACTGAACTTCGCATGGCCCGGGGGAGGCTTACCCTTTCCTTCTGATCACGTTGACGTGGTACCGGTGCTCGGCGTCCCGTGGCCAGATCGGCTGCAGCGGCCGCCCCTCACACCAGACACCTTCGCGGAGGTTTTCCTCAAAAACCCGGGCAGAAAAATGGAGTGGCGCTTCACCCTGGCGGGCGCCGAGGCGAGGTGCTGGGGGGCCTGGCCTGGGAGGACCGTCTGGTGTACGTGTGCTGTAAGTTGGTTCTGTCGTACTTGAAGGCGGAGCGGTGGATGCCCAAGACTGTCAAGGACTCGTACTGCTGGTGGGACTCCCGTAAATGGAGGTTTCACAGCCCCGGCAGGGTTTGGCGTCAAAAATTGCTTTTTGAGGCTATTGGAATTTAAAGTAATCGTTCAGACCATTTCATCATTCCTGATTTGATTTTAGTTAGAGTATCGAGTGTATCAACAAATTGTCACTTCTTTCATCCAGTCAGCCGTTTTTTAATAATCCGCAATCAAAATCTGTAAATTCCCCGACTTCGAAAACGCTCATGGCAACTGGCAGACGATGCGCCACGGCTCGGTGACGTAACAAAAGGAGGTCCTCTTCCCGCGCTGCTGTGTATGTGTGTATAGTGTTTGTGTGTGTGTGTAGTAGTGTTTGTGTGTGTTTTGTGTGTGTGTGTGTGGGGTGCGTAGTAGTGTTTGTGTGTGTGTGTGCGTGTGTGTGCGTAGTAGTGTTTGTGTGTGTGTGTGTGTGTGTGTGCGTGTAGTGTGTGTGTGTGTGTGTATTAGTGTTTGTGTGTGTAGTATTGTTTGTTTGTGTGTAATCTGTTTGTGTGTGTGTAATAGTGTTTGTGTGTGTGTGTAATAGTGTTTGTGTGTGTAGTAGTGTTTTTGTGGGTGGGTGTAGTAGTTTTTTGTGTGTGTGTTGGTGGTTTTTAGTGTTTGTGTGTGTGTGTAGTAGTGTTTGTGTGGGGTGTGTGTGTGTAGTAGTGTTTGTGTGTGTTTGTTTTGTGTGGTGTGTAGTAGTGTTTGTGGGGTGTGTGAGTAGTTTTGTGTGTGTGTGTAGTAGTGGTGGTTTTTTGTTTGTGTTGTGTGTGCGTAGTAGTGTTTTTTGTGTGTGTGTAGTAGTGGGGTTTTGTGTGGGGTGTGTGTGTGTGTGTGTGGGGTATGTGGGGTGTGTGTGTGTAATAATGTGTGTGGTGTGTGTGTAGTAGTGTTTGTGTTTGTGTGTGTGCGTAGTAGTGTGTGTGTGTGTGTGTGTGCGTAGTAGTGTGTGTGTGTGGGGTGTAGTAGTGCTTGTGTGTGTGTGTAGTAGTGTTTGTGTGTGTGTAGTAAGTGTTTGTGTGTGTAGTAGTGTTTGTGTGTGTGTAGTAGTGTTTGTGTGTGTATAGTGTTTGTGTGTGTGTGTAGTAGTGTTTGTGTGTGTGTGTAGTATGTTTGTGTGTGTGTGTAGTAGTTTTTTGTGTGTGTGTGTAGTAGTGTGTGTGTGTGTGTGTGTTAAGTTTTTTGTGTGTGTGTGTAGTAGTGTTTTGTGTGTGTATATTGTTTGTGTGTGTAGTATGTTTTGTGTGTGGTGTGTAAAAGTGTTTGTGTGTTTAGTTGTTGAACCTCAGCGGGCTCCGCTAACACCTGTTCATCCCCTCGTACTCGGGCTCGAAAATATAGGGTTGGGCTCCCATCACAATCTGGTTCGTTTTCCTCATATACGCGAGCTGCGTCTTTACTTCGGTCTCAGATTAAGCATCGTACTCTAGATCTATTACAGCGACAGATTCACTGTCTGACACATAAGTACAATCGCTCATCATAACATTTGCCGACAGGTCTCCCCGAGGCAGAAGAGTGCTGTTTACATTGGACGTCCCTTTTGTGACGTCATCAATACATGCGTAGACCTGTTGGAGGTAAGAACATTTTTTTCCGCGCGCTTTTTACAAAGTCGTGATTTTACGGAAAATAAGGCCGGGAAAATTTCAATTATTTTGGTGGATTAGTGTTTTGAATGTACATTCAACATAATTAGGCAAAAAGAAATTGGGTCTGGATGATTACTTTAGGGGGGGGGGAGTTCGAGTGGCCGAGGGACGGCTATCAGCTGTGGCCGCTCTCTTGAAAGGCATGTCTGAAGACTTAAAGGATCCCTCGAACGGCCCTGAGTTTCTTGTGCCCGTCAGGTTCACGCTTACTTTGGGGAGAGTTTCGAGAAGCCAAGCTGGGAGAGGGCCCGCCGGCCATCATTTGAAGTCCTAGAGGAGAACAGCGGACGATCGGTAATCATGTAGGGGGGCCCTTTGTACACCTGTGAAAAATATTGATCATGGTGTAAAACTATCTGAAGAATCTCTTTCGTCTTATTTGTTCAATTATCATAAGCTAAGAAATGATTAAGTTCAGATCGTACATAAATAAAGACTGATATATATTGGTAGTATCGCATGTCACGAGAGAGTTGACAATTAGTTTTATTTTATAGGCCTAGCTTGGATCTTTGACGCATAAAAAAAATTTTGACGCGATTCTAATAATGCTTTATTTTTGGCGAATTTTTAATGTTTTTGACGCAGTTTGCGTCAAAAGCTCAGATGTAGACGGGCCCGTTTGACGCGATCGCGTCACCGTGCGTGAAAGGGTTAAAACGTGTCCCCAGCCGGTAAGCCATACTTGTAGCCTAATCCGTCTTCCAACATGTGTTTCAGTTTTCCTCCATTTTCTCAAGAACTACTGGCCATGTGAAAAATTCTAATGGTAGCGTTGGAATCCTCATAAAATCCGCTTTTATTGGCATATACCCAAAAAAGTTGACGCCCGGAAGTATCGAGCTACAAAGTGGTGACGGAAGTAATGCTTTTTTCTCTTTACTCAATGTTTTTTCTAAGTCGCTAAATTCCGCTATTTACTTGCATTTCTTGTTATTTTTGTCTTTCATAAGGCAAAATAATCTCTTGCGAAACCAACGATATATAATAAAAGCCAGAAAAAAAAATAATCGTGGTTGAAATTGATAACATAACCAAAAAATTCGCCGCAGAGTCAAGCCATTACGCGCGGCCCATTAGAGAGCCCCAGACTGATGTCGCAGTGGACGGAAAAAACTTATTAAACTTTTCGTGCGTGAAAGGGTTAAATACAATGTATTTAAATACTCATAAAAGTATTTAAATACTGTATTTAAATACATGACAACAAATGTATTTATAAATACATTTCTTAATACACAAATGTATTTAAATACGTATTTAAATCAATGGGATTTAAATACTGCCCACTCTGCTACTACTACTAATAATATAATAATAATGATAATGTCCCAAAGGGATTAAAGATAATAATAAGTTATAATAATAATAGTAATAAATCAGATAAAATAATCATAAAAATAATAGTGATACTAACAATAATATTGATAACAATAATGATAATAATAATAAAAATGATAATAATAATGATAATAATAATAATAATAATAATAATATTGATAATAATGATAAGAATAAAGATACTAATAAAGAATAATCTACCATCATACTACCTAGATGCACACACAGTACACACACACCATACACACACACATTACCCACACATACACACACACTCACGATAGTCAGGGTTTAGAACGTGACGGCCTCCCATTCTGTGGGTAGACGGTTCGAATCCTCGCGCTCCCGGGATTTTTCACTGATAAATTCGAGCGGTTACTGTTTGGGGTTGGGTTTTTTG
>JACEEZ010005545.1:22500-45000 GCA_016584305.1 Chionoecetes opilio | reverse complement strand
TTGGGCAGGGTGATGGTGCAGCTGTGCAGGCAGGAAAGGGACAGCAGAGTCCTCGAGCGATGACTCCACTTGGTGACATAACGTAAGGGACGGGTATGGCGAACAGAAGCTGCAAATTGGGGTGCTGAGGATGAAAAGATTGATGAGCGGACCTGGAAGAACCCCAGAAACAAGGACCCCCTGGAGACCACGCCGGGTGGAAAACACTCTGGGAAAATAGTGGAGGGAGAGTCTGGAGTGGCTGCTGCGGCCGGGTTGGGAGCAGGCTAAATTCACTGGTCCAGCGGCACTCCCCACACCAGCTGCAGGAGTTCTGGAGCTTGTGTGCTGGGAGGGCAGCACGGAACGGCACCGCCGCAGGGCCTGACTTGCAGCCCCACCCCGGTGTACCCCAGCCTGGGGCCCAAGCTGCATCTGGGAGGTTTTGAGTTTGGCAGCTTGGTAATGCAACGTTGCGGGAGTACGAGCCGAATGAAAAGAAAGGGTGTGAGAGGAGTGAAGAAATGGAGTGTGCCTCAGTTTGCCCGAGGCCATCGAAGGCCCCCGCCTGGCGTGGCTGCTGGAGCAGCTAAAGCGGCGGGAAGACGAGTTGTTGGAGGTCACTTTTGTTGATCAGCTTAAAGACTTCCTTTTCGCTGATGTCTGGGAGGCCGGCATGGCCTGGGAAGCCACGCCGGCGGGCCCCTGCGATGCCATCCCGTGTACCGCAGCGTTATGATGCGGCCGTGGCAGGATTACGAGGAGGAATACACAGAAGACTGGCAGGAGACTGAACACGAAGAGAGAGCAGCAGTGGAAAGTCCTGGCCTTGAATGGCTGCTGCAGCAGGTGGTGGCGGGGGCCCGTGGACTGGTGCAGCGGCATTCCTGGCACCAGTTGCAGGAATTCTTGGAGCTGGTGTGCTGGGAGGCCCAGCACGGACACGGCACCGTCGCGGGCCTGACCTCGGGGCCACCCAGTTGCCGCAGTGTTATGGTGCGGCCGGTGGAAAGGATTACAAAGGAGGAATACACAGAAGACTGGCAGGAGACTGAACACGAAGAGAGAGCAGCAGTGGAAGGCCCCCGCCTGACGTGGCTGTTGGAGCAGGTACAGCAGCGGGAAGACGAGATGGTGAAGCGTCACTCTGGTCAACAGCTTCAAGACTTCCTGTCGCTGATGTGTTGGGAAGCCGAACATGGCCTGGGAAGCCACGCCGGTCCTGACCTGCGGTGCCATCCCGTGTACCGCAGCGTTATGGTGCGGCCGTGGCAAGACTTTGAGAAGGAACGCACTCAAGACCTGAGTGATGACAATACCATCACGGTGGACGTTAAGCCACTGGGAAAGGTCAGTGAGGAGTTTAGAGAAAGGAAGGCAAAGAAATGTAGGTCGTCTGCGTTGTAGCCTCGAGAAGAATGAGCTGCGTGGTGGAGGGCTTCGTGTTGGGCAGGGTGATGGTGCAGCTGCTGCGCCAGTGCGAGGAAGAGCAGCGAGAGTCCTCGAGCGATGACTCCACCAGGGTGGACATAATGTCGCTGAAGGGCACGAGGTATGGCGACGAGAAGCTGAACACTATGGTGTCTGAGGAGATGAAAAGATTGATGAGCGAAGACCTGGAAGAGACAGAACAAGAGCTGGAGACACGCGTGGAACACTCTGAGGTGGGGGGGGCAGAGTCTGGAGTGGCTGCTGCGGCAGGTGGTGGAGCAGGCTGATTCACTGGTCCAGCGGCACTCCCCACACCAGCTGCAGGAGTTCGTGGAGCTTGTGTGCTGGGAGGGCAGCACGGACACGGCACCGCCGGGAGGGCCTGACTTGCAGCACCACCCGGTGTACCGCGCCTTGGGGGCCCCAAACTGCATCTGGGAGGTATTGGTTTGGCAGCTTGGTAATGCACTGTGCAGGAGTACGAGGCCGAAAATGAAAGAAGAAAATAGTGTGAGCCAAGGACTGTGAAGACATGGAGTGGCCTCAGTTTTGCCCGAGGCCATCGAAGGCCCCGCCTGGCGTGGCTGCTGGAGCAGCTAAAGCGGCGGGAAGACGAGTTGTTGGAGCGTCACTCTGTTTTATCAGCTTCAAGACTTCCTGTCGCTGATGTGCTGGGAGGCCGAGCATGGCCTGGAAGCCACGCCGGGCGGGCCTGCGACCATCCCGTGTCCGCAGCGTTTTGGTGGGCTGTGGCAGGATTACGAGGAAGAAACACAAAAATATCGGAGAGATCCCGGAAGAAAAGAGCAGCCGTGGAAAGGGGCCCCGTTGGCTGGCTGCAGAGGTTGGCGGGGGGCGGGATGGTGAGCGGCATCCTGGACCAGTTCAAGAATCCTTGGCTGGTTGCTGGGAGGCCCACACGGCGTAACCACGCCGGGCCGCCTGCGGCCACCCGTGTCCGCAGGTTATGGTGCGGCCGTGGAGGAAAATGAGGAAGAACAAAGAAATGGAGGATGACAACCCCCACAGGAGCGTAACCCCCCCTACGGGCGTTGGAGCAGGAAAGCTAAAAAAAGGGAAGACCTTTGAAATTAGCTCCTGCGGTTTGAGGGGCCCCCAAAAGGAGGAGCCGGGTGTCGGGCATCCCGTGTTGCGCAGGTGTGGTGGCAAACTTTACCACCAAAATGGAGGAAACACACGGGAAAGGGCCCCGGGAAAACCATGACTACCTGGAGGGAAAGGGGGAAAACTCTTTGTGGAAGGAAATTTAGTCGTGGAGGGCTTGCTTTTTGGGGGGGGGGCAGGCTAGTGGGAAGGGAGCAGGCGATTCACGTGCCCCCCCGGCGGGACTACGCAGCACGAGGATTCCGGAAAACTTTGTGCTGGGAGGCGATGAGGGAAAGGACCGGAAAAGGGCCGACCCGGAGACAACGGTGGACCCCGAGTGGGGGCCCCAAACTGTAGGGGCTTTGGCGGCAGGTGGTATGGAACGGCAGAGCACTGAGGGCCGGATTAACAGCTTGAGGAAATTGGTGGAGTTGTGTTGCCCGAGGCCAACCGAAGGCCCCGCCGCGGGCTGCTTTAGCACCACCGGGCGCGCGGGGAAGCGATTGGGAGGTTATTGTTTGGACTGGTTTCAACTTCGTGCCCTGGTCGAGGCCGAGAAGGTGGGAAACCACGCTGGGCAAGGGGGCCCTTTTCCCCCGGGCCCTCCAGGCCGCGCCCTTTTTGGTGCGGGTGCAGTTAAAAGGGGGAAAACAGAGGTGGGAGCGCACCGGATCAGCTTAAATTTCCCGGCCTGAAAGGCTGGCAGCAGGTGGTAGGCCGGGGGCCCTGAACTGGGCACCCCTTTCCCTGCAGGAATTTTGGGTGTGGCTGGGAGGATTTCAAAGCAAGCCAAAACCTCGGGGGTGATCGGGGAAAACCAGTGGCCCCCTGGGTGGCTCAAGCAGGCAGGGCGGGAAGCAAGTTAAACGGCAGGGAAAAATTAAGATTTGTGTAAAACAAACGTCCTGAATTAAACGGTCTTTGAAAAATATGGCAAAATTAAACCCCTGGACTTTGTGGTGGTTTAAATGAAGGAAGAAAAAACTTTGTTATAAATTGTGGCTGCACAGGGGAAAGCCTTTGTATAGATTTTTGAAAAGGGAAAAAAATGTTAATCTGGCTGAGCCGAAAAAGGAGGAGCTGGGGTTTCCCTTTGTTCAAATTGATTCCCAATGTTACACCCTGCAGGAAACCTGGGTGACGATACCCACCGGGGGCAGGGGGAACATCCCATAAGTGAATCCAGGCCTCCATAACACTATAGGGCCACTGCCTCGCCAAGAGTAAAAAAAAATTAAAAATTGTTTGGGGGGCGCGCCTGTCCCCCAGGCACCCGACCTACTTCACACCTACCTTCCCCCCTTCCCCAACCAACTCTTTAGTTCGCACTCGTTACTTTTCAACAAGGCCCAATTACAAGTAAAAATTAAAATATTGTAAATTTCCCCACACCCCCTTTCGGTACCTCGATTTTTCTTTTATTTCAGGGTTTTAATATATGGGGGGCCTCCCATAAAAAATTATAATAAAATCAAACCATTTAACAAGGGGAAAATTTATAAAATACTAAACTTTTGGATAATTATGTAAATAACCCGGGGATTTCCCCCAAAATTTTTTACCCCCTATGGACTGGTTTGGGGTTTTTCAAAAGCTGCCTCGGCCTTCCTGGCCCCTAACTCTTTGACAATCATAACAACAGTAGTCCCACCCACCTTATTTTAACCTCTTTTCCCCTGCCAGGAGCTGGGCGCCCGCAAATTTTTTTCCATTTTAAAATTCCGGCAAAGGCCCGTCCCCAAAAATTTTCCCCCCCGGACTCGAGTTTTTCCGCAAAGCGCAAAAAGCGCCCAAAAAAATTCTCCGAAAAAAGCCCCCGGGAGAAGCGCCCCCAAGCCCCCAAAAGGGGGGCAAATTTTTTTTAGCCCCAAGAAACAAAAAAAAAAAAACGGGGAAAAAAAAAATTTAAAAGCGCAAAAATAAAAAAAAAAAAAAAATTTTAAAACGCAAACCCATTTGTTAGTCTGCAAACTGAAAAATTCTATGTTAAATTAATATAAATGTATAAAAAGATTAAAAGATTGAATGTTTACAGTATTTGAAGCATTTATTGAACACAAGTTTATATAAAAAATAAGATAATACTGTCAAAACAACACAAAATAGTTGAAAAATGTAACTACACAATACTAATATTAGTCCTCCTCGTCACTGTCCTCCAGCTCCCACCGACCCTTGAGGAGGTTCATGTTACCCTTGAGGAACACCAGCTTCTCGAAGTTCTTGGCCGTCAGACTCGATCCCTTCAGCCTCATGACGTCTGAGCCCATGCTGAAAAAGCCGCTCTACCGCCGCTGAGGAGGGCACTGGAGTGTTGTACCTGATGAACAGGTCCACCCAGATCTGCCTGTGCTCCATGGGAAACATGTCAGGTGACAGAGGCACGTTATCCTGGACGTCCAGCTGGGTCCAGGAGTGCAAGTTCTTCTCCAGTTCCTCGTCCACGTCCCCGTCCAGCTCGCACTGCTTGCAGCTCTCTGTGCCACACTCGACCGTGGCATGAGCTTGCTCTTTTCTGCAGCGTTTTTTTAAATAAAAAGTAAACTTAAATATAAATGCTATATTTGACGTATCTTAAAAATTTTTGATTTTACGTCATTTGAGTTTCTCGGCAAAGGGGTTTTTCTGCTAAGGTTTGCGCATTTTTCGGACTTATAAAATATCGAGAGCGCAAACTCCAAAAGCGCAAATTTTCGGCGTTTTGCGCAAAGCGCAAATATTTTATATGGAGCGCAAATTGCGCTTTTGCGCATTTGCGCTTTCGTTTGCGCTCCGCCCAGCTCTGCCTCTTAGTAACAAACAACACAGTGAATATTAGAAAGTAATCTCGTGGCACACCACCAACCTCACCACCTGCACGCGACACAACCTGCTTCCAGGATGAACACGAACGCAACATCAACAACAACAATGATGATCATTGATAATATTAATACTGATAATGAAAAATATCAATATCAAATGACAGTAATGATGATAATTATAGTAAAGGGGAAATTTACAGTGATGCTTATAAAGGATGATAGTGATAATGATAAATTGATAATATCTATCTTCTATAATAATATAAGCGAAAGTGTGTCTGTCTGTGTGTGTGTGTGTGTGGTATAGGTTTCGCCCCCGTGGCGCAAAAAACCTCATATGGCACATTTTTGGAATCAGGGTTTACCAGGGGAAGGTCATAAGCCCACTTATGAGATGATCCGATCACTTTTTTCTTCTTTTTTTTTTTTAGCAGCCTATTAGCGAGAATTGTGAAAACAAAAGTGGGTTGCGAGAATTGAGGAAGCCTTGTTGTAGGGTGATGGGTATGGGGTAGTGAATGGGTGGGGTGATGGGTAATGGGTGTGGGGTGATGGGTGAGGGGAATGGGTGGGGGTGATGGGGATGGGTGAGGGAATAGGTGGGGGGTGATGGGGAATGGGTGAGTGAATGGGTGTGTGGTGATGGGTAATGGGTGAGTGAATGGGTGGGGTTGATGGGTAAATGGGTGAGTGAATGGGGGGGGGGTGATGGGGAATGGGTGAGGTGAATGGGTGTGTGGTGATGGGTAATGGGGGGAGTGAATGGGTGGGGGGTGATGGGTAATGGGTGAGTGAATGGGTGGGGGGTGATGGGTAATGGGTGAGTGAATGGGTGGGGGGTGATGGGGAATGGGTGAGTGAAAGGGTGGGGGGGTGATGGGTAATGGGTGAGTGAATGGGTGGGGGGAATACATACATTTCTACATCCATGATTCAGGAAAGTTAAAAGGGGGTTTTCTGGAGAGTCCATGTTTGGTGGGGCCCAAGGCCCACCAAACACAGGTGGGGGGCCGAAGGCCCACCAAAGCCCTCCGCAGGAGCTAGCCAAAAAGTCCGCCCGGGGGGCGGCTTTGCGGCTAGTTGATAATAAAAACTGATGATAATAGTACTGATAAATATCATAATGGTAATGATAATTTTGATAATGAAAGTAGAATGATAATGAAGATAAGCAATAAGGACGTTCAATAAGAACACACACGCAACACACATACACACACCCCACACACACACACACACACGTACGCACGCACGCACGCACGCACGGCACGCACAGCACGCACGCACGCACCCCACGCCCCGCGAACCCCAACCAGCGGGGAGGAGCTGCCTATACGAAGCAAAACAAAAAGAAGCTCTCCTGTTGTGCCGTCGGTGCAACCTTAATTAGAGAGAACTGAAACTCGAGAAATGCCAGTGGTCGCTGGCAGTTTTAAAATTTAAAGGTTGGTCTACTGTGTTTTCCCTCCGCGACTAATATTTTTTCATAAATTAATTTCGCGATAAACATTGATGCACCGCATCTGAAAACCAAAAATATAGTTCTTCTGTTGTTCTACTAATTATATGGATGACATGCATTTCGAGGAACGTTCATAATAGCAATTTAATGCAAATTACTCGCCTCGTGTGAGCAAAAGCTTAATATATTTTTTACATGTATATTGTGGCAAAGTAAAATTTGGGCGATGTTCACACTGTTTTCTAAGACAGTATGCTGCGTCTGGCAAACGCCCTTTTCAAATACAATAAGCAATGCCTGGGAAAACGGAATTTAAAGGGAAAGCCGAAATCGGCTTGCTGCTGCGACAATGTAGGTTATAATTGTGGAGGCGATACGCCGCGGCGGGGAGTGGTGGGCGGGGAGATTTTGGCGGGGGAGATTGAATCAAAACATTGCCACTTCACGCGTCGACTCATTGCACTTCCAGGCTTTCTATCTGATTGATACACAATAATAACAGGAAAATATGACTGCCTAGGTAAAGATAACTTCTAAACATTCGTTATTGACTATATAATATCATAGAGTAGCATTTACCTCGCCTCCTCAACTATAACCTACTTGGTTATTTGGTTATATACAATGTTTACAGAATCATGCTTCTATACAATATACATATAGAAAAAAAATCGTTCTTAATATTATACTTGTGTGTTTTAAGTGCAGTGGAATAAGCCCATATTTTTCTTTCAAGTTGACCAACTTTTCACCAAATGTGAGTTAAAACCTGCCACGACCACTGCATTTCGGAGTTGCAGTTCTCTCTCTAATTAACGACACACACCCCACACACACACACACACACACACACACACACACACACACACACACACACACACACACACACACACACACACACACACACACACACACACACACACACACACATAGTTTTCTCTCTCACACTCTCTCTCTCTCTCTCTCTCTCGCTCTCTCTCTCTCTCTCTCTCTGAATATAGCAGGTTTGTATTTCTAGCAGTAGGTACTTACTTTTCAAAAAAATTTGATTTATATTTTATTAAACAAGAAAATATAGCAACAACTTATTTTCTTAATAAGATGTATGCATTTTCTCACTCATAGTACTTTGTATATCTATTTATCTAGAATGTATCATATGCTTAACAATACGTTAATACATTTCTCTCTCTCTCTCTCTCTCTCCTCTCTCTCTCTCTCTCTCTCCTCGTCTCTCTCTTCTCTCCTCTCTCTCTCTTCTCTCTCTCTCTCTCTCTCTCTCTCTACTCTCTCTCTCTCTCTGTGTGATGATATATATATATATATATATATATATATATATATATATATATATATATATATATATATATGTAATGTAAGTCTCAATGCGCTAATGTGTAAGTTAGTGACATGAACGTTGTGCAGACACGCAGATCGCAATGTGTTGGAATGAATAAAGGACTGTTCTCATAGTAAAAATACACATATCATATTCATTCAGCATGCACTTAGTATAGATAAATACATATGATAAGGCCACTATCCATGCGATTGCATTGGCACGTTCCCGAATGTTGGGACAAATCTCGTGGCCATTTTTTNACAAAATATAAGTATTACCGGTAAATCTAAAATGTAATTAGCTAATAACATGTTTTTAAGTTTTTTGTAGTCCAAAGCCCCGTGAATTACTGTTCCTTGTCTCTTGAGGAAGTTGGTTCCAGTGCTTGGGTCCTCGGAATACGATACTTTTTTGGGGCGTGACTTGTTCTACACAGTGGGGTTCTTAAATCATTTAATTTTTCTAGTATCACTACGGTCTATTACATTAAAATCACAATTTATTGGAAATGAATGCAAGGCTTTGTATACAAATAAGCATGTCTGTAGGTGTATAATATCTTGAAATTTTAATAATTTGTAGCTTATAAAGAGAGAGTGAGTGTGATCATAGCGTTGGCTGCGAGACATTATGCGTATCAACTTCTTCTGTTCAACAAAAATATGACCAATGTATGTTTATAAGCTCCTCCCCATAAAGCACAACAAATTAATAGATATGGATAGCTAGTGAAAGATATATTTGTTTAAGACTGTCATTATTCACATGGTCTCTAATCCTGTAATTATACCTGTTATTTTACAAAAATTTGTTTATAAGCATTCCTTTTGAGATTCCATTTTAAAGAGTATACAATTATGACACCTAAAAATCTTTTTTCATAATTGATTTAGAATTTGATTATCAATTTTATATTTACAAGGGGTGTTGTGTCATTATAGGATGTAAAATCATGAAATTTGTTTTACCAATATTGTTGTTAGTTTATTGAATTGACCCAAATTTTGCTACGTGATTTAATTATCGGTTTAGTGTAATTTTCAAAGCATTAAAACATCTCTCCCAGTTATGAATATATTTGTGTCATCTGCGAAAAGTAGGAAAATTTAGTAAATTTGGGTGCTACGTGTAATTTCATTTAATATATATAAAAAAACAATATCGGTCCGAGAAATTTAGCCTTCTGGCGGTCCCAGAATTGAGCCTTCTGGTACCCTAAAGTTGACACTATTATAAGATGATGATGTGTTATTGTATACACTGTTACTGTATATTATTGTATATTACTAGATAACTCTTAAACCAGTTGTTAGCCGTACCTCGAACTCCGTACACTTTAAGTTTCTCTAATAGTATGGAATGATAAATAGTATCAAATGCTTTTTTCAAGCAAGTCACAACAAATTTTTTATTTGATTTTGCTACTGTCAATGCTTCATAAATGTGGTTGGAGAGCTGGTGTATGAAAATCAAGTCTATATTTGGGCTCAATCCTTTACGGGATTTTTCGGGATTATTAATGAGTGTTTCCATAAATAGTTCATAAATCTTAAAAGCCATAATATTTTCAAAAATTTTACTGAAGATGGCAAAACGAACAGGTCTGTAATTGGTGGAGAGATTTAATCAGCTTTTTATATATGGGAATAACTCGTGCTATTGGAGCGGGTTTAGGAAACAGCTTTCAAAGATTGTGGTTGATGTGTTGAAAATGGTTACAATATACTGCTGCATTTTTTTATTATCTTATATATAGGGGTCATAATATGGGGGAGTCAGAGAGAGAGAGAGAGAGAGAGAGAGAGAAGAGAGAGAGAGAGAGAGAGAGGGGGAGAGAGAGAGAGAGAGGAGAAAAGAGAGAGAGAGAGGAGAGAGAGGGGAGAGAGAAGGGGAGAGAGAGAGAGGACGAGAGAGAGAGGAGAGAAGAGAGAGAGAGGGCGAGAGAGAGAGAGGAGAGAGAGAGAGGGGGGAGGAGAGAGAGAGGGGAAGAGGGGAGGGGAGAGAAGAGAGAAAAGGGGGGAGAAAAGGGAGAGAGAGAGAGGAGAGAGAGAAGAGGAGAGCGAGAGAGAGAAGAGGAGAGAGGAGAGAGAGAGAGAGGAGAGAGAGGAGGAGAGAGAGAGAGAGAGAGGAGAGAGAAGAGAGAGAGAGAGAGGGGAGAGAGAGAGAGAGAAGGGGGAGGACGAGAGAGAGGAGAGAGAGAGAGAGAGAGAGAGATTTGTTAGAATTAATTAATACGCCACAGGCGTCAGGCAGACAAGTACAGCAATGCGCATAAGAAATGGAAATAAACACATGCAATAAATAGTACAAGGTGACCTAAGGAAAAAAAAAACATAAGCAATCAATTGATCTCGGCGGTGGGCTCGTAGCTCCCCAATCACTTTCCGCACGGTGGTAAGGGAAAGACCGGCATGGCAATCGGCCTCTCAGTGGGCAGGCGCATGCCAGGCTCACGGCCCGCACGCAGCGCCTGCCGCACGTACGAAAAAGGGCAGGTTGGTGCGAGATATGGGAGCGAACCGCCGCACCCTCCTGGCTGACCAGGAACTCGTACGTCCCAAGCAGTGCGAGTAGGGCGTCACCTGAAAGTATAGTGCCGGCCCGTCATCTGCGTCCATTCTCGATCAGAGAGGGAAGAGGGCTGCATTGGGTCGGGGGCGTCATGGTGCGGGGGCCACAGCAGGCTGCAACACCCCGCCAAGGCGCCATCAGCTCGCTTTGAAGCGCGAAAAAAAGAAAGAGCTGGTGCGGGGGCTTCGTGATGGCAGGGGAGGGTGCAAACTTTTTACACCAGTGCGAGGAGAGAAACGAGGGCCCCAGCGATGACTCAACCACCAGGGTGGACATATGTCACTGAAGGGGCACGGGGTATGCGAGAGGAGCTGGAAATTATGGTTTTTGAGGAAATGGAAAGGTGTTGAGCAGGCCCGAAAGAGGTGATAAGAGCTGGGGGACAGGGTTTGGGAACACTCTCATGGGGAAGGATTGAGTCTGGGGGGGCTGCTCGGGGGTGGGGAGCGGCCCGATGCTTTGGCCCAGGACATCCCCCACAAGCCCAGAGTTTAGAATTGTGTTTTGGGAGGCACAGCACGGAAGGGCACCGCTGCGGGGCCTGATTGCAGCACCCCCCGGTTAAGCACCCTTTGGACCCAAGCGCATCTGGGAGGTATGAATTTGCAGCGTGTTTATGCTGCTGCTGCAGGGTAAAAAAACCGAAATGAAAAAAAAAAATAGGAGGGCCAGGACGTGAAGCCATGGAGTGGCCTCAGTTTTTCCCGAACCCCTCAAAGGCCCCCGCCTGTCGTGGGGCTGGAGCAGGTACAGCGGCGGGAAGAGAGTGGTGAAGCGTCACTTTGGGACCAGCTTCGGACTTCCTGTCGCTGAGTGCTGGGAGGCCCAGCTGGCCTGGTAAGCCACGCCGGGCCGGGAATGCGGCGCCACTTGTGTTCCGAGATTTATGGTCCCCCGCGGCAGGACAGAGAAAAACAAAAACAGTTGAGTTATAACAACATCATCATGGGGGACGAAGTCACAGGGAAAACGTTGTCAGTCAGGACCAGAAAAGGGAAAACAAGGAAATATAGTTATGCGTTTAAGAACCGAAAAAAAAAAGGGGGCTGCGTGTCGAGGGCTTCGTGCTTGGAGGGTGATGGTAACTTGTTTACACCCCGTGCGAGGGGGAAAAGCAACAAGAGGCCCAGTAATGACCAACCGCCGGGTGGACATCATGTCACTGAAGGGCACGAGTTATGACGACGAGGAGCTGGAAAAATATGGGTTTTGAGGAAGGAAAGGTAGTTTTAGCAAAGACCGAAAAAGGGAGATCAGAGCTGGAGAATGCGTGGAACACTCTATTGGGAAGGACTGAGTTGGAGTGGCTGTGGGAGGTGGTGGAGGAGGCCGATGCATGGCCAGCGGCCTCCCCGCACCCGCTGTAGGAGTTCTTGGAGCTTGTGTGGCTGGAGGCCAGCAACGGACACGTGCACCGCCGCAGGGCCTGACTTGGCAGCACCACCGGTGTACCGGCAGCCTTGGGCCTAATCTTTGCATCTGGTAGGTATTGAGTTCTGCGCGTGGTAAATCAACTGTTGCAAGGAGTACGAGGCCGAAATGACAGAAGAAAATAGTGTGATCCAGGACTGTGAAGACATGGAGTGTGCCTCAGGTTTTTGCCCGAACCCATCGAAGGCCCCCGCCTGGCGTGGCTGCTGAAGCAGTCTAAAGCGGCGGGAAGACGAGTTTGTTGAAGCGTCACTCTGTTTATCGTTCAAAGACTTTCTGTCGCTGATGGTGCTGGGAGGCCGAGCATGGCCTGGTAAGCCACGCCGGGCCTGACCTGCGGCGCCACCCCGTGTTCGCAGCGTAATGGTGTGGCTGTGGCAGGATTTACGAAGAGCACAAGCACAAACTAGCGGGAGATCGAGAAAGAAGAGAGAGGCAGCAGTGGAAGGGCCCCCCCCCCCCCCCCCCCCCCCCCCCCCCCTCGCCTGGCGTGGCTGCTAGCAGTTTACGCGGCGAAGACGGATGCTGAATGCGTCACTCTGTGACCAGCTTCAAGATTCTGTTCGCTGATGTTGCTGGGAGGCCGTACACGGCCGTGGTAAGCCACGCCGGGCCGGCACTGCGGCGCCAACCCCCGTGTTCCGCAGCGTGATGTGCGGCCGTGGCTAGGACTATGAGGAAGACAAGACAGATTCTGATGATGACACCACCATCATGGTTGGACGTAACGTCACAGGGAATCGTTTGTCAGTCCAGGAACTAGAAAAGGAGACACTGAAATTAGCTTTCTGCGTTGAAGACCCGAAAAAGGAGGAGCTGGGTGTCGGGAGCTTCGTGTTTGGCAGGTGATGGTGCAACTGTTACACCGTGCTAGGAAGAGAACGGGGCGGCCCCGAGCGATGACTCCACAGTGGAGACAGGCGTGGAACACCTCTCATTTGGAAGGATTGTGAGTCTGTGTAGTGGCTGCTGGCGGCGGTAAGGAGCAGGCTGATTCACTGTCCAGCGGCACTCCCCGCAACCCAGCTGCAGAGTTCCTGGAGCTTGTGTGCTGGGAGGCTCAGCACGACACGGCAACCGCCGCAGGCCTGTCTGCAGCACCACCCGGTGTACCCCAGCCTGGGCCCAACTGCTCTAGGGGCTTTGAGTTCGCAGCGTGGTAATGCACTGTTGCAGGAGCATGAGGCCGACATAAAGAAAGGGAATGTGAGAAAGTGAAGATACGGAGTGTGCCTCAGTTATGCCGCGAGGCCAATCGAAGGCCCCCGGCCTGGCGTGGCTGCTGCAGCAGCTAAAGCGACGGGAAGACGAGTTGTTGGAGCGTCACTCTGTTGATCACTTCAGGTTTCCTGTCGCTTCATGTGCTGGGAGCCGAGCATTGGGCCTGGGAATCCACGCCGGACCAGGCCCTGCGTCGCCCATCCCCGTGACCGCGCGTTATGGTGTCTGCCGTGGCCGGATTACGAGGAGGAATACACAGAAGACCTGGCAGGCGACTAGAACACGAAGAGAGAGCAGCAAGTGGGGAGAAGTTCCTGGCCTTGGATGGCTGCTAACAGCAGGTTTTGGCGGTGGCCCGTGACTGGTGCAAGACGTGGCGGGATGTCTGGCACCAACGTGCAGGAATTTCCTGGAGCTGGTTGTGCTGGGAGGTCCCAGTACGGACGGGCACCGTCCCGCGGGGCCTGACTGCGTGTGCACCCAGTGTTCCGCAGTGTGGTGGCTCAGCAGGCAGGGGGCGCGGCACCAGCAAGTTAGCGGCCAAAAAACTATTGAGTTGTGTAATAAAACAAACGAATGATTGAAATAAACTGAAAAAATAATAAGTAAAAAAACAATATAGAGCAACATATAAACCAAATGGAGCGTTTAGTTTGTTGTTTAAAGTGAAGAAGAAAAAATATTTTGTTATAGTAATGGCTGCCTGCACACAGACACTGACATTTTATGATGATTTATTTTGAAAGAAAAAAATGTGATGAGCAGCGAGAAATGTGTCCACGCAGTCTGTTCCCTTGTTATCTAATATATTATTTTCATCCCTTTAATGTTATCATCATTGCATGCTTTATATATCCTTGTGTGGTGTACGCATTACACACACGGGCGAGGGCCAACCATCACAGCCCTCAAGGGAACCTCCAGAGCCTACCATCAACACTTTAAAAGTCACTGCCTACAGGCCAAGATGTAAAAAAAAAAAAAATAATAATATTTTTGACCCTTGTTCCCTCATATTATGTATCATGAAATGATCTACTTCCCTAATCCTTACGTTCACTCACCCTTCCCTCTTTCTCTTCCAACACTCCCCTTAGTCTTTCTCACTTTAGTTACTTTTTTTCTAATTCAAGTCCTTCATTATCAAGTATTATTAATAATATTGTAAATTCTTACTTTACTTTTTTACGTACCCTCGATTTTTTCTTATTTCAGGGTTTAACCTATAGCGGCCATAAATATATATCTTACAAGAAAATTAAAATACTAAACTTTTGCTAATAATGTAGTACGCATTTCAATATTTTTTACCCCCTGTGGATGGGCTGCAAGCTCCCTCGGGCTCCGCCCCTAACTCTTGACAATCATAACAACAATAGTCACACAACGTATAACCTCTTAGCAGAAGCTTGGCGCGCAAATTTTTTTTCCTTAGTCCCGCAAAGCGCAAAGCGCAAATTTTCGGCGATCGTAGTCCGCAATCGCAAAAAAGCGCAAAATTGTCGAAAAAAAGGCCGCACGCGCAAAAGCGCAAATTTCTAGCGCAAAAAAAAAAAATAGACCGCAACTAAAATTTCTTTAAGCGCAAACATAAAAAGTTAAGCGCAAACCTCATTGTGTAGTCCTGCAAACTGAAAAAATTCTATGTTAAATTAATATAAAGTGTATAATGATTAAAAGATTATTTTACAGTATTTGAAGCATTATTGGAACACAAGTTTATATAAAAAAATAAGATAATAACTTGTCAAAACAACACAAAATAGTTGAAAAAATGTAAATACCACATACTAAGAATGTCTCCTCGTCACTGTCCTCCAGCTCCCACGCCCACTTGAGGAGGTTCCATGTTCCCTTTGCGAACCAACCAGCTTCTCGAAGTTCTTGCCGTCAGACTCGATCCCTTCGGCCTCATGAACGTCTGAGCCCATGCTGAACACCGCTCTAAACCGCCGCTGAGGAGGGCACTGGAGTGTTTGTACCTGATGACCAGGTCCACCAAGATGTGCCTGTGCTTCCATGGGAAACATGTCAGGTGACAGAGGCACGTTATCCTGGAAGTACAGCTGGGTCCCGGAGTGCAATTTCTTCTCCGTTCCTGTCCACGTCCCCGTCCAGCTCGCCACTGCTTGCAGCTCTCTGTGCCCACTCGACCGTGGCATGAGCTTGCTCTTTTCTGCAAGTTTTTTTTTTAACTAAAGAGTAACTTAATATAAAATCTATTTTGACCGTATCTTTAAATTTTTTTATTTTACGTCATTTGAGTTCTCGGCAAAGTTTTTTCTGCTAAGTTTTGCGCATCTTGCGGACTTATAAACATATCGATAGCGCAAAACTCCAAAAGAGCGCAAATTTTCGGGCGTTTTGCGCAAGCGCAAATATTTTACATGGAGCGCAAATTTGCGCTTTTGCGCATTTGCGCTTTCCGTTTGCGCTCCGCCCAGCTCTGCCTCTTAGGTAACAAACAACCAGTGAATATTTAGAAAGTAATCTCGTGGCAACACCACCAACCTCACCACCATCACGCGGACACATCCTGCTTCCAGGATGAACACGAACGCAACATCACAACACATGATGATAATTAATAATATTAATTACTGATAGAAAAAATATCAATCTCAAATGACGTAATGATGATAATTAATTGAGTGAATGTTGAAATTTAGAGAGTGATACTTATAAGGATGATACTGATAATCTCTCTCTCTCTCTCTCTCATCTCTCTTCTCATCTCTCTCTCTCTTCGTCTGTCTCCTCTTCTCTCTCTCTCTCTCTCTCTCTTCTCCCTCTCTCGTCTCTCTCTCATCTCTCTCTCTCTCTCGTCATCATCGCTTCCTCTCTCTGCTCTCTCTCTCTCTCGGTCTCTCTCGCTCGCTCGCTCGCTCGCTCAGCCCGTTCCGCTCTCGTCGCTCTCTCTCTCTCTCTCTCTCTCTCTCTCTCTCTCTCTCTCTCTCTCTCCTCTCTCCTCTCTCTCTCTCTCTCTCTCTCCTCTCTCTCTCTTCTCTCTTCTCACTCCTCTCTCATCCTCTCCTCCTCTTCTCTCTCTCTCTTCTCTCTTCCTCTCTCCCTCCTTCTCTCTCTCTCTCATCTCTCTCTCTCAGTACCAGATTAAACGATTTTAAGTTTAATTATCATTTATTTAATTTCATTTCATTTCAGATTTACGTCTCCTGAACAGTACCATTTGAATAGTTAAAAGAGAGAGAGAGAGAAGAGAGAGAGAGAGGAGAGATAGAGTGAGAGAGAGAGAGAGAGAGAGAGAGAGAGAGAGAGAGAGAGGAGAGAGAGAGAGGAGAGAGAGAGGAGAGAGAGAGGAGGAGAGAGGAGAGAGAGAGAGAGAGAGGAGGGAGAGAGTAGAGAGAGAGAGAGAGAGAGAGAGAGAGAGAGAAGAGAGAGAGAAGAGAGAGATAGAGAGAGAGAGAGAGAGAGAGAGAGAGGAGAGAAGGGAAGACGAGAGAGAGAGAGAGAGAGAGAGAGAGAGAGAGAATGGAGGGAAGTATGTCGACAATAATGACACGCTTGGCAACCTAATTTTAAGAGGAAAACATTGGTGTGGTGTCATTGGTATCGAGCAGCGTACTGGGTATAGGTATTGTACGGCTGATCATTTATTAAAAGATTATATATATATTACCCAACATACTAAAAAAAAGGAGAAAAATGCACTGGTTAAATGTATAGAGAAAAATGTTCATGTATTGAGAGATTTAAAGTTGTCCACATATTTTTGAGACGACACTATGGCCACCTGGCGAGAAGTGAGGTGAATTGCTAACACTCATCCTTTCTGTCCTCCTCCACTTCCTCTCTCCTGCGGCTCGGGGGGGGGAGTCGGAAGGGGAGCGGGGGAAGGAAGTAGCCGTCAGAGGACTGTTGTTTATGGTATACCTACCTACTTGACAGGAGAGGGAGAGGAGGAGGAGGAGGGACGAGGAAAAAAAGTTAGTGATGAAGAGCTATACTAAGTTTTGGAGGTGCGAAACAACTTTTCCGATTACTCCTTCATAGTGGAAAGTGTCATTCTGAACCTCGTATAAACCATAAGGAGAGACAGACACTGAGGCAGAGGATGAGACAAGGAGGAGGATAGAGGGTGAAGCGAGGCACTGCTGGGAAGGTGAAGCAAGGGCACTGCGGGGAAAAGAGAAGCGAGGTATAGAAGGGAGGTTACTGGTTATGTATAGAGGCGTGAGTAGCTTAGGGTGTGGGTGTTGATGGTGACGTGGGTGTCAGGGTTCTGAGGGGAGAGGAAGGAGGAAGGATGATAAATGGTGAATGTGATGATTCTAGGGAGGTAATGGCTGTGTCTATAGAGGAAGGGAAGGATGATGATGATAGGAATGTAGAAGGTTGTAAATAAGGTAGATGTAGCTACGAGGTATATAGTCACTCATAAAGGAAAAATAATGGTACTTTTGTGACGATCAGGTATATGAAGCATGTGTGTTAAGCGTATACTCATTTTTCATGTTTATTTTGTCTTTTTTTACAGTTTTAAGTTGTTTATGTGATCGTTAGCGTTGATCTTAATGTTGAGTAGGTATACCATGAAAGGAATATATAAGATCGTACGGAAAATATATTATGTGATTGAGATAATATAGTACTTTCCTTTCTGTAGTACGACTCAATTTACTTTTATGGTGTAGATATGCAAGTTTAGTAATAGAAAAATGTAAGAAAGATTGAGAGATACAACGTTCAGATTTAGCTTCCTCCCTTGGTTTCAGGAGGGCAAAGTTAATAACACGCGAGGAGTTGAACGCCCCTCAGGGAGAAGGAAGAAGGTGTAATCCAGAGCAAATCTTTCCATTAATCTGGCGTGGCTGCAGTGCTTGTGGGGAGGACGCCGGAGTGACAATGAGGCGGTAATGGGACGGAGGCGGCCAGACAGATGGAAGGAAGATGCAATCAATGAACACAACACAAATGCATCTTGAGGGAAAATCTCTTTCGTCTCGACAGGAACGACGAAGAGATAAGAATTGGAGGAAAAGTAGGAGGAGGAGGAAGAGGAAAAGGAGGAAGAGGAAAAGGAGGAAGAGGAAAAGGAGGAGAAGGAAGAGGAAATTGTGCTGAAAATCTTTGTTGGACGCAATTTTGATAAACACTTTGAGGACGACGACAGGTTTGTGGACAGTCGCCTTTATGGGTGTTGACAAATTATGAATATTAATGAAGTAACACTTTAGAATGTTTACTTGTTGACATTAAAAGAACCACTCTCCCTCCTCTCCTCCCTCTCTCCCTTCTCTTCTCGGCCTGATATGAAGGAGAGATTAAGGATAACGACACCATGCACGGCGACAGGAGTTAAAAAATTCGTAAACCTGTTAACCGTCCACGAAAAATTGTAACAACCACGACCTCGTTTCTCAGCAACTACACACACGACCTTCACCTAAATAAGAAATACACGTTAACCTTGACCTAGGCGGTAATCGTTCCGCTAACACCCTTACTTAAGCCGGCCAAGCCAACACGGGGCTACAAAGTGGTTCACGGCATCAAAGGCGAGTAGCGGGACAAGGCAAACAACGCACACGAAGACTTGTCAAGGCAAACACTCCCAGGCTGTCTCGCGCCGCCCTGAACCACCTGGAAAAACAAGCCATGTCAGGAAAGGTGAATTTCGGCCACGTATTCAACTGCAGTGGAGTGGAAAAAGAAAGTCGTGGCTCTGCAGAATACAAGTAAAGGAATGTCTTTTGCTGCCTCCTCCTCCTCCTCCTCCTCCTCCTCCTCCTCCTCCTCCTCCTCCTCTCCTCCTCCCTCCTCTCATCCTCCTCCTCCTCCTCCTCCTCCTCCTCCTCCTCCTCCTCTTCCTCCTCCTCTTCCTCCTCCCCTCCTCTTCCTCCTCCTCCTTCTCCCCCTCCTCCCCCTCCTCCCCCTCCTTCCCCCGCAGGTGTAAATTGAGGCACAGGGACGGGCATGCAGGAAGGAAGGAAGACAGATCGAGAGCCAGACATACAAAGGAATACAAAGGAAACACAAACAACAACAGACCGATAGGTCCTTACAAGACTGTTTGCTTTAACTACACTACACTAACTAGATAATAAGAGAGAAAGGATAGGAAGTAGAAGGCTCCTCCCCACCCACCCATCCCTCCAGCCGAAGCTGGCCGGAAAAGAAGTGATACCATGCAATATAAAAAAACTGCATGGAATTTGTGAGGAAAGTTGAAAGCTGTAAGCTATGGCTAACTACTACTAGTTTGTGGGGGTAGGTTTAGTGCTTGATAGATAGGTCATGTTATGTGTGTTTTGTAATGGTGTGAACACAGTGTGGAGGTTCAAGGGTGGTGCGGCAGCCTTGCCTGGCGCTTTCTTGGGAGGCAGCAGTCAATCAGGCCCCAGCTCCGTTCAATCCACTGCGGGTTGTGTACTTTCCATGTAGGACGCCGTACACTTCAATGCCTCCTGCAGCAGTGACCCCTGGTACCTTAAATCCCGATGGTGGTCACTAACTGTCAGGACCCTAACTGAAGCACAGCCCGTCACAGGTCGAGAGTAGTAGTGGTAACCGTTAACTCGGGGCTATCTGTGTGTGTTATGAGGTCTAATGTAGTGTTGGTGTAGGCTCAGTGTGGAAGTTCGGGGGTGGTGCGGCAGCCTTGCCTGGCGCTTTCTTGGGAGGCAGCAGTCAATCAGGCCCCAGCTCCGTTACAATCCACTGCGGTAGTGCACTTTCCAAGTAGGACGCCGTGCACTTCAATGCCCCCTGCAGCAGTGACCCCTGGTATATAAATCCCGATGGTGGTCACTAACTGACAGGGCCCTTACTGAACCACAGCCCGTCACAGGTCAAAAGTTGTAGTAGTGACCGTTTACTCGGGGCTGTCTGAGACGTGTGGGAGGGGTTGTGTAGACGCGACTCGCAATCATTTTACGCAATGAGAGTAAGTTTCAGAGGCCCGCGAGATAAATTTATTATTCCGAGATAAACAATGACAACCGGGGATTTGATATGAAATATTTATCGAGGCGATTTTTAAATGATTCTATTGTATTTGAGTTTACTACGTCTGACGGCAGCCCATTCCATACGTTTACAACACGGTTTGTGAAGAAGTACTTTGCTTCGTTCGTTACAAACCGTTTCCTGCTTATTTTAAATCCGTTGTTTCTAGTTGAGCTTGACCGGTCTAGCGTGAAAAGATTTTCTGGGACTACGTTCGTAAATCCATTGAAGATTTTAAAGACTTCGATGAGGTCACCTCTTATCCTTCGTTTTGTTAGTGGGAATAAGTTAAGTTCTTTGAGCCGATTTTCGTACGATTTATTTCGCAATCTAGGTATCATTTTGGTTACTTTGCGCTGTATTTTTTCTAGTTTATCTATGTCCTTTTTATAATAAGATGACCAGAACTGCACACAGTATTCTAGATGGGGGCGAACAAGCGAGTTAAAAAGAGTGAGTATAACTTTTTCAGATTTGAAACTGAAAGTTCGTCCAATAAAGCCAACCAATTTATTTGCAGTTTTTACTACCTCTATAATTTGGTTATTCGGTTTGAGATCTTTCGAGATTATAACGCCTAAATCTTTTTCTTTATCAACACTTGTTAGTTGGAAATCGTTCATGGACATGGAGGGATAAGCGAGATAAAGGATAGAATGTTGGAGGAATACGAAAGGGCGCGACAGAAAAATGACAAGAGGTGATAAAAATGGAAACGGATACTCTATGCATAGACCGCATAAGCTCAAAACACAAATAAAAAAAAGGGTAAAATTTTTATGAGAAAAACAAAAAAAAGGAACGTACAGAGTCTAACCTGCGATGAAATACTAAATATGAGAGACAAAAATACCATTGACACTCAAAAGAAGCATGAATGATATAAAAAATATGTGAGAAAAGAGAGCAATATGGAATTTAGTCAGAACGGAGAGGTGAGGACACGAAGGATGAGGAAGGAGGGACACGAGGAATCACGTAGGACAAGAGGAGGAGGGCGTGAGGGAGTCTTGCGCCCCTGACATCTTGATGGGTTGAGGGCGGCGGGGCGTCACAATGTTTACGACACAAGGGGGCGATTGATGCCAAAGGGCGGGACGCGAGGAGGGCGTGAGAGAAGGGCGTGAGACTGAGAGATAGAGAGAGAGAGAGAGAGAGATTGATTGATTTTTGATTGATACATTTATTGGCCACTTTGTACATAACATAAATACATAACAATAATAATAATAATGCAGCCAAGGTCCATTGAGCCAAGGCTCTATTACGGACCTACAATTATAATTAATGTAAGCTGACGCATGTTGTGGCCCATCCACCACCATGGATGACTTTTTTAGCAAACAATGAATCTCGTGGAAAATAATATGAAAAATAATGAATAATATAAGCAATAATATTAGTAATAATGGTAACTGATAATGATATAGAAATAATAATAATAATAATAGTAATAACAATACCAATAAGCAATAGTAATAATAGTAATAATGATAATAACCATAATAAATAATAATAATAATAATAATAATAAAAATAAAAATAAAATAATAATAATAATAATAATAATAATAAAGAATAATATAAATAATAATGAGAGAGAGAGAGAGAGAGAGAGAGAGAGAGAGAGAGAGAGAGAGAGAGAGAGAGAGAGAGAGAGAGAGAGAGAGAGAGAGAGAGAGAGAGAGAGAGAGAGAGAGAGAGAAAGAGAAAGAGAAAGAGAAAGAGAAAGAGAGAGATGAGACACAGAGAAGGCTACAAGAAGACTAGGAAAGGACGTAGATGGGATAAAG
This sequence comes from Chionoecetes opilio, assembly GCA_016584305.1. Classification (NCBI taxonomy): domain Eukaryota; kingdom Metazoa; phylum Arthropoda; class Malacostraca; order Decapoda; family Majidae; genus Chionoecetes; species Chionoecetes opilio. Next base: position 22,893 of record JACEEZ010005545.1, on the reverse strand, counting down.
ATAAGGAGAGGACGATAGAAGAGACAGAGAAGGAGATAACAATGAGGAGGGAAAGAAAAGATACGTAGAAAGAACGGAAAAAAAGTGTAAAAAATCTCAAAAATAAAAAGTTCGTCGCTGATCGTGAGGAAATTGAGCGAGAGGAATGATTCACGGTGACTCGCTCCTTCATTCCATACCATTTATTCTTTTCCATCAATGATTTTCGTTTCATCCTTTTTCTTTCAGGCATAAATCATTTCAAATGCTTTTGCTTTTGTTCTTATCAAACTTTAGTGTTTATGATTGTTTATTTATTGTATTCACTTGGTATTGAAGACGATAAATCTGATGAATAGCCAATACATCTTATAATGCCAGCGGGTGAACGAGAGAGAGAAATATACATATATA
>JACEEZ010005545.1:0-5000 GCA_016584305.1 Chionoecetes opilio | reverse complement strand
TTTTTTCCCCCTTTTTTTTTTTTCCCCGGGCCTTTCCCTTTGGGGGAATAAAACCCACCCCTTTTTTTTTTTCCCCCCCTTTCCTTTTTTTTTTTTTTTTTTTTCTTTTTCCTTTTCCCCCTTTTCTCCCTTTTTCCTTTTTTTTTTTTTTTTTTTCCCCCCTTTTCTTTTCTCTTCCTTTCTCTTTTTTCTCCTTTCCCCTTTTTCTCTCCTCTCCCCTCCCCTCTTTCCCCCCTTTTTCTTTTCTCTCTCTCTCTCTCTCTCTCCTCTCTCTCTCTCTCCTTCTTCTCTCTCTCTCTTCCCCCTCTCCCCTTTTTTTTCCTTTATCTCTCCCCCCCCTTTTCTCTCTCTCTCTCTCTCTTCTCTCTCTCTCTTCCTCTCTTCTCCTCTCTTTTTTTTCCCCCCTTTTTTTTTTGGGGCAAAAAAAAGGGAAAAAGGGGGGAAAAAGGAGAGGGGGAGGGGAGGGGAGAGAGAGAGAGAGAGAAGAGGAGAGAGAGAAAAAAAAAGGAGAGAGGGGCGAGAGGGGGAGAGGGGGGAAAAGAGAGGGGAGGGGAAGAGGAGAGAGAGAAAAGGAGGAGGGGGGGGGAAAAGAAAAAAAAAAAAAAGGAGAGGAGAGGGAGAGGAGAGGAGAGAGGAAGAAGAGAAGAGAGAGAGGAGGAGGAGAGAGAGGGGGAGAAAAGAGAGAGAGGAGAGAGCAAATTAAATGATGGGGCAAAGGAAAAATTTTTATAGAAGTTAGAGTTATTGTAAGAAAATTTTTCCCTTTCTTTCTTTAAATTTATTTTTTATTTTTTGGGGGAAAAAATGGGGGTTTTTTAAAAGGTTAATTTTCTGTAAACAGGGAATTTTCATTTCCCAATATTTTTTTTGCTGAAAAAATACATGCGGAAGGAAATGATGTCAGATAAAAATTATATAGGTTTTCTAACTTTGGTTTTTTATATTTTTTCTTTTTAGTATAAATATATTTATCATTCTATATTTTTTTCCTATTTTTTTTATTTTACGTTTTGCCCTATCATTGCATTGTTGAATCTTTATATCGTCTGTTGTCTGTCTTCCCCCTTCAATCCTACTAAATTTTCTGTCTGTCGTCTGTCTGTCTCCCCCCCCCTCTCCTCTCTCTCTCCTTCCTCCCCCATTCTTTCTCTCCACCGTTTATGTTTTCCCTGGCGGCATTTTCTTTACTCTCACCCGGAAAACACCCTTTGGGTTTTTGCCTTTAAAAAAAGGTATAAGGGGTCTTTTTTATCCGGGGGTCAGCGAGAATCCTCCGGCCGGTGTAGCTTGTTCGATCCCTTTAATATTTTTTTTTTTGAGGTTATATATTGGGAATGTAAAACCGGGGTTTGAAGGTTTTAAATGAACCGAGAGAGAGAGAGAGAGAGAGAGAGGAGAGAGAGAGGGAGAGAGAGAGGAGAGAGAGAGAGAGAGGAGAAAAAGGAGAGAGAGAGAGAAAGAGAGGAGAGAGAGAGAGAGAGAGAGGAAGGAGAGAGGGAAAGGAGAAGAGAGAGAGAGAAGAGAGGAAGAGAGAGAGAGAGAGAGAGCACGAGGTAAGGCATAAAAACCCAGCAGAGACCCAGACGAGAGGAAAATATCAAAAGGGAAAAAAAAAAATACAAAGGGGGGGGATTTAGGGGGAGAGGGAAAAAAAAGATGGAGAAAAGGGGAAGAAAAAAGAGAAGGGAAAAAAAGAAAAAATAACTCGACCAAAGGAAAAAAAGGATTCGAATTTGTTTTTTCCTTAAGTCAAAAAAAGAATGGAAAAAAAGAGAGTATTATTTCTTTTTACCCGTACCTGTTTATTGTTTGTATTGTTTTTTCTTCTCTCAGTTTTACCTGCAGGGAGACTGTTTTCTGCATATGATCTAGACTCTTTTTTCGTCGCATCAATTTTCTGCCCTTTTTTTTCTTTTTCTGCTTTAATTTTTTGATTTTTAAGTCAGTTTTTTTAGTTACTTGTGTTTGTGTGTGTGAGGTGGCGTGGTTTTTGTGTTGTATATGGTGCATTTTGTATGTGTGTGTGTATGGTGTGGTGTGTGGTTGTGTGTGTTGTGTGTGTGGGTTTTGGTGTGTGTTAAAGTTTGGTGTTTTGTTTTTGCTGTGTTGTTTGTTGTTGTTGTTGGGTTTTTGTTGAGAATTTTAATTATTTTTGAAAATTTTTTGTATTATTTTTGTTTTGGTTTGGTTTTTGTTTGTGGTTGGTTTTTTTTGTTTCCTTTTTGGTTTGGTTGTTTTGTCGGTGTTGGTTTTCTTTTTTTGGGTTTTTTGGTTTTTTTTTTTTTTTGTTGTTTTTTTTTTTGGTTTTTTCCCTTAAACAAAACTCTTCCCCAATACATTTTTTGAATTTTTTTGTATCATTTTTTTTCCTTTTTAAGGGTTCCGCCCTTTCCTTGATTTCCAAAAAATTTCTCCTTTTTTTAAAAATCTTTGGAATATTTCTTTTTCTAATTCCTTTATCTTATTTTACCCCCATCTTTCCTTGTTTTTTGAAGTTTTTAAAACCCTTTTTAACTTTTAATTTTCGTGTTTTTTTTTTTCTTCCCCTTCTCTTTTAACAACAAACCCCTTGGGGGGGCCCTTTTGCCCTTCCTTCCCGGGGGGGATTAAGGGGCCCCGGGGCCTTTTTTTATTAAAACTTTCCCGTTCTGCTTTTGGGGGTTGTTCTTTTTTTTTTCCCCCCTTCATTTTTTTTTTATTTCCTTTCCCTTTCCTTTTTTTTCATTCCCCTTTTTAATTTTTTTTTTTCGGTTTTTTTTTCCTTTCCCTTTTTTTTTTAGATTTTTTTTTGGCCCCTTTTTGGGACAAAAATTTTGAAAAAAAAGATTTTTTTTCGGGGGAAACCCCCCCCGAAACTAGAGAAAAAATTTTAGAGAAAAAAAGAAAGAAGACAAAAAAAAAGGAAAAAGAGGGTAAAAAAGGGGAAAAAAATCAGAAAAGAGGAAAAGGGAAAAAAAGGAATTTAAAAAAGAGATCCAGAGAAGAGGTTGTAAGGAAAATAGAAGGAGGAAGGAAAAAAAAAGGATAGGAAGGAAAGGGGTTGTAAAAACAGGAAGAGAGAGGAAAGGTTTCGTGAAATAGTGGCATAATTTTTTTTCTCTCTCTCTCTCGTCTCTCTCTCTCTCTCTCTCTCCTCTCTCCTTTCTCTCTTCCTCTCTCTCTTCTTTCTTCTCTCTCTCTATCTCTCTTCCTCTCTCTCTCTTCTCTCTCTCTCTCTTCCTCTCTCTCTTTCTCTCTCTCTCCTCTCTCCCCAAGTTGCCTTTTGTTAAAGGTCAAGGCAGGTGGGCTGTTTAAAAATTCTCTTGGGCCTCACCTTGCTTCTGAAACTCCTCTTAAAATTTACTGATCTTTACTGTGTGTTTTGTGTGGTGTTTTTGTGTGTGTGTGTGTGTGTGTGTGTGTGTTGTGTGTGTGGTGTGTGTGTGTGGTGTGTGTTGTGTGGGTGTGTGTGGTGTGTGTGTGTGTGTGTGTGTGGTGGTTGGTGTGTGTGTGTGTGTTTTGGTGTGGGGTGTGTGTGTGGGTGTGTGTGTTTGTGGTGTGTGTGTGTGTGTGTGGTGTGTGTGTGGGGTGTGTGTGTGTGTGTGTGTGTGTGTGGTGTGTGGTGTGTGTGTGTGTGTGTGTGTGTGTGTGTGTTTTGTGGTTTTGTGTGTGTGGTGTTGTGTGTGTGGTGTGGGTGTGTGTGTGTGTGTGTGTGTGGGTTTGGTGTGTGTGTGTGTGTGTGTGTGTGTGTGTGTGTGTGGGGTGTGTGTGTGTGTGGTGTGGGGTGTGTGTGTGTGTGTGTTTTTGTGTGGGGGTGTGTGTGTGTGTGTGGGTGTGTGTGTGTGTGTGTGTGTGTGTGTGGTGTCGTGTGTGTGGTTTACATCTATTTTTATGTCATGTTCGGTATGCATATGCTTATCTCTCGTGTTTTATGTCCTACCAGTTCACAAATATGTCCTTTTTTTCTTACTTTTTTTTTCTTTTTTTCTCTTCTATATATTCCTCCTTCTCTGTTATCATTGTCTCCTCCCAGTTATCCTTCTCTTCCATTTCCTCCTGTTTATATTTCTCTGTTTTCCATCTGCCCTGCTATTCCTCAACTTCTTTTTCCTCCTTCTCCTCCTCCTCTCCTTCCTGTCTTTCTCTACTCAGTTATCACTAACTAATGAACGTAAATCTAAAGTAATTTAAGCATTTTTTCAGAGTATTTAAAATTTTCATTCACTTTGATATAAAGACTGACGGTATAGTGTGGAATTGAATAACTGTAACACCTATATTTTGGTATGAAAGAGAGAGAAAGAGAGAGAATGAGAGAGAGAGAGAGAGAGAGAGAGAGAGAGAGAGAGAGAGAGAGAGAGAGAGAGAGAGAGAGAGAGAGAGAGAGAGAGAGAGAGAGAGAGAGAGAGAGAGAGAGTAGAGTGAGTAGAAGTACCTATGTGATGGCTCTCGATTCATTAGAGTAAATATGCGAAGGTAATTAGGTTAGTTTGTACTTCAAAGGGGAAAAAAAAGTAGTCTTCCCGCAGTTCCCTGAAGCAATATTCATGTCACAAATTTCCTTGCCTCCTTAACTTCTTGATTAAATTACTCGACGACACTTCACAGGAATAATATTTGTTTTACCTAAGATTTATTTTTAGTTTTTTTTCTTAACTTTTTTTGGGAGATTTGTTTTATCACTTAAGAGACAAAATAGTTAATGAAATTTTGTAGCATGGAGGAAAAGAAAAACTAAATACGTTGAGAGGAGAGAGAGAGAGAGAGAGAGAGAAGAGAGAGAGAGGAGAGAGGAGGAGAGGAGAAGAGAGAGGAGAGATGAACGAGAAGAGAGAAGAGAGAAGAGAGGGGAGAGAGAGAGAGAGGAGGGAAAAGAGGGAGGAGAGAGAGAGAGAGAGAGAGAGAAAAAAAAACTCCCCTCTTTTATGAAGGAAGCCCACATTTTTTACGATGATATCATGATAAAGTTCAGGGTAGCGAAGCAATAAAAAAAAAGTTACCCGACATTCCCCCTCTTCTTC